>CM067503.1:26197267-26654767 GCA_034509495.1 Acestrorhynchus altus
CCTCAGATCTATTACAAATTAATGTATCATGTAACATATTTATAACCATTTTAAATAGTAACAGTATAATAGAGATTTAAAAGGCATTAAAGGTTCTTAAGCAACACCTTTCACAATAACCCCTTCAAAAGAGGAGTTATTTATATTGAAATGTGCAGAATGTATAGAAAACCTGGTGAAATTTCCCTTCAAAAACAAACCCAACCAGTCATAAGTTACCATGTGCTGCTTTTGTCAAATTGCCTTAAACCCCAACTTCTTTTTTCTTTATTTAAGTCATTCTGCACTGACACATTCTGTAGCCTCTTCATTCTACTTGAGGACCTTTGCTCCTCTCTCTCTCCCCTCCCCATTGTGCTGTTGGTCTTTTCTATTCCTATTCAGTCTGCGTTAAAAGGCATCTCAAGTGTGCCTTCCACAGGTTCTTCAAGCTGCCAAGTTCCAATCAAAACAAAATCTCCAGAGCAACACTTTATCTAACCCTTGGTCTTGCTCTCTCCCTTTCCATTTTTTTCTGCTCCATTTCGCTTCTGTGACCCTCTCGTCCGTTTCACATGTACTTTCTTGTGATCAAGAAATTAACCAGACAGCCTTAGCTAATTATTAAATGTATGCAAAAATGTATGCATGAATTAAATGTATGCAAAACACATGCATGTAGATAATTAAAATCTCCCTGGAGACACTTAATTGCTAGGCAGCCATTGCAGTGATGAAGATTGAGGAGGGGGTTAAGGGATTGCAGGGAAATGGAACGCATGCTGGAAAGAATCAAGAGCTTTGCTGGGATTAGGTTGCGTCAAGATGCGGCTCTACATACGTGCACCTACGGGCTGCTGTTTATGCTGAGAAAATTCAGCTAAATGTTACCAAGGAGATCATTTAACTCTAATACGCCCTGCTATTATGGAATCATAGTTTTTTTCTCCCTCCACCCCAACACATACCTTTCCACCGAAGTTAAACCTCCAATAATGGGTGATTTTTAAATTTATTTATTTATTTATTTATTTATTTATTTATTTATTTATTTATTTATTTATTAATTTTTTTTGCTTCTCTCTAATAAAGCTATGCTGTGATTAGGGCCGCACAACATTGTTTCAGCATTGTTATTGCATATGTGCATGTGAAATAGTCACATCACAAGACATCGCAATATCATGTGCAATGTAAAGTTTGCATTATAAAGCAGTGCCTTATTAGTATCATGTTGGACTTTTGCTAAAACCTTCTGTTATTTCTCATTTTATTTTTTTCCATTTCTCCATTTAGATTTTTAGGGGTTTCGTTTTTTGTTGATTTTTTTTTTCTTTTTTGCCTTAAAGGAAAGGAATGCGTCATGAAATAAGTGTTATTGTGTGAATCATAGGGCCTAAAAATTCCTGTATCTGTAAAATTCCTGTGACTTGATTTCAAGGCTGTTTTTTCTTTTTCATTTTTTTTTATTTATTTATTTGCTACTGTTGACTGACATACAACTTATCAGTGTAGCAAACTTATAATAGCCTTCTTGCTTATTATCTATGAACCCAAAGTTGCCGTGCAATTCCCTGAGGGATGGTAAAGAGATTGATAGATGGCATCTCTGGAGCTTATAATATGACTGCTGTTTGACTGAGCTACTAAGCCCAGTAAAGACAGGAAACCCCAGCACTGTGACCTCCACAATCCCACCAAGGTCAGGCCTTCACCATCACCTGGACAACCGCAGGCAGCACACACAATTCACAGATGATGTGTTTGTTTTCCCTGCTTGTGGGTGTCGAAGGTGCACTATTTAATAGAGGACTGATGAGCCATTGGATAGAAGGTGGGAAGGAAGCTGTACAACTCTGAGCTTCCCCGATCATTGTTTAATCCTCACTCCTCCATGTGTTGTTTAGACTCTCCCCCTCTCTCTCTCACCCACTGTTGCACTGTTTTCCCCTTCCTTCTCTCTTTATCTCCTCCAAGCTTCTGCCCATTCTTTCAGCATTAGCCAAAGTGAAATGGCAGCCAGTGGCAGCAGGCCGGCTCCCATTGCTTTTCATTACAGCCTGCTCTTATCTCTCTCCAAGGACACCTTTTAATTAGCTCCCTCTACCTGCCACTCCCCCTCCGTCCTTCTGTGCTAAACTCTAAGCACTCTAACACAGAGAGGCCTATGGGCTGAGCACTTTCTGGAGTAAACCATCCAGTCTAGCCCGTTAGTATTCGTCTAAAATGTGCATCCTCATGCTGGTCTTGTTTCTTGATTTGATAGCATGCATGCATGTGGGAATAAATGGTTTATTTGTATGCACGGTCTTGCCATGTGTTTTTTGTGCATGTGCGTTATTGCTGTCAGTTATGTTGTTGCGAGCAGTGTGGATTTATGCCCCCTGTGCCCTCTATCCCTGTCGTTTAACTTTCCCTTTTCTCTCCCCCCTCCCTCTCTCCTGTGTATCTTGCGGTGGTGCAGGATGTGAGATGATAGCAGATGTTGTTCATGGTCTCCTGCTCTCTCCCAGCCCCTGTCTCTCTAGAGAGCCCCATACGAGCACATTATTTTCCCATTAAAGCCCCGCTGGCAGCCTGCTGAAAGATGGCCTTTCTGTTTGCTATTTCCCCCTGCCACTTACTGCGCCCAAGAGCATGGGGTTGGGGTTAGGAGGGAATGAAGATGAGCACACAGTATTTCCTTGATGTTTGAATCTGCCTGATGCATTCCGTGGAGGGAGGCAGGGAGTGTATGGGGAGACCATGAATGGGGTTGCTGCTGTTGAGGATACTGAACTTGAAATACAACCTCTACTTGTTCAGGCAAAGCCCTGCTTGTCCCACCAGAATGGCACCAATCCAAATCTCATCCATACCCCCATCTCACCTAATACTTGTGTGTTTGTGGCTGAGTGTGAGTGTGTGTCCATCGCATCTCATGTTCCATCTAACACCATGCTACTATTACAGAATGGACATAATGGCCAGACCAATCTGCTGGACCTAGATGCTGAGCTAATGCTGGTCCCAAAGGTAAGGTGCACAGAGGGTCAAAAGCAGCTTCAGGATCTTGACTTCTAATATGATTGAGGGTCACCTCTACACGACCACATGGTTTAGAAATGAGTGGGGCTTAAATTGTGCTGGAACACACCAGGTTCTTACAGATTTATTACAAATTAAATGCAAAAATATAACAAGTACACAAGTATTCACAGTCTTTGCTCAATACTTTTTTGAAGCACCTTTGGCAGCAGTTACAGCCTCAAATCGTTTTGAGTTTGATGCTACAAGCTTGGCACACCTGTTTTTGGGAAGTTCCTCCCAAGTTCTATCAAGTTGGATGGGGAGTGTCTGTGCACAGGCATTTTTAGATCTCTTCAGAGAAGTTCAAGTCTGGCCACTCAAGGACATTCACAGAGATGTCCTGAGCCCACTCCTTTTTTAACTTGGCTGTGTTCTTAGGATCATTGTCCCTTTGGACGACAACAACACTAAGCCATTGTCCGAGTCTGAGGTCATGAGTGCTGTGGAGCAGGTTATCATCAAGGATGTCTCTGTACATCACTGCAGTCATCTTTCCCCCGATCCTGACTAGTCTCCCAGTTCCTGCTGCAGAAAACATCTCCACAGCATGATGTTTCTACCCCCATGCTTCACTGTAGGAATGGTATTGGTTAGGTGTGAGCAGTGCCTGGTTTCCTCCTGACATGATGCTTGGCATTCAGTTCAAAAAGTTAAATATTTTTTTTCTCATGGTCTGAGAGTCCTTTAGATCAAACTTTAGACAGGCTGTCTTGTGCCTTTAACTGAGGAGTGGCTTCCGTCTGGCCACTACACCATACATGCCTGATTGGTGGAGTGTTGCAAAAATGCTAGTCCTTCTCTAAGGTTTTCCTCTCTCCACAGAGCAAAGTTGGAGCTCTGTCAAAGTTACCACTGTGTTCTTGGTCACCTCTTTGACTAAGGCCCTTCTACCACGATCACTCAGTTTGACCAGGCGGCCAGCTCTAGGAAGAGTCCTTGTGGTTTCACTGTGCTCATTGGGACCTTCAGCAGAAATTATTCTGCACTCTTCCCCATATTTGTGATACACTTCTGTCTCCGAGGTCTACAGACAGTTCCTTAGTCTTCATGGGACCTTATATAAACAGGTGTGTGCCTTTCCAAATCATTTCCAATCAACTGAATTGACCACAGGTGTCCAATCAAGCTGTAGAAACATCTGAAGGATGATCAGTGGAAACAAGATGTACCTGAACTAAATTTTGAGTGTCATGGCAAAGGCTGTGAATACTTCTGTACATGATATATGGGTTTGTGTTTTATTTTTAATACATTTGCAAAGATTTCAAACAAACGTTTCTCACTTTGTCATTGAGGGGTTTTGTGTGTAGATGAATTTAATCCATTTTGGAATAAGGTTATAACATGATAAAGTGTGCAGTGAACTGTGAATACTTTTCAGATGCACTGTAAACATTGTGCTCTTGCACATTTTCTTAAATAACGATCATTTCAAAGCTTATTTGGCAAAACAAAATGGGTTTTTCTCCTTGTGTTATTTTATAGGTGTCATGCATTGTTGTCTCTGCTGAGCCACAATGAGAACATAATTTTTTGTTTTAAATTTTTTTATATTTTTTTTTTAAAGAAATGGAATGGATTGAAATGTATTAATTGATTAAGAGATTGATATCAATTACTGTACATAAACAGATACATCTTTTTGAAATAAACCATGCACTGACAGAAAAGGTGTGTTTTACATCCAGGATCAGATACATGTAGAGTTAACTCACTCTTTAACAGTGTAGGTCAGGAGTTGGCACTCCTTGTCCTGGAGTGTCTGATACCTGCACAGTTTTGTGCTTTTCCTCCTCAACTCAAATGTTAATTGCCAGATTCCAGGTTTTAAAGAGCAGGGGAATCAGTAAACTGAGCTGGAATATCGCACTCCAGGACTGGGATGAATTAATCTTTGTTATAGGTCTTGAGCAGGTAACATTTGCATTCACACTGAACCTCTTCCCAGTAATTAAGAGCGAAACCTACCACTGTCTAATGTGTACTCCAATGAGTACAAGTTCTGCCCTTCCCACATCAATGTGCTGGACCCATCAGTAATTACACTTCCAGAACCTGACAAATCAGACAATCCCTGAATTGTAGCCTAGTAGCCTACTTCTGTCTCCCACACAGAGTAAATGTCACCCTCCCTGCCACCTACCTGTGTTCTCACCTCTGTGTTTGCCTCTCCTATAGTGTTCCAGTGCCCTCCCAATGACCTTGAAGTACAGCACTAACTTCAACATGCCCTTTCCTTTCCCCAGTCAAACAGCTTAACCCTTTGTCCGTGATCACTGCACCTACCCTTTGAATATGGCTGTCGAAAGGCCGGCACATTTCCATAGCAGCCGGAAGGATGATAATTGAAAAAAATGTCTCTGTGCCCTTCTCCCTATGTGGCCACATGAGGCCACTAAAATGAGCTCAAATGTCAAATGCACCAGAGGCAGGTTGTGTTTCTGCTTCCCTGTGAGTTTGAATATCTGCTCATGTTGCTCAAACCATGTGCAAACCAGCATCAAATGAAAATACAGAGAAACCAGAACATTTAGGCTGTTACTGATGAAGCCAACATGTTAGATGGATGTTGGTGAAAAAGTGAGGTTGGTGAAAAATCAGGTGTGAAGACCTTAGTAACTTTGAAAACGGCCAGATTTTTATGACCAAATGACTGAATCAGAGCATCTCCAGAACAGCAAGGCTTGTGAGGGGCTCCAGGGTAACTACCAAGAGTGGTCCGAAGAGGGAGAATTCAAACCTGAAAACAAGGTTTTGAGCACCCAGAGCTCATTGATGCAACAAGAGCTATTATGTCTGTGTGGGACAGTAACTCACAATACAATCCACACTCAACTGTCCATAGACTCCCAAGTCTCTTTTACCTGAGGTGGAGGACAGTAACTCTTCAATGCTGCCCTCATAGCATCCCAGCCCATCACAATGTATTGAGTAAGACCTCTTGAACATAACATGGCTTAAGTATGTCTAAATTTAGCCTTTACTAAAATGCAAATTTCATTTTATAACCACAACAATACATTGATTTTATACATATAAAGTCTTGAATATATGTGATTATAATATGCACCCCACTTGCACATGAATAAGAACACATGCAGTACTTCACTGATTACAATGAATTGTATTTGTATGGATATTAATGTACACATTTGAATCAAGAATAAGTAGATTTTACATTGGATGTTGCCTTCATGTAAACAAAAGTCCAAAGTACATTGAGTAGGCCACATCAAAATGACAGCGGTTCAGTTTCAGAGGGACCCCTACCCCATTCCCAGTGTGTTTATGGTGGGTATGTGAAGTCCCTTTTCCCTTTTGTTATCATCATCATCATCATCATCTTCATCATTACCCACATAACACTCCATTAACATTCTTATCATTCACCCACTGCTGGCACTGGTTTGCTTTTACCATTCATGCCAGCTGTGTGCCCAGAGGTAGGTGCCACTCACGTGGGTGAAGGAGCTGATTCAGGAGAGTGTACTGCAGCAGAGCTGGGCTTTTACTGTGTTTTTATTTCCCCTCTCTTTACTGTAGAATATCAACCAGTTAGAGCTTTTTGGAGACATGTCTACTCCTCCCGATATCACCTCTCCCTCAGTGAGTACAGAGATTTTCTACTGGATTAGTACATGAATTTATAAATATACCACATGTGCTTAATATATTGTTGCTGTTGGACAAAAACCTTGCTGTTGTTTTTCCCTTTTATGAATATTTAGAAGGGGAAAGGACCAATAGATGTGGTCCACATTTGGAAATTTGGAATAATGTTTATAAGTGTTCGTTCTCCTGTAAAGTGACCACTAACTTTCTTACAAAGAAACAGAAAGTATTGGACATTTCTTTTGATACTGATATTATGTGTTAGCCTTGTTTTACCTGGTCTTTTGTCCTGTTTATGTACAAAAATGCACACTCATATTGTACACTATCAGACCCATTTTATATATACTCATCATCAAAAATGTTTCCCCCTGAAGGAATTGGGGTTTTGCTATACTATTGGGCAGCAAGATAAAAGTTACCAGGAACAATAAATGATTGAAAAATAGTAGTGTAGTGTTTTTCAGTATGGCATCAAGTATAACACATCATGCCATGCCATGTGTTTGCATGGAGTTCCTAATTGTGTCCTCGGATAATCCATCCCATGCAGCTTGATTATTTTCACTCAGTTCCCACAGATTTCGCAGTAGGGGTGGAGTGTTGATAGCAGGTCCAGTAGCATCCCTACATCTTCAGTCAGGGATAGGTCTAGTAATGCAGCTGTTGGAATAATATACCAACACAACAGCATGAGCCAGAATGGAAAGCACACACAACTTGTCAACCTTATGTAGGCCTGTCTTTGCTTACATCACATGCACGGCTGAGCATGAAGCTTGAATCATTCGCATGTCACACAATGTGTGACACGTCACACAAACCCACCCACCAAATTCCTTCCTATTGGTTAGTTCCTTCTGGGTGCAACTATTTTGAGTGTATATAAACTAACACCTAACTAACTTAGGAGAAAAGGGTTTGTACTTTTAGTTATTGAAAATTAGGCATGGAACCTTAAGTCTGAACAAATGCATGATAACATATATTTTCTATGCTTAAATGACCCAAATTTCTATGTGATGTGCTTCTCTTCAGACCCCAGCCTCTCCAGCTAACACTCTGGACCCGACGCTGGCCCACCAGCCACCCTCAGAACTGTTTGCTCCATTCAACCCCGCCTCTGTACCCTCAGGTCAGTTCATGGTGTGTGTGTTTGTGTGTATGAGCGAGTATGTGACAGAGAGAGAGAGAGAGAGAGAGAGAGAGAGAGAGTGGTACATATTAGAGCCTGTGTCAGACTGGGTGAGGCTAAATGAAGCCTTCTGTCCTCCTCCTGTAGAATATGAATCCTCTCATTACTGGCGTGTATACTGGGCTGCATGATCGACGCTTCACAGAGGAGACTGAATTAACTGCCCGCTGTATCCCTAGTGCACTGTGCGTTTTTGTATGGGTATTATTACAGTGTCTCACAGTGTCCCCTTAGGTTGTGTTTGTGAAAACTGTCATAAAGGACAGCTTTGACCAAACATAGAAGACATTCTTTAAAGAGTGTGCATATCACTGATAGTGTGCGTATCAGTGTGGGCAGACAAACACACACATGCTCACATACACATTAATTTCTGCAACAATTTGTTTTACAACAGTGTTTCACACAAATCCGTGGAGACAAGAAGTGTGAGCCTACCAATGCAATGGCTGGCTCTTCTCATAAAACATAATGGCTGCAGAATATTCCTGTGTGTGTGTGTGTGTGTGTGTGTGTGTGTGTGTGTGTGTGTGTGTGTGTGTGTGTGTGTGTGTGTGTGTGTGTTTTATTGATGTTCTGACTCTCTGTGTGTAGTGATGCTTTTGCCAAGTTAAGTCAGAGCTTGTGGTAGAAGTAGCTTATTGCTACCCGAGTAGCTGCAACAACGTCATTTTCATACACTCTGTAACTCAATTTAGCTGACAGGACCGCGACAGCTGCTGCAGCCAGATTGACTTGTTCTGAAACACTAAACAGTATATCATTGATACGTCTGTGAAAAGCGCAGCCCGTCACCCTGCCCATCTGTCCTTGATTCTGTTGCTCTGTAGACACTGGCTGAATCCACACGGATAACACATTTTTCAAAAAGTAATTTTATGTTTTCTCTGCATTTGCAGATTTTGTTAGATGTTAAAAATCCTGTGTTTCAGGTTTGGTGGATCCCTATACTAGACTCTGATAGGTTGGTAGGGGGGTACACATTTCAATGTTGTTAGCACTGCAAGTTTCTGGGTGTTGTCCTGAAACTTCGGAGTGTTCTGGATTGCCCTTGGATTTCTTTAGTGTCTATGTATACAGAGTATCTGGAAAATATTGACAGCACTTAATTTTTCCCACATTTTGTTATGTTATAGCCTTTATTTCAAAATGGATTCTATTATTTTTTTACCCTCAAATATCTACACACATTACCTCATGATGACAAAGTGAGAATTGTTTGTATGAAATCTTTGCAAATTTATAAAAACAAATAAGCACAAAAACATAACATGTACGTACATAAGGAGCATTTGTTCAATACTTGTTCAGTAGCTTTGGCAGAATTTGTTTCTGTACCCTTCTTCAGATCTCAGAGGTCTACAGACTTCATAGCTTAGTTTGTGCTCTGACATGTACCTTATATAATGATGAATTTCCAAATCTTGTCCAATCAACTGAATTTAGAACAGGTGTCCAATCAAGCTGTAGAAACATCTTAAGGATGATCAGTGGAAATAAGCACCTGAGCTCAATTTTGAGTGTCATGACAAAGGCTGTGAATATTTATGTATATGATATATTTTTGTGTTTTATTTTTAATAAATTTGCAAAGGTTTCTAACAAACTTTTGTCACTGTCATTGTGGGGTATTGTGTGTTGAAATGTGTAGAATTTGATTCATTTTGGAATAAGGCTGTAACATAACAAAATATATAAAATGTGAATCACTGTTTCTGGATGCACTGTAAATCAGGGTTAATCTACGGTTAGTTTAGATACCGGAATCATCAACATGCTCTGTTGTGCCCAATTGGATAGCCTGCTTCGAATTCCTGTAATTGGTCAAAAGCCTAAATCTTCCAAAAATCAAACGTTTTCCCACTGTGGCAACTTTCACGTGTGCTTTTTTGGTTTTGACCAAACTGAAACCCCCAAAAGTCTGAATCAAACAAGGTAGTTGGGAAAGTATGTAAAATCACACGAGATAGGAATAACAGACCACAGTTCCATTTATGAAACAACTTTTAACATTGAACTGTACTAAGACCTTCACACACCAGACACACTGTGTGATAAACAATTTGAAACCTTTGTTTTTAACTGAGATATGCACACTGGGATTGACCTCACATGTCAATGCACAGTGGCTCCCAAGCACTGTTCAATTCCTCAGTGTCTCATTGCACACCGTGCACCATTTCATTATTACATTACATTAAAACCTATTCAATACCACAAAGATATGACTTTAAGAATCACCCCATACACTACCTTTTTTCTAGTAAACATTTTCAACATAACTTTCACTTGACCTCACATTTGACCTTTTTTTCCATCATAAAAAGGAGTTGTAGTTGATACATTCACTATATACTCTGAATCCATTAACAAAGAGTGTTACATACGCATTGGGGAGTGTATCTAATTAGGTTCTGCATTCACATTTAGAAGAAAGCATTTTCAAGAATTATAAACTTAAAGGAAAATATTAAAAGGATTTTCTTTAAAATTTCCAGAACAATTTGTATATGTGTGGACCTAAGGCCTAAAAAGAATTACAAACTTGTAGCTTAGCGGTTCCAGCTCTGAACCTACCTGCCCTGCTTTCTCCTGTTTCTTCCGGTTCATTTCAGATAATGAGATTACATTTCATACACTCCTAGTCATGGCAGCTGAGTCTCTCCAGCTTCATTTGACTGAGGAGTGAATCATTTCATCCTCTTTAACCACGACTGTGTGCTCCCACCTTAGCCCGGATTAATTTTACACACTTTTCTGTGTTTATTGTCGTGGAATAAGATGCCAGTAATAAGCAAACAAGCTTAAAAAAGTTTAATTAAATTTGGGATCATGCCACTGGTGCAAAACATCTTGTCAGTAGCAGAGTTGGTGAGGTTTTTTTTTTTTATCCACAAGGGGGTAAACTTAGTTGCCACTAGGAAGTGTATCGATATCAAAGGGGCCTCTTCCATCCTGTTGGTGAAATGGAGAGATCAGAGGGATGGAAACAGGTTGTCAGAAGTATGCAGTTCATATATGGTTTGGCAATCAGCTGGATTGTTCTGTGGTTATTGGGCGTATGTTCTGTTGTTGCTGTTGATTTGTGTACAAAGGCTCTCAATGTGAAACCTCTCTTTGCTCCCAGCTCAGTGTAATGGGGCTTTGCTTCCTGTTGTGTTCTGTGATCTCACTTCTCCACCAGCCAGAACACCGCAGCTGTCACATATACATATGTTGCACCTTCTTTTTGGTTTTTGAAGTGGCTCAATGGCTTAATGACATAATTGTAATTTTGTATCACAGTACTCTGTTAATTATAGCTGCTTATCTCAAAACCTCTCATATTTTTACATGTTCGTGATGTAACTCCAGGCATTGAATAAAGCCTGCAATCAAAGCAGGGAGTATGGGAGCAAAGTATACCACTCTATCGCCAGTTTGGTACTATAGGAAAATATTAGGACACCCTATTCCCTAATAGCTGGTATTTCCTTGTTTGGCTGCAATAATGTCAATCAGATGTTTCCTATAAATGACTTCCAGTCTCTAACATTGATTGGAAGAAAGCTTTTCCCACTCCTCCATGCAGAATTCTTTCAGTTATTTGAGGTTTCAGCATGAGTCTTTTTACAGATGGTCCTACACACCCTTTTGATACAATAAATATTTCATGGTGGTTTCCATGATGGAGAGTTCTCCAGGCCCTGCTGCGGCAAAACAGCACCAAACCATGACACCTCCACTCCCATGCTTCACAGTGTGTATGAGGTTCTTGTGCTCAAATACTGTGTACCAAACGTATCCTTTGCCTAAAAAATTCAACTTGGCTTATAGTTTAGTTGTTCAGTGTGCATTGCAACTTGTTTTTCTGCTTAATTCTGTGATATATTCACTGAGCACTTTGTTGGGAAGGCCTGTACACCCTGATTTATGCAGTTATCTAATCAGCTAGTTGTGTGGCAGCAGTGCAGTACATAAAATCATGCAGATGCAGGCCAGCAGTTTTAGGTTCCACATCTGTCAGCCAAGCAAATAAATCTGCGGCTGCAGTGGACATAGTTGAAAGCTGGAAAATGTAGCCTAATCTGATGACTCGTGATTTTTGATAAGGGACACAGATGGTAGGGTCAGACCTTTGTACCAACAGCATGAATCCATGTACCCAACCTGCCTTATGTGACTTTGAGTCACTTATGAGACACTTTGAGCCTATTACCAATACCTATCAGTAGTCAGTTGTTTGCCACAGCCTATTTGGGAATTGTTACTGACCATGTGCTCCACTCATCACCACAGTTATCCTTCTAACAGCTAGATCCATCTTTATGATGTTCCATTTCACAAAGCAAAAGTCTCTCAAACTAGTGTCATGACCATAGCAATGAGTTTAGTGTTCTATACGGTGTTCCTATCTGAGTGCGATAGAACATGTTTGGGATGTGGTGGAACAGGAGAGATTCATCCTGAAAGTGCTCCTGAAAAATCTACAGGAGTGGCATGACACAGTCATGACAAGATGGACCAAAATCTCAAATCCTAGAATATATTTTACTTGTTTATTTTATTTACTTTTTACATGTAGTTTTTCCTTGTTTGCGTTTGCTCGTGTTGAACTTTAAAGGTTGATCTGTATTGGATAGGTGTTATACGTAGAAATAAATGTGTTGTTCTTAAAGGCTTCACTGCCTTTGTATTGTGTAGCAAGATTGGATTGTCAGTTTGGTCATTTTTCAGTACAAAGGGACGTGCATTAAATAAAAGGACAGAAATCGTATCCACCCGTATTTCGACATACAGTAAGGATATGACTAAGTCTTTTACTGTTATGTCTGTAAGCATAGTAAACTGGGCATGATTCTACCCATTTGCATCATCAGGACTACCCATTTGGAAGAAAGAGGGAGGTATGTAATAAAATAAGGGCTTGCCTCATATGAGTCAGGTTTTTATAATGGCCTCCTCTAAAGAGAGCTCCTGTTCATTAAGGCTGGATCTGTTGTGAGTGGTAATTACTGCAGTTCATCTGAGCCATAAAGACCTTTTCACTGCGGGGAACTGGGTCATCTTTCCTACATATCAAGAGGTCCGCAGCTTCTCTTTAACTGAATGGCGGTGCTTAAAGCTGATACGGTAATGCCACAAGGTAATGGCCTATGTCTTTGTACTTGGCCTTGAAGTTAAGAGCCATAAAGATTTGATCGCTTTGAGCTTTGTGTTATTCTTTGTTTACTGGGATGTTTTAAGCCTTAAAAGTTGCTTTGCTGTACATTTAATTTACGTTACTTAGCTTTACAGTATATAATCACAAACTTGCAAATCACACAACCAGGTAGAAATTACATAAATCAAATCAGCTCCAACCAGTTACATTAGAGGTGATATACTTGTAATTTATCACAATACTGACATAATTCCCATTGTGCCTGTGTAGACAGTCCTATGTTTTGTTATGAATTACCTTCTTTTCTTCCCTCTGTATTCATTTCATTATTCCGGTTTGTCCCTCAGGTTACGTGACGATGGGAGCAGTGCCCCCCGCCTGGGCACAGCAGCAGTTTGCGGCTCAGGCACCACTTGCGTTTGGAGTGCAGTCACCAGTGCCCATGGCTCAGGTCCTGCCAGGAGGTCAGCCTTTGATCTGGGGTCAGGCCAACCTGTTCCCGGCCACACAGCAGCAGTGGGCAGCCATGGCCGGGGCCCACTTCTCACCCGCCGCCTTCATGTCCGCCCAGACGGTGGGGCCATTGCCGGCCGCCATGTTCCAGACACTGGCCCCAATGCCAGTGGCAGCAGCTGCGGCAGCCTCGTGTGAGACACCTGTGGTGGGTGTGGCTGGGGTTGGTGCAGGGGCAGGGCCAGTGCCAGGGACGTCGTCCTCCACTGCCTCCAGCCCACAGCATGGCGAGCGCTCGTTACCCCGGCAGGCTAAGATGAACAAAGAGATGTTCAAGGACTTCCAGATGGCCAAGCCGCCGGCAGTACCGACACGCAAGAGCGAGCAGCCCAGCCTGGCCTGCACCACAGACGCCTTCACCAGCTATTTCAGCCGTGTGGGCATGGCGCAGGACAATGACGACTGTGATGACTTTGACATTTCCCAGATGAATCTGACACCTGTCACCTCCACCACGCCCTCCACCAACTCACGTGAGTTTGATGGATTGTCAGATCATTATTGTAATCAAACAATGGTTCCTCAGTTGCAGTAAAGAATGATCATTTCAACAACTGCTCTTTAAGCACACTAGAGGGTGCTTTTTCAACTTAACAGGGAAGAAGAACAGTCAGTATCATGCTTGATTTGCTTTATGATAGACATAACTGCTATCACAATTTGACATCATTATACTGTTTAATATCAGAAGCTTTATAAAATTTATTTTACAACTACCATAGAGACATCTTTGGTAGCTGACCAGGCCTACCGGTTTGTGAAGGTTGTGTTAAAGACTCATGAACAAACTCAGCAGAAAGAATTTTGAGCATGTATTCATAGTCAGGAGTGAAATATATACAAAATTGATCTTATTTGAAACATTTTTGTTTACTACAGGGTGTTATATATAAGTTCTGTTAGTTTTCCTTATATGGGCAGAAAGTTAGAGAATGAAATACAGTATAACTGCAGTGGTCTGTTACCATGGAACCAGTGATGATGAGGCAAAAGAGGTGTGTGATATTGACATTTTTGTAAAAGTCATGTAGCTCACACTTCTAAACAGATACAGCCGAAGTAAAAAAATGACACCCCATGAACACCTTTGTCTTCTCTAACATACTGAAACATATGGAAATTTGACCTTCATTTAAACTATATTGTGACATGTAGATGATATAAGTAAACACATAAAACTGAAGAAATGTATTTAAAATCGTTTGAAAAACATCATTATTAGACAAGTAATTTTATTGTAAGGACAATGTAAGGCGACCCCCACATTTATTACAATTTTAAATATTTGAAATTAGAATCAGGTACAGTAAATCTGCTGAAAATGATTAGAGTATTACTACATTATTATACCTTAGACATTACTTTGGATTGCCTTTGATTGTTGAGGTGCCTTTGATTGTTTGATTGTTGAGTGCATGGTATAAAGTGCATAAATTCTCCAACAAGCCTAAAATGTCATCACAGGACCTACAGGTAGATAGAATAGAACTTTCTTGCCACAGTTGATTTTAATAGCTGTTTTTTTTTCTAATGTTTTTAAATTTTAAAAGCAAGAAAAATGTTATTGCAGTTATTAAATTTTTGATTTAAAAAAATCAGTTAGAAACATTCTTCTCTGCCTCCCAAACAGCAAGATTATCCACTCCCCATCCTTTTCTCTGGCTCTTATGGAATGCTGACATAATCTTGGATACACTGACAAACTTTATTCCTTCCCGACATCTAAAATTAGCTTGTAACTTCCATTTGCACTTTGATTTTCCCTGAGCTGTGCACTCTGTCTTTTTTTACCTCCCAGTGAAAGGTTGAAAGGTGGCCTTTGATGCTTTGCTCACGGGGCATTGTCTTTAGTCAGCATGAAAATGACAATTAATAATGCAGTGAAGAGGGGCAAGAGACAGGCAGACAGAGTGAGTGGAGCTAGTGTGTGAGCCATTCCCAGCTGCACGCTGCTGCAGAGTAGGGTAATTATCACCAGTCTCTAGGGAGCCATGCATTGTGTGTTCAGCCTGTTTGGATCCTCACAGTCCTGTTGTGCTAATTACTGCTGTGGAGAAGTGCTACACTGTTGCAACAGCGACACAGATACACACACGCACACATTCTCATACTGTGTGAGGGTCAGACTCATTTATGAAGTGACAATGAGTGAGCATGAACCACCAGGACTTTGGGAGTTCACGCAGGTTAATAATAGTGGTGACCCGTTATTGCACCGAGAGCCTCTGGGATGAGGACAGGATGGAAAGAACATGGGGCTGTTTTGGGAGGTTAAACGACTCTGACAGTTACAGTCCTGGGTTTTGTTTGGCTGAAAAACAGTATCTCCATAATATGAGCAGACTCTGCTGGTTAAAGCAAATGGTCAGCCAACACAGTCAAAGATTGCTTCCTGGCCACTTAGTAACACCATATCAACCACTCAGGACACTAAATCAACATCATAGCAAACACCTAGAATGCCATAGTAACCACCTAGTAAAACCATATCAGTCACTTCAGCAACAACAAAGGAACCATTTGTGACATTTTAGCAACCACCTTGTAACTCCATAGCAGTAACCTAGCAACCACTTAGCAACAGCATAGCAGCTGTTAGCAGGATCATAGTAATCTACAGACATGATTTGTTCTCTTATTGTGTGATAAATAATCTTTTATTCCAACTGAATGAAATCCCAGTTTAAATCGCAAATAAGCCTTCCGGTGCATGTTTACTGATGTCCACATGTACATACTCGACTAGTATGCAGACTCTGACTGGAAAGGAAAGCAAGAAGGAAGGGCCTGTTTACCTTCTTTCATCTCAGACAGTGTTCATTTAAGTACATTGTGATACATTGGATTAGATTAGATTAGATTAAACTTTATTGTCATTGTGCAGAGTGAAGGTACAGAGACAATGCAGTTAGCAACCAAAGTGCAATAAATAGTGTTATTTACACAACATAACATTACATTGTATACATTGGTAAAAATAAGAAAAATAATAAAGGACATTCAGGTTGTTGTTTTTTTGAAGAATGTATTATTATAAATATCCTTCTCAATCTAATCATTACAAATATCTCATCAAAATTGTAAAACTAGCTAGTTTCTATGCTTTGTAAACTGTATTGTGTATTTTTGTCAATTTTTGTAGACAAAAGTATTCAGTACAGTATCACTAACTACAGTGCATCCAGAAAGTATTGAGAGTGTTTCACTTTTTCCACATTTTGTTATGTTAGAGCCTTATTACAAAATTGATTAATATTATCCCTCTACACACAAAAACAGAAATCTTTTTATCGTTGCAAATTTATTAAAAATAAAACACAAAAATATAACATAATTATTCACAGCGTTTGCCATGACATAGAAAATTTCCTCACTCTGTCATTGTGGGGTATTGTGTTATTGTATTGTATTGTATTGTGTTTAGAATTTTGAGGGAATTTAATCCATTTTGGAATAAGGCTGTAACATAAAATGTGCAAAACGCTGGGAATACTTTCCAGATGCACTGTATGTAAGTATGCCTGTTTGAGGTTAATTTAAACTATTGTTTGAGCAAGTGTATGATTATTTAGTATATTCAAAATATGGGGAAATGAGTTT
Organism: Acestrorhynchus altus; assembly: GCA_034509495.1. Lineage (NCBI taxonomy): Eukaryota > Metazoa > Chordata > Actinopteri > Characiformes > Acestrorhynchidae > Acestrorhynchus > Acestrorhynchus altus. Next base: position 26,214,379 of record CM067503.1, read on the forward strand.
AGAAATATTGTTTGTTTTATTTGATGGATTAAGTAACTGATTGTTAATGGGAAACATCTTCTCTGTTTATAAGTGTTTCGAATTTCAATGCCTCTCTTAAATAAAACAGGACCTCACCACTCACATAGCTGTTAGAGGGGATGAACAGCAGGAGACAGTGTAAATCTGCTAATGTAATTAAAGAGTTGTGATCTGCATCCACTTAGACCATTACTGTCCGTCAGCCAGTCTCTGACCACCCATTACCGTAGCAGTCTAGAACCAACACCACTGAATGCATTTAGAAGCTTACCGTCAGTAATTGCTGTTAAATGCTGCTGTTTTTGGTTCAGTTAACTTTATATTCGTCCTGTGTGTTTTCCACAGCGCCCACCCCGGCTCCTCGGCAGAGCTCCCCCTCAAAGTCCTCATCCCAGGCCAGTGACCCCCCTACCGACGACTCGTTTGGGGAGGCGGAGGGCAGTCCTAGCCGGAGTGGGGAGGAGGATGCTGTGAGTAGCCATACAGGCTTTTTGATGTCATGTTAACAAAATAATTAAATTCCAGTTTTGGATGGCCAATGTCCAGCACAGTTTGGAAATATTCCTGCTCAAACACACTCTCCACGCATCTGCTAATTGCCAGGTTTACCTCTTGTGTTTGAGGAGGAAAATCACCAAACCGTTCTAGACACTGGGCCTCCAGGACTGGAACTGAGAACCCTTATGTAGAAAAACACCTAGAGCAGAATTGTTCAAGTGAAAACCAAACAGGTGGCTGAAACAGGTTGAATTAACTCCCACTGAGTTGATTTCAACCCTTTTCCAGGGTTTATATAACTCCACACACTTCTGAGTTAGTATTTGTTTAACTCCATAAAAGTATGTTTTCTTTAAATATTTAACTATTTTTTTTTCTTATTTTCCTCCACATTTAACCCATCTACACACATACTATTGAGTTCAAGCACTGGGGAAGTGCCTTGCTCAAGGGCACTTCAGTCATGCCCTGTCAGCTGATCATCTATCTAATTCATTCCCACATATTATAGAGTCATGGCTACCAGTTGTTTTTATTTGTGATGGATGTCACATCAGAAGGAAGCTCTTACTTCTATAAACTGGAAGTGAAAGTTATGCAAAGTTAGGAAATATCTATAGTTTGGGTGAAGGACCACACTCCTCCTCTTCTCAACTGCCTGCCTTATAAAACCACTTCTGCCCTCACCTCAAGATGAAGATTTACACCCCACCACTACCCCATCTACTGTCAAGTTCATCACTCTGCCCTTACTCAGCAAGGTCAGTTCAAGCATCATCAGCTGATGCCATTCAGAACTCGAGCCCAAGTTTCTCAAAGTCTTCTTCCTTGCTTCAACCACTGATCCACACTTCACAAACTATTTACAGAACTGAAAAGATTTCCCAAATGATGAGAGATAGCCAATAGTCAGTCTAATAACATGAGAATAGTTTAGATACTCGATGTAACCCAATATATTGTGGCAAAGAAGAAAAAAACTTCTTACCTTTCAGTAGAGGTCACAGGAAAAATGTTTAATTCCAAAATATTCTGGAGCATTTCTATTAGTCCATTCATCATGTAATTATGAGACAATATAACTGAAAACTCTAAAGTTAAAATGTAGTTACAAGGTCTTTTCCTGACAGTGGCAGTATTAATTTGCATGTCATTCCCTTAGGTCCTGTTGCTATCAGTCACACTCACTATACTTCTGAAGGCCAATCTTCAGTATAACCCAACAAGCTCCTTTATTGCTAATATATAGTGTGTTGCCCTTGATCATGCAAATCTCCACAGCTTTCCAGCTTTTCCTCTCTCCAATTCCTCATATAAGTTCAGAGTGGAAAAATAACCCTTGTAATAAACGTGTCCTCTGCTCCGTTGAGATACATTGATGGATCACCATGGAAATGAGCCAAACAGCACTAGGCAATCACTCTCTCCTGATTGGCTCATTCCTTTTATGAATTCCCTTCCATGGATGACCAACATTTGGGACCAATAATGTGTTAAATTAGTCCTTTGAGGTGTCAGAAAGACTGTTAGGACATTATTAATCTTGCTCAGATACCTTTCATATATCAAAAATCATTATTCTATATGAGTTATCTCCACATAGTCTTATGAGGCCTGATGAATTAGGAAGAAAAAAATAAGCTTAAATATCTACTTTTAAATGATGAAATAGGAGAACCACTTTTGGTTCCATAAAGAACCTGTGATTTTGAAGAACCTAAAGATACTTTGCTTGATGTAAACACTTGAAAGAAATGGAAGGAACAGCCATTTCTCCTCCAATTACATCCAAGGCTGAGCTACCCTTGAGGAAGGCTCCTCAAGGGAGCTGGGCATTGAGGTCACCGCCCACTGCTCTGGGTGTTTTCTCACCTGTAATTTACTAATGTGTGTGTTTGTTCATGTGTTCACTGCCATGGATGGGTTAAATGCTGAGGGTGAATTTGGTTACACTGTTGTGCAGTGGGTATTAAATGTGTTAATATGTAATTGAATGTAAAAGGTTCACAAAAATGGTTTTTAATGTAGGGCTCTGAGAGCATATCAAACATTAGATTTTTTTTAACCCAACTCTGAGCATAATCTAGTGATGTATAATGGTCAGTGACAGGTCCTGTCAACAGCTTACGAAAACAAACACAGAAAAACAGTAATGTATTAGCATGTGACATAGACCTCTAGGATCCCGTAGGATAGCCTCCAATGTACATTGCTTACTTCCCATCCACAACTTCAATGGCATACATAACAAACAATGTAATATAATGTATTTGTATTTAAAAGATTCTTCAATCACACTTCTCCATCACAAACATGATTCTTTATGTAGGGACCAATGATTTTTGCAATGCAGAGAAAAAGGACGGCATCACAGAATTGATGCATAAAAAGATTGTGACATTGTGTATTATCCAAAAACAGAATTCATTCTTGTAGTGTCTGAGATTAGTACACATGCCGTACATAATGGAGTACAATGTAAAAACAATATTGAACAAACCAGCTTTGGGTGTGCCAGTAGCATTGGTATTGCAGCTTTAGCACTAAATTCAAAACATGACTTAAACCCGTAGGTTTGAGAGCAGCAGGCTGTTCTACATCCAATGCAAGTCTCATATATTTTTTTGGCTTTTTATAAACTCCTATGACGTTAAAAGTTGTGTAGTCAACCCAAGTTTAAAGTGAACTAGTGTTTTTTAAAAACACCGTACACCTATCTGTCGCTGTCTGACTCATCAGAGAACCTCCTATTCTCCCCTTCATCCTTTTTTTCGTCTCTCACGCTAACAAAAATGTTCAATTATTCTGTTCAAATTATTCTGTAAGTAAAAGAGTGTGCACTCCCCTCACTCACTGAAATGTCATTAGACACCACACACAGGCACACACACACACACACACACACACACACAGCATGCAACAAAATACACCCACACACACACTCAGCCAAGGTGTTAAGAGCAAAGCACCAGGAGGGCATCAATTCAGCATGCCCTGAAGTGCTTATATAATGCAGCACAGAACCTTTCATACTAGAACATAATAATGTAGTGGATGAAAAGAGGAGGATTTCACATCAACATTATCAGACAGAGTGGATGAATAGACTGCAGTGTGGGTGAATAGATAGATGAATGAATGAATGAATGAATGAATGAATGAATGAATGAATGAATGAATGAATGAATGAATGAATGGATGGATGGATGGATGGATGGATGGATGGATGGATGGATGATGGACTGCTTGTAAATGTTTGCAGCTTTTCTATGCTGTTTATTTCCCTATGCTTAACTTCTAATCTGTTCTCTTTCACTCTTTCACAACCTCCCTCTTCATCTCTATCATTCTATTTCACTCCTATCCCTTTCACCATCTATTTTTCCTCCACCCTATTGGCTCTCCTCCATGTATCCTTTCTGTCCTGTCTCTTCTTTTCACTTTTCTGTCATCCTTGTTTTTTCATCTGTCAATTTTTACCCTTTCCCTCTTTGTCTCTCCCTTGTATCCCCCATCCCTCCTGTCTTGTACATTATCTCCTGCTTTTCACTCACTCCCCTCTTCTACCTCTTCTCTTCATCTCTCTGTCCATTGCCTCTGCCCTTTGTCTCACATTTTTGTTTATTTTATTTTATTATCCTTTCATACTTTCATATCTCTTCCACCCCCTCCCTCGCTCTCTCTCTCTTTTTCTTTCTGCAGGCTGGAGACGCTCAGTCTCCGTGTGTGAGTGAGCCTCAGGCAGAGTGTGAAGGCTCAGAGTCGGACAGTCCTCAGGTCGGTAGCTAGATAGCAGCAGGTCAGGGGTAGGTATCTGTCCTCTTCTCCCTCCTCCTGCTCTTCTGCGTGTCGGTGGCCTGCTCCAACCGTGATGTTCATCAGCACGCCTTCACCTGTCTCCACCTCCGTCCACCATCGTATACACACTCGCAGCATCGTGGCCGTGTGTTCTGGTTCTCTCTCTCTCTCTCTCTGTCTCTCTCTCTCTCTCTCTCTCTCTCTCTCTCTCTCTCTCCCTTTTTTCTTTTATTTCTTTTTCTGCTCTCTCTATCTCCTGTCTTTCTGTTTCTGTATTTCTCCATCATCCTTCTTTCTCTCCTACCTTTCTTGTCCTTTCTCTTCCATCTCTCTTTACCTTTCTTTATTTCTTGCTCGATTTCCCTCTCTTTTTATATCTTTTATATGTTTTTATTTCTCACTCTTTCTCTGAATTTCTCATAATTTTTTGTTGCTCTTTCTCTCCTTTTTTTTTCTTGTCATTCTTTCTGCCTTTCTTTCCTTTGACCCTGTATTTGTGTTGCTCTCACTCCAATTCTATCTCTACATGCCTTGTCTTTTCTTTCTTTCTTTCTTTCTTTCTTTCTTTCTTTCTTTCTTTCTCTTTTCACTCCTTACCTTTGTCTCTCTTCCTCCCCCTCTCCTCTTTCTCTCTCTGTATTCTCATCCCTTCACCCTTGTCTGCTGCTATTTAAGATTCTGTTTATATTTTTTTGGAAAATGTTTTCTTTGTGTGTGTGTGTGTGTGTGTGTGTGTGTGTGTGTGTGTGTGTGTGTGTGTGTGTGTGTGTGTGTGTGTGTGTGATTGTTTATCCCCCTAAAGCTACCTGAGATGTGTGAGTATCAGAGCTGTTGATTGGCATTGTTTTGGAGCAGCATTGTGGCATGGCATATCCATGAACATAACACATCTAAGCATCTGTCATGTGCTGTGCTTTTATGAGTTTTTCAATGAAGTTGTGAAAATGCGTTCAGTGTCTGTCAACACAAAGGAACTCAAAATGAAGCATTTTAAGATATGACCTTGAATTTATCTTATTTAGGATCAGCTCAGTGACTAGGATTAAACCACATCCAGGTTTGCAGAGTATTGGAGTGAATTTTAATTCTGCTTTAGAATTACTGTATGATCACAGACAGGTTTAATTGTTTATCTAAGTGCTATACTGCATTAGTAGCTCAAATACAACAACAGTCACTGTACAGTATTTTAATGACATAATTTCCAGTCCAGTCCAGTCCTGGCATCATAATGCTGTTCATTAGCTCAGTCTTGGGAACAGTGCAATTTCATGCTCTCCACTGCAGTGTGCCTCCATGAACTGCTGCACCTTTAGAGCTGCTGATCCAAATGGTCTCCTCATCCACCAGACAGAAGATTGACTGAGGATCTGCTCCCTGACTTTGCTGTATAAAACTTTAATAAAGTGAACCAGAAGCAGAGCTGTGTGGCAGTGTCTGCATGCAGACTGATCTGCTGGCCTCATTAGTGCAGTCTAAGACTTAATAAAGCTGGACGGCTACTGAGACATGCACAGAGACAGCACCTCAGGGTAGAGCAGGGTTTATGCATATAAAACTCCCAAAAAATGCTACAGAGGGCAGAAAAGGGGACTACCCCTCTGGGGCTGATGGCTTGAAGGATTGTGGCATTTGTTTTGTCTTGCTTTTTTGCCAGCGTGGTCAAGGTTTTATTCCCTGGCTTTTTGTCACTGCATGCTGCACATTAAAGGTTTGGGGGCATCTTGTGGTCTTTTGAAATGTTCATTTGAGATTTTACTTTTCGGTCAGCCCCTAAAATCCTGAAGGACCTACATTTAGAACTTTACTTTTACACTATATTTTTGATGCTATGTATTTTATAAGGTTCCATAAAGAACCATTGGCAGAATGTCTTCTACAGTTCCGATGAATTTTTTAAAGGTACAAAGGACCATTTAAGCATATAATGGTTCTTTACGCAGTGAAATATCTGTATAAAACCATCTTCTAACAAATCCTTAAAGAGATTTGTTTTAAGACTGTAGCCATGTCACAATAACCTTTTTGTTTGGACAATTTATCTGTATTATTGTTGTGTTATTAGGCCCTGTCTGCATGTTTCTCCTTGTTCACATGTGTCTCTCTGCAACATGGCTTTATTTTTTCTTTGTCTCCATCAGAAATCAGATGTCAAATTCCTTGGCATATCAGATGTACTTAAAGAACAAAGTTTTTCGGATGGTTTTGTTCAAACCGCAGGTGTCTATAAATAGCTCCCAATGGTCAAGTTAGCATTGTGATGTCTGTGTCACCAAAAAACGTCAATTTTCAACTGCTGTAAATCTCCACCCTAGCGAGTGTTTCCAAAAACTCTCAGGCACATTAAACAGCATGTTCATGTGGATGGGACACTCCGAAACAGAGAAAACACTACATGTTTAAACCATATCCAGAAATCAAATCAAATCAACATTTATTTGTGTAGTGCTCTTCACAACTGAATTTGTCTCAGAACAGCCTCAAAGAAATCAAGAAATAAAAAGGCTAACAACACAGGAACAAAGGATAAGAGACAGATCCCCTAGTGAGCAAGCCAAAGGGCGACAGTGGCAAGGAGAAACATGTGGACTGAGGCTTAACCTGCATAATACATAACTTGACCACATATAAAGTATTAGAGGATGATAGCCATCCTTAAAACTGAAAATTTAGTTTGAAAATAACTACGCTACACTCCGTGCAGAGAGTTCAACTAGGCTGGGCATGCTGGACTGTGTCTGTGTCCGCATTAAGTATGAATCTACATCAGCATCTACATTCAGCTATTTTGTCTACATCTATAGTGACAAACATTTGCCACAGACTTGAAAGACTCAAGGTGTCTGTGCCTCTGTAGGTCTCAGTACTGATGAATGCTTGTCAGGAGGATATGAGGGAATATTTACACATGTTGATTTGTACATAATAAATATAATATGAGGTTACTTTTTCAGCTTGTTTCAAAGCAGGTAAAATACTCTAGAGTCTTTCCTGACATGGGAGAAAGCAATCTGTAAAAATAACTGACATGGTGTTCTGAAATCAGTGAGAACTTTACCCCACTTCCACGTGTTAAAAGAATCCCATCTGATTAGGGCTTTAAATCATCAAAATAACCCTGTTATTGTTAACTTATTTTGTAAAGCTAGGTGTCTCCAAACTCATGATGGACCCTGTATGTCTGAAGAGTATTTAATGCATTTGTCCTAGACTGGCCGACACTGTCCCTGCAAGACATGTGTAGCTCTACAGATGATGACTGAGTTCCTCTTCCTCTCTCTGTGTTGTGCATGAGACAGTATGAGGAGCTGTGCCAGATGACTAAAACTGATGTACTGGCTTACAGGCAGTGTGTCACTGGCAGTTTTGTAGGATAAAGCAGAATGACTGAGGTTGAGACTACTAAGGCTTTTTGAGCTGTCTCACTTAGCTGTCTCTGTTCCAGATGCCCCTTCTGGAGGTTTCTCTATGCAGTGTGAATGCCAGTATATTCCCTTCACACTTTTTTCCATCTCAGACAGGATTTGCAGGCTTTCCTCCCTTTTCCGTCTCTTTCTGTACCTGGCTTTCTCTCTTTTTTACCTGTACCTTCTTTCATCTGGTCTGCTTCCTGATAAGACAGCACCCTCCACCACCTTCACCTAAAAGTTCTAACATACAAGGGATTCATAATTATAGTGTGCTGGTAGATTCAATGCTGTTGAATGGATTTGTGGCCATAGGCTTGGAAGGCTATAGGCAGAGTTCTGCTCAATGAGTTCTGCTCCTTTGCCAGCTCTTTTTCACATGGTTTCCTCCAAGGCCTTCTCCTTCTTTCCTGCTGCTGATTCTATAATAAGTGGACTGGAGTGAACCAGGAGACAGGGCAATAGACTATTCCGATGAGATCTAGAACAGCTTTACTGCCTGGAGCAGTTATACTTGTAGTAGTTATTTTTTTTCCCAGAGCCATGGCTTTGCTTCTAGTTGAGCTGTTGAGAAGAGGTGAGACTGAAAGTGGAGCTACCTCATCATCTCTAGTGTAATGTTGTCAGTCAGTTTGAAGAACTTTGCTGACATCTTCAGTTGGTCTAAAGGAATTACATGTGCATGGAAAATATTTTTGACTACCAGTTTATGAAATGCAGCAAAATTATACCTACAATCTGATTGTCTAGACCCTGTAGAGAAGTATTTCCAATTGAACAGGACACTTAGGAGGAAATAAACATGAATCTAATGCCAGGCATCAGCTAGAGGGGTATAAAGCCCCCCAATATTAAGTCATTGAACATATAATTTCTGGAATCATGATGCTGTATCAAGTATTTTTTTAACCAACATCCTGGCCACACTTTCACATTTATCACTGATTGCAGTTAAATCCATGCAAATATGCTCCAAAATGTAGTAGAACTGTCCCTAGACAGTAGAGACAGCTACTCAAAGAAAAGCAGAAGAATTTTTAATACCCTTCATTTCAGAAGAAAAACTGAACGAGAAGGTGTCCCGATACTTTTGTCTATATCGTGTAGGTGTGGTTTGTATGTGTAAAATTGATCAGTTTGTTCTACCCTGTCCATCAGTGGAAAGAGACCACCATAGTACTACCATTTACTATAACCAGTTGCTATCCACCCTGTAGATAGGTACGTGAACCATAATAGAGCCATTCTGTGTATCAGGGATAACTGGAGGATGTAGACCCTTGGTGCCACTGCAGATGGGCTACAGTCAGTGATTGTATACCTGCAACGAATGTCTTGCAGAACTGCAGACCATCAACATATTTTGCAGAGTAACATCTAAGAGGCTTTTGCTCAGTTTTGTCTTTTGGCCACAATTCTGAGGAGAATTTCCTATAGACTGGGATTTTTGTCCCTGCTGGTAGACTTGTATGAGGGTACTGTTTGATACACCGCCACATTCAGCTATTTCCTTCACACTGTGGCCTTTGGCATGCCCAAATGCAATCACTACTTTTTGCCAATCACTAACACCTGCTTTGTGACCCATTTTTCACACACTGAATGAGACATTCCCTGACCTGTGCCACCTCTTAAACCTTAATCAATGAAACCCAGCACACACCCAGCAGGTATTTATAGTCAGTGTATACATACTATAACATAATATAACACTGACTGTAGCCCATCAGAGGGTCTACATCCTCCAGTTGTAGGTCCTATTATGGTTCATTTTCCTATCTGCAGGGTTACTATTATGGTAAATAGTGGTAATATGGTGATCACTTTCCACAGATGGACAGGGTACACTGTAGTAGATAAATGCTTTGCATACAAAATGTACCTACAGATTATGGTCAAAAGTATTGGGACACCTACTCATTCAATGCTTTGCCAAGGAATGTCAGGATTCTATTATTCCTGTCACACACTCCACAGGTATTTCTAGCCTTGTACAATGCCATCTACAGTTCTCATTATGCATCCTACTCATACATTTGAGTGTAAATGATAGGTATACCAGACGCAAGGGCATTATTAGGTAAAAATAGGTTTACCTAATAATGAACTGTCAACTCACAGTGACAAACGCTGTATGATCTCACATCTGTGATCTACTATGATATGCTATGTATAGGTAAAGTGCACATGTACTTAGGCATACTTAGTGTTTTGAGTCATAGTTTTGTTTTTCAATGAACACTGAAGTGACTTGATTTTATTTTTCTGTCCAGGGGAAGGACCCTCTCTACGCCCAGATCAACAAAGGGAAGAAGTGAAGGATTATGGGAGTTCTGCACACAACTGAACAGTGCTGGGGGGATCAGGAGACCAAACACTAGGGTTAAGCACCCTCCTCTATGTGTGTGTGTGTGTGTGTGTGTGTGTGTGTGTGTGTGTGTGTGTGTGGGTGTGTGTGTGAGCATGAAAAAAAAGCGATTAGGAGAATGGAAGAAGGAAGAAGTGGCATGACAGAAGACTAAGGAGTTAAAAGTGATTGAATGTGTGTGTGTGTGTGTGTGTGTGTGTGGATGGTCTTCGGAGCTCAGCTGTGAAGGTCACCCCCAGCCTCCATGGTCCTTCTCTCCAAGCAGCCATCTTCTCCAGCTCAGCCTGGAGAAGCCTAACCCAGCCTTCAGTAAGCCCTGCCCCCTTCTGGACCGCACTCTCTCTCTCTTTCTCTCTCTCTCTTTCTCTCTCTCTATCTGGAGGAACCACCGACCAACAGGATGCTTTTATTACTTTCTCTCCTTCCATTTCCCTCCTCCTCAGGAGGAAGTGACTCCTCTGTGTTTCCTGCATTCATGGACTGGCAGTGGGATAATTTGACACAGCTGATGTAATGATGATGATGACGATGATGAGGATTCAACTCTTCTTCACCCTTCACAGCCTTACTAGCCCTGTTCTGCAGCCTCTCTTTCTTTTTTCTGGCTCTGTGCCTCTCTTTTGCTCTCTTTTTCTGTCTGATCTTCTTCACTCTCCTGTCCATACAGTCTCTACAAGACTCTGTATTGAGGTTGTGTGCAGTATGAGTGGAATCTTGGAGAGGTGCCTCATTCCAGTGTACACACACGCACGCACACCAAGTGAGAGTGCAAAAAATCACTGCTTCATGATCCAGCAGAATCCCAGTCACCCCCCCTGTGTAGTCCAAGTCAGAGCAATCGATTACAGAATAATCCATTTGGATCCATCAATGGGATTAAGTGATTCATTCATTTGGGTTTGTTTGGTTTTCCTCCCCCATCTATTTGAGATTCTGCTGCTAGAGAGCTATGCAGAAATAAAAACAAGAGACTTCGTATCTCTCTCTCTCTCTCTCTCTCTCTCTCTCTCTCTCTCTCTCTCTCTCTATTTATCTATCTATCTATCTATCTTTCTTTCTCTGTGGACCCTTCAGACAGAGACCAGACTCAAGGAGTGACTTTGCCAAAATCTCTTTTGTGGGAAAGACTTCCGAGCAGCTCATTCAGATGGAGAGGACTTTGCGAGGGCATGGATGTTGCAAAAACAAGCTGAATCTGTGACTGAACTGTTCCTTATCTATAGCTTTTGTACAATACTAATGAGAAGAAAAAACAAACAAACCATGACATTGAAAAATGGAATTTTTATTTTATAAGTCAGTGGAGCCCTTGTGGTTGACCTGAGATGCGGTTTTAGGGGTAAACATGGCTTTAAGGCATCAGATCATTGGTTTGCCAAACTCATTTTGTAAATAATAATAATAATAATAATAATAATAATAATAATAAAAATAATAATAATAATAATAATAATAATAATGATAACAATAAATGATAATGACGATAAGTGTTCATTCTGTCCGCCGGACATCTGTGCCATAAAATAGACAGGCTTCAGTGATGCAAGCTCGAAATGGAACCCAAGCAATATCAACATGTGTCCAAATCCCCCAACCTTCCACCCTCCATTCCTCCCTCTCCTGTGAGCGTTTTACATTTGTGCCCATGTCAGAGTGCTTCTTCTCAGCAGTGTGGTTCAGATTCTTTGAAGAAACTGAGGAAATGCCTCCAAAGGAACATCAAAGTCACCAAATGATCATGAACCGAGTGTCAGTCGCTAACTGACGACATAGAAAAATCACAGTGCATATACACTCGTGTGAAAACCATTTTTAACATATATAAATATATGGATATTTAATCTTCATGCAATTATATTGAGAGATGGATGTGAAATTATTAAACCCAGTTTAATGCAATATTCTACTACTACTACTTAAAATGCCTAAAATTAAAATCAGATGCAGCACATTGGCTGCAAATGATCTGACGATTGGAACAGAAGACTTTGGAGGAGGCAATATTATTTAAACCTCAATAGTTTGGTTTGCTCTTGATTGTTGAAGTGAGTGGTATGGCAAGATCCAAAGAGCTCTTTGAGGCCTTTCGAAAGAAAGTCTGGGAAGGGATTAAAAATATCTCAAAACAAAAAGTAATTCCACTGTCCAGAAAACAATGTATTAGTGCTGAACATTTTAAACAACTGCCAGCATGATCACATTAGTCCAACCTAGCAAGTTCAACTCAAGAGTGCAAGTTGATTAAAGAAGTATCCAACAATGTCATCAAAGGAAATACAGGAAACTCTTGTCACAGTTGATGTCAAACTGCAGCATCTACCATCAGAAAGAGAACAAACAAGTTTGATTTTCATGGGAGGTTTGCAAGGAAGAAACCCTTGCTTAAAAAAAGTGTTGGAATAAAGTCTGCCAGAAAACACCTAGACCAAGAGCAGGGCTTCTGGAACAATGTGTTTTGGACAAATTAATCCAAAGTTGAATTATGTCCTGGTCAGATCTCCATCATAGAAACCACTTTGAAATCTTACTGTATCAGAAGGGACTTGAAAATGAAAGCCCATCTGTACAAGACTGATGCTGAATAATTACATATTTTAAAAGAGGAGGAGTGGGAAAATATTTTTTCCAGTTGAAGTTAGAGACTGGTAGATGGTTGTAGAAAATGAATCTAAATTGACATTATTTTATCCAAAGGAGGAAATACCAACTCACAAATTATATAAAAAATAAGTTTCTTCAGTTTTATGTTTAGTTATATCACCTCCATATCTCAGTATATGTACATATGTTTAAATATGTTAAAGTCAAAAGTGTTCATCAACTTTATCACGACTTTGATTCATGCATTTCCAAAGCTATGAACTCCTGAACATCTCCAATATATTCTAAAGAAAACACGATTACTGATTGAAGTGAGTGAGATTTTAGTGATATGGTATTTTAGCGCTGTCCAGTTTGGAGGTTGGCTGTTTAGAGGAAGCTGATCATTTAAATGATTGGATTTATGTATTATCATACATACATACATACATACATACATACATACATACATACTACAGTGAACACAAAACCATTCACTCCCTATGCATTTACAGATGCCATCCCATACACACACACAAAGTGTGTTAATACACACTTTAAAATACATAATGGTACATCAGACCACTATTTATTCAAATCCTAATGTATTCTGCCCCAGAGGCACCAGTGCAGATCTTTGCACAAGTGACTGTAAATTCATTTCAAACAAACACATATTCACCTGTAAATCCTTCACCTGTTATCCCGGTATCCAGAATCAAATTGGAGAGTCTCGCTGTGAATGGCATTGGTTTTGGTGACATCAGCAGTCATTCCATCACCTGTGGTGATGATGAATAATACTTGCTATTTTATGGCCAGAGTCCCATTTTAATTTGAGAGCCATTTTGGCCCTTTAAAGATCATACACTAAATTCCAGATTAAAGAAGATTGTGAAGCCGGAAGTGGAGGGGAATCATAACAGTTCTGAGTATGTTTCTAGACCTATTTTAACTTTACCTCAGCTAACGGTTTGTTAATGTAAAAGGACACATTATTTTTTATCTCAATGAAGATGACATTCTACAGTGATTTCTAGAGCAATTTTTTGTTGTTTTCTTTTCTCTTGATTTTGCGTATTCCACCATGTAATACTGTTACCAATAAACACATTGCAAAACAGGGTTTGTTTTTCTTCTGCAGGTAATATGGAAAGTAAGGTATTAAGAAGTGTTCTCTCATACATTCATCCTAAAATGTTAGTAATAATAATTTAATAATAAGTAGTTTTAACAGTCCCTTAGAAATTGCTGCTTAGAGACTAATATAACTAGACTTATATAACTAGACTAATATAACTAGGTCAGTGTTTTCAGTCCTGTGGTCCATCTGCAATCTTGTACATTTTTTTCACTGCACCTGGGGCACATCTTTAGCTAATGATCAAGTCCTTCTAGAACAAGAAAACACAATGTTCAGTCAGTTAGACTTAAGGAATAGAGTTGGTATAGACAATAATACAGCATATTAGCAGAGTTTCATATATCCACCACTGCATATTATCAGACTGCATCACCAGGTGTATTTGCAGGGTTATATTCTTTTCACTTGCTTCCTGTTTATCTAATAGTGTTATGCCCTACATATAATATTGATGTTAATGTCATTTTCTAGTTTCCAATAGAAAATGTGATGATGTGTATACAATTATCTATCATTAGTAGTACCACTACCAACAATTATATCCTACTTTTGATAGTACTACTACTAATAATATACACCGAAAACCCAAAATACATGGGAAAAAAAGCATTATCATGTCTTATGACTTCCACAGTATCATAGAACCATGACCCTTCCTCATCCACACCTGATTGTAGTTAGCTGCTCACACCAGTCCAATTATGGATAGCCTACCACAGCCAATTTTAACTAGCTATCCCAAGCTCCCATTTGGGAGGTTTAATGTCTACTGGTGCCAGTCTCACAGGATGCTTTTGTTTTGCCTGTTTTTACTAGTTCAGAACAAGAGGACATGTGGGTTCTGTGTTATTGAAAGAAAGAGCTTGAACAAGGCAGTGGTTTCTTTAAACATGTCCTCATGTTTTCCTTATGCGCCTCAGACAGATGAAAGTATCATGAAGCTATTGGGACATACTCAAAAGCACAGGCAACATTTCTCACTCTTTCTCACTCTCTATAGAGCTCACTCTCCATGGGCACGGTTAAGCTGATGGGGATGAGGCAGGACTTTGAATTACACTGTTTAATTACATCATTCAAAATGTTCCCAAGAACTCGCAAAATATATCCATAGTTATATCTCTGCAGCTGCAGAATGCTGCATTAAACTGCATATGTGTGTGGGGCTGTCCGGGTTGTTGGCGGAACAGACAAATATGAAGACAAGGGAAGGGAAGTGGAGGTAAATGCTGGGGTTGAGGATTTAATGAAAATAAACACGAAGAGCAAAAAAATGAAACAAAGAGCTGACAGATATACCAACAGGATCTAGACTGAAAAGATTGATAAACAAAACTAACAAACCCTTAGGGAGACAGGACCAACAGAAACTAACCATGACAGAAACAAAAGGACTGTCAAAGACAGGCTGAGACAAAGGTTCTTAAATACAACACAATATTGACCACAACTGGGATAACAAAGGGTCAGGGTTATAAATGAGACAGCTGGGAATGGGTGGAGCGAGGGAGGAGACAAGAACAAAACAAACACAACCCATATGCAGTTTAATGCAGCATTCTGCAGCATTCTGGGACAAACAACAAGGAAGACGGGTGAACAAGACTGACAAATGACAGACATGACAGGGACTCCTGCATTCTTAGTGCACGTGGTACTGTGGATTGATAAATTTTAAATGCCTGCCCAATTTCGGGAAATGAAATGTCCCATCCCTCTTGCACCCACCATCATGCCTCACTTGAACGCTGATAATTTATGTCTCCTTGCCATTAGCATACTGGCCATTGTTGAAGCTCACTGACAACATCTCACAACTTATACAAGTGTGGGCGTTCCCAGGCTGTCCCCTGAGGAAACACTACATGATGTAAATATAGAATTCACCCTGGTCATACTATCCCATGGCTTTTGGCAATTCAGTATAATAATAATACTTGCATATACTGTATATTCACCTGGACATTCTAGTTAGGTAAGATCATATTTGTGAAACAAATTATGCAGCCTATAACAAAAAATGCAAGGAGTGATAAAGTTGACATAAAGTAGGTTATATAATGTTTGACACGATCATATTTACAGTATTGAGGAGTTGTTGGACTTTCTATAAATGTGTGCAACAGCAAAAAGTGGTGTGCACACAGCAATGAAGAATCTGTAGCAGCTGATATACATTATTTTGTTGTTACAAAATCTTTTGCCTGCCACTACTACTACTAGTACTACTACTACTACTACTACTACTAATAATAATAATAATAATAATAATAATCATAATCATAATAATAATAGTCATTACCTTAATGATGCCCAAGCCTTTTAGTAATAATGTGTGAACTGATTTTTGGTAACCATTACACCTGACTTAACATCTGAGGTAGGTAAATAGATCCACTGTGCTGCACACTGGAATTTGTCCTCATCCTTTAACCCATCCACCCTCAGTGATACCCACACATACATACTAGTGAATTCACAGACTACGGGGCAGTGAGCACATGTGCCTGGAGTGGTGGGCAGCCCTTTCCCTATAGAGCAGCTGGGGAGTTCAATCAAGGGTTAATCATGGATTTGAACCGGCACAAGGTCACAAAGCTGGTTTCCTCAGCTACCCCCTATGTTTTGTTGTTAAGAACTAAACATTTCCAAATTAGAACATTATACCAAGAGTTAAACCTGATGGTGGTAGTGTCATCATTGGCTGGCGATAGGTAATTGTGGTCGGTTTGGGGATGCTTGGCTTGGCCACTTCTGTCACCCTGTCCTGAAGTGTTCTCTTCTACCTGTTTGAAAGACTGTAACAGGACTTTAAACAGACAACTCATTCTTGAAAGTCTTCAATTGTGACAAAAATAAGTTTGGAAAAGAAGAAAATCCCTCCACATAGAATTGAGCAAATGTTGATCTAAAGCTATAGGAATCATGTGGTTGTCATTGCTGCTGTGAAAGGTGCCTCAACCAGTCATTCGGTTAAGGGGTCAGAACCTTTTTCATATGGATAATGTAGGTGTTACAAAACATTTTTTGTTAAGCAATTAAATGAGATATTTAAAAGTAAAGTGTAGAAGCTTGCCAAGCAAAACAAACAGGTTGAGTCAGACTTAATTGCTTGCAAAATCCTCCCATTCATCAAATCACTCATGGAGAAAACGATTTAGGATTAGGATATGGCCTACAGTGACATTTATCCTGTTTTTAAATTAGCTTTTTTTCACTGATATTAAATACCTTAAAATTTTAGTGATGGTTTATTTATTGTATGATGTTTTAATGTATCAAAGGTAGATTTAAGTAATATATAACATATGTCAGAATCATAAATAGTAGCATTACTTGCATCCATTTCATTTTGTTGTTGGTAGCCCATTGAGGAAGGGACAAAAGACATGTGACATGGCCACTGACCCCTCTTGTTTCTGAGTACAGCATCTCCCTGAGGCAACAATAAATCTAACACTGACTGTGTAGATATTGAAGGAGTTTCTTCATAGGAAAAGTTCTTTCATACCTGAGTGACATGCCAGTACCTGACATTGTCACACCAGCTTCCTCTTCTCAAACATTACACTATCACTGCAGCTTACTAAAGATTACAACACATATAAATATCAGCTTATCAGCTTTTTACCACTTTGCATTAATATGTTAATATTGTTTTCTTCATTACTTTAGCTTATGTATTTACTGAGATCATAAAATTTTGATGTTATAATTTATAAGACAGACATTCGTGTGAGTGGGCTGCCTGGGGTTTATCAGAGTCTGATCTTCACTGATTTGTGGAAATGTATCACTTGTTTATGCTCATCAGGCAGGAAAAGGTTACTCAGGTGTGTATACTGATAGATACTCTTATGATATAATCAGATGTGTATACTGTCATATACTCTTATGATATAATTAGTGTATATATATAATATATATATATATATATATATATATATATATATATATATATATATAATGTCTATAATAAGTTGGAAACCCGGTCTAAAGTAGGTGTTGGTCTTATGTCATGGTTAATGTAGGTTTCTTGCTGGAGGAGCTGGAGAAGGTTTAATCGGTCAGTAATGTTGGGGAAGCAGTGAGGGGCTTATTAAAACCGAGGCCCACGTCCTTCTTCGGTACTCAGACCGGACCTGCCAGACCGCATTCCAGCAGTTCCGCCTCTCTGCCCTTCCTCAGGCAGGACTCGTCTGACGGGCCGAGCTGATTGTTCTTCAATCTTCTGTTCAGTCCTCATTCCTCCACCGAAACCACAGGCAGCGCCGCTCACAGGCAAGACGAGCTGACACGCGCGTACACACACACACACACACTGAATGGTGAAGGTGGATTATTTTATGGTGAGGATTTGTATCAGACTACTGAAGATGTGGAACTGTTGAAGTTGAAGCTGAATTTGGTATCAGAATGGAACAGGTGAGTCCTGACTCTGCTAGAGCAGTCCTGTGTGTTTATATTCTGTGTGTTTATATCCTGTGTGTGTATATCATATATACTACTGTTAGAGGTTAGAGTTTATAGCCAATATGTGTCTTATAGATTCTGCTGTCATTTAGATGAACCAGGGATAAAATTGCTGGGACATGTCTAACATTATTATTATTATTATTATTATTATTATTATTATTATTATTATTATTATTATTATTATTATTATCATTAGTGAGGTCAGGATGTTGGATGATCACCACCCCAAATTATTTCAAAAGTGCTGGATGGAGAAGCATCTTTCCAGAGGACATAGTTCCACTGCTCCACAGCTCAATGCTGGGGAAGGCTTTATAAACCTTTATTAAGAACCTTTATTGCTGTCCTTGCCCATTTGCTGCGATATGCCCATTATGATTTTCTTAGCAAGACCTTGTGAAACTGAATGAGCCAGTGTGTCAACTTTTTTGACAGCAGTATAATGGTATTTGTTTTATTCATTTATGGTATTTTAAAAATGTTTTATTTCAATTCCAATATCTAAATGTACTTAATAATTGAAAGTTAGGCGTTTATTAGAAAATTTCCAATATTGTATGATTATATCATATCCTTATATCAGTGGCATAAAGAAGTCTCTACACGACTATAATATCATTTTTCAGAATTATTTGTAGGACATTATATCATCCAAACATAAACAGATATTGTGACAGGTATAACATTTTTGCCATGATGCCAATTTTTTCTCATGCACTATTTATATATATATTGTATATTGTAATAGTCTCTATATTATATATTATTTATACTTATATAGTGTTACTTATATACTTACTAAATTATGTCTTTTACTACTTATTCTGTACTTATGTTGCGGCTGGAACCTTAATTTCCCTGAGGGAACCCTCCCAAGGGATCAATAAAGTTTAATCCTATCCTATCCTATCCTATCCTATCCTATCCTATCCTATCTCTTCCTATCCTTTACTTCTTTAAATGGACTAGACAAGCTGTGTGTGCATTTGCACATCTGTGTCAGCAATTGTTGCAGCTTAAAGTAGCTAAATGTATTAATTTGGAGTGCTCACAAACATTTGGACATATATTGTTTTATAGTTGCTAAAATGTATTTAACAAAAGGATCTGCTTGTCTATACAATGTGATAATTACTCAGTCAGGATTTTACCAGGTATTGCTTTGTTTATATTTTAACAGACAATTTTCCTGATTTGCCCACATTTACTTCCCACAGGATAAAGGGGAGGACTTCAAATCCCTGAGGGCTAGGTTCCAGAACGATGACAATTTGAAGATCAGAAATAAACCTGCCATCCCAGAAAAACCCAAAACTCTCACCTCTCCCACCACAAAAATCAACAATCCTCTCATAGCCACTATCAATTCAGCCATGGAGAATCGCATGCCTATTGCCCCTCGTGTGGTCTTCAAAAATGAGAAAAAGAGCCCTGTCAAGCGGCAATTATCTCAGCCTGAAGTGTTAAAGGTGCAAGACCCTCATGTACATCCTGTGTTGATGGACAAAAAACAGAACAAGGAAGGTGATCTTATCATAAAAGCTCTGAAAGCTAAAAACCTTCCCCTCGTTTTGCCTGTGAATCCTGTTACTCCATTGATTGAAGAGACTTCCACAGCTGTTGATATCCCAGCCTCTCCAGCTTCGGCATCTCCAAGCAAAGTCTCCACGCCTAAAAAGAAGGGTTTTTTCAACTTTACAAAGTCATCTAAAGCTGAGAAAGAGAAGATAGACATCCCAGAAAGTACTGTTCCCTTGAACCCTGTTCTTGATGTTCTTGCTCCCAGCAGCTCCACTCCTGTCAATTCAATTCCCATATCTAGTAAGCCAGTGTCTCCCAAAGCTCTTGTTCCACCAGTTCAAGCAGAAGTTGTTTCAGCATCCAGTAGTCCAGTCCCAATTATTCCTGCTCCAGTGATTCCTACTTCTGCAATTCCTGAGACAGATCCTGTGTTGACAGTTCCAGAACCTGACATTGTCTCCCAGAGAAGTCCTGAAATGGAAATTGTCAAGCCAGAAATTCCTGTAACCCATCCCCTAGAAATCCCAGATATTCTTGATATAGATATTCCCCCTCCAATTATTCCTGAAGACATTCCTGATGCAGGCATTTTTGCTCTCAATATACCTGCCCCAGTTACTCCTGATCTTCCTATTACTGCACTTTCCACTGCTTCTACTCCAGTTTCCAGGAGTTCAAGTCTGTCCCGTTCAGCCTCCCCTGCCCCAACTCTGTCTGCATCAGTCACTCCTGAGCCTTCAGTCAGGTTTCCACCATTAGTAAACCTAGATTCAGATGCTGCTTTTATCTCCAGAACTTCTCCAATATTGCTACTAGCAGCTACAGATGTGAAGCCAGTGACAGAAAATGGTACAGATGAATCTCATGAGGTGGGGGACCAAACAGAGAAGACACCAGAGGATCCATCATCCACTTCATCCAAACCCATTTCAGCCCTGTCCGTTCTAGCAAGAGCCGAGGAGATGGCCCCCACTAGGCATACCCATTGTGATCAGCGAGTGCTTAACCTTCTAGAAAAGGCATATTCAAAGCATATTATGAGCCGTCAGACACCCACCTCTACCATACCCAAAGCTGGGGAAGAGACCATGGAGACAACCTCACCTGCTTTCACTCCAATTGAGTTCTCATTAATTGTGAACTCACAACCTGAGGCTCCCCAGGCTAAGCCATCTCCATCTGTGGAAGCTTCACCAGTCGCTCAAACACTTGTTGTGGACCTTTCTAATATTCCCCCAGTTGACTATTATGGGCATTCAAGGGACAAACCCATAGACGAGTATAATGCCGCTAACTCTGAAACAGCCCTGACCAATGGCCTAGATCACAGTAAGTGCACAAACATAAAAAGCATAAACCATTTATTCTGGCCTCTTACACGTCCTTGCATTCTGTTTTTCTGCTCTTTGCGTGATGTTATACAAAAAACAGTTCAGAAGAAGTGGTCATTGTTCTGATTGGCTTCCTTCTATTTTCCCTTACACACCTCATTGTCCATGACAGCAACAGAGAGGTCATATTTGTTTATTTTGTGTACAACTTCCAGTATGACACTAGATCCACGGCTGTAGATTACAACCACAGGGATAATTAACATAGAGAATGAACAGTACGATATGCTCAGTTACATGTCAAACGGCACCATTTAAGTAACTTCCACCACCTTCTAAAGAAAAGCTGTGTCTGTGGTTGAAGGAGCTAAATTTAAAACTTCTGCTTAAATGTCTTTATGCCTGCTGTTACCTTTCTGTGGAGGGGAGACCAACACCATAACATCCTTACATGTTACCCTAATGACTCAGTTATGATCTTCTGTTAAGCGGATGGAT
Source organism: Acestrorhynchus altus (assembly GCA_034509495.1). Lineage (NCBI taxonomy): Eukaryota > Metazoa > Chordata > Actinopteri > Characiformes > Acestrorhynchidae > Acestrorhynchus > Acestrorhynchus altus. The sequence goes on from CM067503.1 coordinate 26,236,021, forward strand.
TGGATGCTTGTAAGAGTGTCAAGTAATATATTACCTTCAAAGCTTGCTTCTTAGCTATGCACTAAATAGCTCAGAATCTTGGGGAAGGACATTCTGGCATTGGTTTCTACTCCACAAAAAGTGGACAGACATTTGGGTGGATGTTTTACATTTAGCTCTTTTAACCACAGACACAGCTCAGCTTCTTTGGAAGGTGATTTAATTTAAATTAAATCCACCTCTTCTTCCTCAACATATTATACTCTCCATTCTGTATGTTTATCACTTTATTATAACGCTGGAAATTGGGTGTGAAATAAGGTGGATACATACATAAGCATGGATGCTTGGAGATAAACTGATATAGGCTGAAAGAAAGAGAATGTATAGATGTATGTAGATATGCTAATTGCTTGTGACCTCACAAAATGGTTTTGCAGTGTAGTTTCTACATGTAAGCTGGGGGGTTGGCTGTTAACTGTGTTTGCATACTACAGCTAGGTCTTTCATTTCAGTAAGCAAAATGTGTTTATATCTGAAATATGGGGTTTTTAAGTGTGGATGGTCCAAACATTGTTCATAAACAGACTGTAGATAGGAGTAGTTTGAACACTTTTGTGTAACAGAGAAAGCCCTTCATCCTGTGGGGAGGGTCGGTATGTGAGGCATCCAACAAAACCTATTGTGGTTGTGCAGTGCAGCATGTCTCTCATATTCAGGATGACTGAGAGGTAGAGCAATGTTGTGTCTCAAGGAAATGTATGAGTCATCTGCAAGAGCTGCTTTTGTCAATAGCATTTTCAAGAACAAAACATTAACTAATGCTTTGATATCAACAACAGAAATTAAAACACTGTAAAACCAGTATGGGTACAGATTTATGATAAACATATTGATTTATTTTTCTCTGGTCTTGTGTTATTTGATTAATTAACCAAATCCAGCTGGTTTCATTTGCATTTTGACTGCATTGAGCTTTAATCCCCACATAGCTGAGTGAGTTTGTCTTGTTTGGATATAATCTCTACACATTTAATTGAGCATTCACTGTAATAACATTCCTGCTGCTTCTCCGTTTAGATCGTGCTTCACCTGTTCCAAAACTACAGGCTGAGACAAAGTCTGCTGCAGTGAAGGCTAAGCCTCCTCCACCTCCCCCTAGAAAGACCCCTCTGACTGTACCCAATGGAAACATCACTCCAGAGAAGCCAACCAATGTCATGAGCACAGATGTTCAGATCTCCACTCTACTTGATCTCCCATTGGAAGAAAATGGTAGAACTTCCTCAAATCATGAAATCCTCTCTCCATATTATTACCAAGTTTCTTTCTACTACTTGTCTTTTAGATCTTGCCCTGGAGATGCTGTGTGTGTTTGAGTGTTTGTTAAGTAAGCGAGTCTGATTGGTATTTTTATTCCCTTCTAAACAGATTCCAGAAATATAGGCCCTTGAGTAGCTGATATTGTTTATTCCCTTAAAAATATTTTTATCAAACCCTTGACTCCAGATATTTCTGGAAATAAATCTGTGTTGACATTATCTGTCTGGAATTGTTACAGGGATCATTATCCCAGCTCCAGTGGATTTTACCTCAAAGAATTCCACGTTTGATGATTCAGAATTTGACAAATCATCTGAAGCAGTTGCCCTTGAGGACACACACGCTGAACTTGGAAATCCTGCATTGTCAGTTCATAAACAAGCTTTTTTAGAACAGTTAAATCCAGAATATTTGAGCAGTTCAGAGGAGATTGTCCCAAGTGTGGAGAACACAGAAACAGAGATTGTTCCAAAAGCAACAGAACTTCCAGATTCACTCCCAGACTCTCCTATCAGTCCATCTCCATCAGGGTAAATGACTAGTGTAGTTAATAGAGTATATGTTACATACATACATACATACATACATACATACATATATACATACATTGTTATATACATACATAGATACATTTTCCAAAATATGTGCTCCTAAAATGTTCTTTTTTTATAGGACTTCAGAGATTAATTACAACAGTGGCAATGAAGAGCTTGCAACCAACAAAAAAAGTAAAACAGCTAAGAAGCAACGGAAAGTGGCTCCGATAAGTATGAAACCATTTTCAAAGAAATCAGTTTTCATGAAATGTGTTTTTATATCAAGCAGCTGTCTCATTTGTGTCATCTATTTGACTTTACCATGGAGCTTTACCATTAAGAGGTCTCTACTGTGATGGTCTACTGACCCACTGAAACTGCTTACATATGTTAGATTTTTAGAGTTCCAATTTGGCATAATATTGTAGCTGAAATGTTCTACACATGAACATGATTGTTTTTCTTGAATTACAGATCCATATTCTGATTCGCACAATGTGGTACGTTTTTCATTCACATGTTTATACAACTCACTATCTAATTCTGTACTGGATAATCTACTTTTGTTGCTCTGGATAAGTGCATCTGCTAAATACCATAAATGTAAATGTAACTGTACTATCTTTATCTATATCAACCATCTATTCTCAGAATGAAGACTCCTTGAGGAAATCCTTGTTTGCAAGGTGATTTTTATATTATCCATTTATTGACAGTGTTCTTGTGTAATCAGTTAGTGTAAACTAGAGCTGCAGGCTGGTCAATGTAATGTTGTAATCAAAAATGTTTGATTTTACAGAAAGAGTGTAAGCCTGGATGAAAAGGAACCGAAGAAGAAGGAGAAACAGAAAGAGAAAGAAAAGGAAAAAGAAAAGAAAGACCATAAAGAGAAAGAAAAAGAAAAGAAGGAACTAAAGGAGAAAGAAAAGGACAAGAAGGAGAAGGAAAAGGAAAAGAAGGAGCAAAAGGAGAAGGAAAAGGAAAAGAAGGAGCAAAAGGAGAAGGAAAAGGAAAAGAAGGAGCAGAAGGAGAAAGAAAAAGAAAAGAAAGATCATAAAGAGAAGGAAAAAGAAAAGAAGGAACTCAAAGAGAAGGATAAGGAAAAGAAGGAGCACAAAGAAAATGAGCAAAAGGAGAAGGAAAAGGAAAAGAAGGAACATAAAGAAAAGGAAAAAGAAAAGAAGGAGCACAAAGACAAGGAAAGAGAAAAGAAAGAACAGAAAGAGAAGGAAAGAGAGAAGAAGGAACAGAAAGAGAAAGAAAAGAAGGAAAATGAAATAAAGAAAAAATTCAAGGTAAGAAAATTCAGTAACTGCATGTTCCTTCTTCAACGTTTCTTTCAAACTGCATCATTGGACAGTTGAACACAGTGACCAGCATTACATTGAGTAACAGAGGCAGATGGAAATCAAGAGAGGGAGGCCTGGAACACATCTGATTTTAGATTTTCTGAACAGTATTTAGGCCAAAACTAACAGTGTAATTTAATTAATAAAAGTTTAATAAAAATTAACAGTTTAATTTACTCTTTCTCTCTCTCTCCCTCCCTCTCTCTCTCTCTCTCTCTCTCTCTCTCTCTCTGTCTGTCTGTCTCTTTTTCTCCCTCTCTCCCTCTCCCTCTCTCCCTCTCTCTCTCTCTCTCTCTCTTTATCTCTGTAGGTCACAGGAGCTGAGGAGGCAATGTATCAGGTCAGGGCGAGGGAAAACTGCAAAGGCCGTAAGAATGACCTGGCAGTGAAAGCTGGAGAGACAGTCAGCATTATCCGCACCAGTGACTGCCCTAAAGGAAAATGGCTGGCCAGGGACAGCAACAACAATTGTGAGTCAGCCCAAAAATAACCTGTAAAACAACAAATGTAAACTTACTTCAAAAAATAATAGATCAACTACAACAAATATGACTTGGCTCAAATGAAAACAGTATATGTCACACATACAACCATACACAATTTGGACTCCATCAGTCTGCAATATTACATTCTCTTAAGGATGTAGAAGGTTTAGCTTTATGCACCCAAAAAACGTTTAAATGGTTTCCTAAACCGGATCTCCAAATATGAATAATAACTGAAAGAACTGAAAGAACACTAGTCAAACACTGCTTATTCATTGTTTTTTTTAATTCATGAGCATTAGTAGTTTATCTCCCCTTCCTGTGGGAACAGCCTCTACTCTTCCACAAATGCTTTACACTAGATGTGGGATGAAAACCTTTGCTGTGAAGAAATTGCATTCAGTAACAAACACTGGTGACTCCAAAATCACAGGTCCACTGCACCACAGTCCAGTGCTTTGGAGCTCTAATTGACAAATGACATTTATCATATATATTATAGATATTATACCAACTATGTATGTCTGATAAGGTCTTGTTTTGGGTCCTATATATATTTAAATGATCCAAAACAATCAAAATATTGATACTTTTATTGATACATTTTACATCTGATTTTGTTTTGGTGGAGTTTCTAATGTGCACACATATACACTCATTGGATGGAAGATATGGGGTTGAATCAAAAAGGTTACCAAAATTTAGACTCAGTATTTATTGAGTTACACAGACAGAAATAGTGTCTCTCAGTATGGCGGTGGGTATAACACGAAAAGCCATGTCTCAGAATGGAGTTTTAGAGGCTCTTAATGGCTTCTAATTGGATTGAAAGATGGATGATAACTTAAAATCTTTATTTTTACACTTGGAGCATTGAGGCCTGTGGGATTACATGTTTCAAATGTTTGCAGTTGGTTCTCATTAAAGTTGTTAAGTTCTACTAACTGCTTTCAGATGGGTATATCTCAGTGGAGAGTGTGGAGCTAGATGTCCAGGAGATGATGGAGCTTGGGAAGAAAGCAAAAGCATCCAGCAGACAAAACAGCAGTGTGTTGACAGACCCTGAGGTTACCAGTGCAGGCAGCAGGTAAACCATACTGTAACCATTACATTAAGTTTCACAAGAAACTTGTGAACTCTTTACAGTTTTCTGTATTTCTGCATAAATTGTACTTGGAATCTGACTAGACGATATAATATAATAGTTTTTACATGTATTTATTGAGCACAATTTTTCAAAAAACAGGCTGGAGGAAGTTGGGCCATTTCTCCATACAAAACTCCTTTAGCTTAGTGATCTTGGTGGACTTTAACCACTTGCACCACTCTTTGGAGGATCTTTCACAGGAGGTCTGTTAAGTTAAGGTCTGGACTTTCACACTTTAGAATCCACAGATCCATTGATCATAGCAAGCCACCCTGGCCCAAGGCAGAAAAACAGCCTGAAAGCACACCAATGCTTAGCAGATCGAATGAGGTGTTTGATTTTCAACCAAACATTGGGATTTATCTGACCACCGTGCATTCTTCCAGTAGTTTTCAGTTTCATCCACATTGTGTTGAGTAAATTTCAGAAGGACAGCAGATGTTATCCTGAGGCTCTTGATTTTGCCACTCCTTGGAAGAATAGTAACAGTAACAGAGGGTCTGCATTCCCTCAATTTTTGTATCAACAGTAACCGGTTTCATAACAGTTTCCAGCCGGGTGTTCTTTGAAAACTTTGGGTGAGGTCATTAGGAATCTCCTTTGTTAGAGGAATGGCACATTTCCATAAACGTTTGTGGTGAAGACCATACCTTCAACTACTTAAAATAACCCCACCATACCTCATAAAAGGTTCACATACTTTTTCTGACAAAGATATTTCATTTTGGATCATTTTGCTCAATAATTAAATGTAAATATATTCACATATAAAACATTTGTGTTGTTATTGAATTGGGTTCTCACTTTTTAGGTTTAGGATCTGATCACTTTTCAGGTCTGATTTATGCACATGTTCAAAAAAGGGTTTGCAAACTTTCCAGCAGCAATCATGGTTTATTTATTAGGCAGCCTCATCCAGAGTGAATAGCATCTGTTGTTGTAATGGGTGACTCTAATGTAGTGACCAATACTCAGCTTGTTTAATGACATTCTCTGGTGTAGTGTGGTTTATTAAATTAATTGTGAGTAGTATTGCTTTGTGCCATTTGAGTCTAAATCAGAATGTTTTGATTTTGCAGATCCTCAAACCACTATATCCAAGAGAGCTGTAAGTCAATTTTGCTGAAACAAATGTGTTATGTTTGTTTTTAATTGTTGCCACAACTAAGAAAGTAAAAATGATTCATACAAAGTAATTCATTGTATTTTGGTTCTTTTATGTATTTCTGCACCAAATACCTGAAAAAACCCATTTGTATCATTTTCTATGAAAATGGAAATGGTTTGTGTCTTTAGTCACAGATGACAGTGAGGAGTGGGGTGATGATGATGATGATGATACACCATTTACTCCAACTGACAACAGAGATGTGTAAGTACCGACCCAAAATGTGTTGGTCTGTCCCTTCTGTTTATTTGACTTTGAAAATAGCTTTCAACTGTGTTCTCAAGTAATATTTAAATTTCTGTTGTTAAAACAACTGCTTTGATAAAAAATGTTCATAATCAATTTTACAGAGACCTGATTCAGACGGCATCTTCTCTGGAAATTGGTGAGTTAATTAGGAAGCAATTTCATGTCTGTTGTAGATAGCCATCATCGTGACCCAGAAACGTGATAGCAGCCAGGTCATTATGTCGTATGACATTGAAAAGTCATACAGCAATCACAAGTTATTCTTGGTAGTGTGAGGTTCTTGATACAGCAGTGATTCTGGAAGCTGTGATTTACATTGAAACACTTAACATCCTTTGATAAGACGTGGTAGATTCAGGTCCAGACACAACAAATAATGTGGTTAAATACTCTCTTCATGAGACTGATTTGATATACATGCTAATCAGTAAGCAAGGTCTTAGGTTGAGTTTAAAATCCCTTTATTGTCAGGCAGGATATCTATGAAGTCATCACACCAGACACTTGGGGCTTTTTCTTTCAACCCTGTAGATCTTGATTTTGTGTTCTAGTTTTGAATGCTTTTTGTAAACTTCTGTCTTCCATGCTCCAGTGCGTCCAGTGGCAGATCCAACTAAGCAAGCACAGTCTGATGGAAATGATAATGTTCAGTAAGTGCCATGTTGACTGAGTGTTTACTCTCACTAACTGAGTTATACTCTCTCATGTCTGCTCATTTGTTGTGAACGATCTTGCTTATTGTATTGTGTATGAAAATCTGTCTAAATTGCCACTTGAATAACATACAAAACATAACATTTCACAACAAGACTTGTTAAGAAAGTCAGTAATTACAGACAGTCTGCTGACACTTGGTGGTCACTCCATGAAAACCTTTGACATTTTTAACCTATTTAAACATGTGGACATTTGATCTTCATTTTAACAATACTGAGAGATAAAGATCTGAAAACAATTACGATTCAGACCTTCTACTGTCTGTAAAATAATTTACAGGTGGAGAACATTAAAAACAAGTGCTAACATGGCCAGTTCAGAATGACTTAGCAAGTTATGGGTCTCCTACAATCCTAAAATCTCATCATGGACCTACAGGTAGCCGTTGCCACAGTTGACATCAAAGTGTAGCATCTACCATCAGAAAGAAACTAAACAAGTTTGATGTACATGGGAGGTGTACAAGGAGAGGTTTGCTGTCAAAAAAAGCATCAAGGGAAAACTGCAGTTTGGCAGAGAACATCTAGACAAAGACCATAACTTCTAGAACAATGTGCTTTGGACAGATAAACCCATTTGGGCACAGTAAGGAGACATGTTTGGTGCAAACCAAACTACCAACTGTGAAGCATGGAGGTGGAAGTGTCATGGTTGCTTAGCTGCAGCAGGGTGTGGAGAACTCTTCATCATAGAACCATTATGAAATCATTATTGTATCGGAGGGGTATTAATGAAATAATTCTGAGTGGTGGAGTGGGAATGTCTTTCTTCCAGCCAAAGTCAGAGACTGGTAGACAGTTAAATCTAATTGACATTATTTCAGCCGAAGGAGCCAGATACCAGCTATTATGGCATTTTTATTTCCTCACAATTGCATTTCTATTCATTACATTTTGCAAATAATCTATAAAAATAATTATGTGTATTTATATGAGTTTATGTGTCATGTGTTTAAATATGTTTAAAAATCAAAGGTGTTCATGGGACGTTTTCACATGACTGTATAGTATAGTTTAGTATAGTTTACATCTGCTTTGTTTGATCAAATTCAAAATAGACTCAAGTGATTGTACCTCTGCTGTAAATCTGCTTATGTTATCTGTATTGTCATGCCTTTATGCACATTTCAGAGCAAGACACGAGGCACTTCAGAAACTGGCAACCTTCTTTGCTCAGCCTAAATCGCCTGCTCATGCTACTCTGAACAAGAACACAATGTAAGGCTTTCAGTACCTGTAGACAATTCAAACATTCAGTTTAAAATCAAATAAATGAAGAAATCTGAAAGGGTTTGTTTTCTCCTCTTTTCTGATGCATGTTTGTGTATGAAGAATTGAAGAACCAGAGCCAGGTAAGACTTTGTTTCACAAAGTAATGAGGCTTAAAGTGTTCTGTAAAAGTAAGAGTGTCTTAACAGTTTAACTAACATGACATTCTTTCTCGTTTTTGTCTCATGTTGATGTAGATGAACCAGAAAGCACGTAAGTTTTCTCTGAATGTTGACATTCACACAGGCATACGTACATGTACAAGCTCTCCAGCCATGTGTTGTCTAATTGTTCTGCTGTGGCATGCTGTCAGACTGGTTTTGCATGTAGAATGTGTAAAATTCTCCAGCTGGCTGTGTCATTGCACTGGCTCTGCACTCACTCTGCTCTCTTCTTTCCTTTAATCCTTTAAAGAGCTAAACAGGATGTAGATCTACAGATACTTCCTCCTCCAGACCTCTATGCAGACCTTGTTGTTGGGGAATCAGAGGGCATCTGCTGCAAGTAGGTGGATAAGATTTCTATTTAACCAAACTATCTCACCCCACCCAAAGCATTAGGCATTTGGCCTACAGCTACAGCAATGCAAGTGGTTCACAATCTGGGTCTTGAAGTAGCTCTGCTCCGCACATTTTAGTGTTTTTTTGCCAGAAAATTCCAATTAGAAGCCGTGCCACTATGTCCCTCATATCACTACTGGGGTGACCGGATGTCATATGTGATGGAACATCACACCAGCAGTTAGGGGAGTGTGTCACACCACTGCAAAGGCTGGATTGAAGCACTCACAAGTCATCCATACTTGAACTCAACTATCATCAAATCCCAAAATGACCTTTGATACCTTGCTAAAGACAATATAGTTCTAAAACAGCAGCCCAGGATTCTGCTTCATGACACCACTGCAAACAAAGTCAGACTAGATGGCAGCAATTCATCATCAGCTTGCTTCTCTCAGTCCAATGATGCGCCTCAAGTCTGTCAGCTGGTCAGAGTGACTTTAAGTGCATTGTATCTGGCAGTCAACAATGACATGAAGAGGTACACTACCCAAAAGTAGCCTCTGACAGCCTTTTAATATGGCAGTGGGGGAATAAATTTGACACCCTCTTGTGCCGAGACCCAGTGTCTAATCAGACTACACCTTACATAGATATTTTCATACCTGTCTGAGACTCAACTGCTTGCTGTACATATGGAGTGTAAAATTTGACATGTCAGAAGCGTCATTGTGATCCTGAAAAGATTACGAGCTCATGTAGCTCATATTGAAGGTCATGAACCTAAATACAGATGATAGACTTTCTACATTAGAATTGCTCACATAGTGTAAGAAATATTCTGCTTGATATTTACTGTGTTTTTCTATTTTTTTTCGCAGCTAATTCACAGCAAACCTTTAAGACACTGGAAGAGTTTACACTCATCAGGACGGACAATTGCTTGCTTTACTAGGTCTGAGGGTGCATCATTATAAAACTACTGGAACTCCTACACCCTGACTGGTGTGAAAGAATGCTGTCAGGTGTGTAGAAAAAAGGATGCGCTGGTATGTGTATGATGTACACGTGGTTAAAGGCAGGACTTCCTTTAATTTATATTTTATGCAAAAGCACCTTTGTATGTTGAAGTGCATTTTTCTGTGGGATGATGTTATCATTTCCCTTCCTGGGTGTTTCCATTACCTTCAAGCTACCCTGAGTGACCCTGATCCACTCTAGATGACTTTGGCTATTGATATGATCTTATGTAAAGAACGGGTTTGGAACAGATGAAGCTAAAGTGAACAAAAATATGCCAACTGAAATGTGTTACCCGTTTTGGTTACATCAGCATGAATCAGTTTGTGTTCTTTTGCATGGTTTATTTTAATAGCTAATTTTCACATGAGTGGAAACCTGGGCTTATTGAAGTATTTACAGCTATTCTCACAGAAGATGTACACCTCTGTGGACAAGCCGGGGCTGACGTCTGTTGTGTATTGATAGTATTACGTGCGTTTTTGAAAATCTGGAATTATGTTAAACATGAAAGATTTTTGGCTGTTATGAAGAAATTGATTTCCTAAGGTATTATTTTCCAGTGCTAGTCCTGCAGTGCAGCAGTCAGTGCTAAGACAGTAGTTGGAGAATTTCATCTGGTATGATTGGTAAAATCACTATCTCTGCGTTTCAGAGAGACAGTAGGAGTTTGGCTTGTCATGCTGTTTTAATATACAAATGAACTAAAACAGTGTATTAGTTACGGTACAGTGTCTACAGTGCGCACACTGTGAAACAAATACAGTTATAGTTCATTATATTATAAAAAAAGAAAAATGTCCTATCAGACATAAATCAAAACAGTAATGTAGCACTCTTTTTGGAATCTGGAAATTACATCAAATAAAATAAACTAACAATAAATTGATATTTATTTTTTTCTGTTATTTTGATTATTTACAGAAATAATTATTTTAAAATGTTATATATTCGTCTGGTACAATACACCATATAACTGTGCTTTTTTAAACCTGAAACTGGGCTGGGGCTATGTGAATTGTTTTTTCGCTGTGATTAAATGTTTTTGTTCAGTACTTTTAAATCCTTTTAAAACTTGGGAATCTTTTGAAAAGTGAAAAGAATGATGTGTACATTGTAGTGATTTATCACAATAAAGTAAAACCATATTTATGTACTGATAGCAATAACCACAACACACAGTATGCATATGTTTTCTATTTACTTCTCCTTTTGTACAATAAATAATAAAGTGCAAATCAAAACAGGAACACCATGCAGTGCATAATTTGTGTAAAAACAAACCACATTCAGACAGAAAGAGATACACGCACATTTACAGACAAACTGTTAAAGAGAACACTGTCTCAGGTAGGTATGTTACACTTACACAACACCAGAATAGGCAGCAAAAAGGAAAATTGAAGTTCCTTCTTTCTCCTTAGGCAGACAGTATACTGAACCAAAGTGACAACTGCAGGCACTGTAGTTGTACTGAACTGGAACTTGGTTGGCATGCTGGGAGTATTATTGTCTTGGAGTGTTGTTTGCAGATTGTGGAAGAAACAGAAAACAACCAAAATTACATGTCAACCATACAGTTTTGGTAAAGGCAAGATGGATGTGCATCTCAGAAAACATGACCAGCACTTGTTTTGAGTGTTTAGTTTAGATCTCTTAATCAACTTGGATAAAACAGCAAAGTAAATTTGTCTCTATACATACGTACTATCAGTGACAGACTGGAGGATATTTAAAGCAAGATTTCTCAATACACTGGATAACATAACCCCTTAACATAATCCCCAGAACCCTATTAAGAACAAATCAGCCAGTTTGCATTGCTTTGAATGTATTTCTCCATTAGTAAACATTAAGCCCTATTTGAACGATATTAGTTTAACCTGGGGAGGTGGAATAATGTAATTTTACTACAGGGCATCTGTGAAATTTGTCAAAGAATAAGAAATCTTGGCATAAAATAACTGGCTACTTGATTTGCACTGCTGCCTCCTCCAAAAAAGTACAACTAATAAAAAATGAGTGGATGAAAACCATATTGTATAACCCACTAGGGATAAAAATTCAGTTTGGAAATACTAAATAATTATGAATTAAAAATAATAAAACTCCCTCGCACACAGCCATCAAACCCAGCCTATATGCCGGGCTGTTTCATCCAGAATTTTGGCTGAGTTTGCAGTAGGTATGAATGTTTGCAACAGACTTGAACTACCTGAGGTATGTGTGCCATGCACAATAAAACTACATGCCTTCTCTACCATCTCAGTACTGACAAATCCTGTGAAGCAGTCCTCTTCTTGTCCAGAGGAAATGAAGAAAAAAAAAAAGCACATCGATTCACACAGGATTAATATTACCTGAGGTTACTTTTACAGCTTGATTAACAGAAGGAATGTTTACTGACTCAGGAATGCGCAGCCTATAAAAATGACTCACATTTGGACAGGACTACAATCAATGAAAACCTCTAGTAAAAATGACTTTACCTCCCCATGAAATACTAACCCCTACAAATAGGGCTTTAGAGTGTAAAAAAAGTCAACAAACACAAGGGGTTAAGAACAGCCTAAATGATTCATCCTTTTATAATGGAATCACTGATCTGTGTTTTTAATTACACTATAAGAACACTCTCTGGAGTTTTAATTGGGGAAAAAATTCAACTTCTGTTATTTTAGCTTGTGAAAAGCCTGTATTGTGCTCCAAGAAAAAAGGCTTCTATACCTACACGACGTTTTTCTACCGTAGAGTAGAACCATCTAACCATTTAAGCATTCAAAGGGTTCTTTAAGTTGTCATGGTTCTGTATGGAACCACTGGCTTTCCAACAGAAACCATACAGAACTCCTTTTTGTAAAATCAAAAGCAGGCCAACCATAAGCACAGTTTGTGGTGTGATGTTTCATAGCCACAAAATATTTAAAAAATGTAATTTAGTATTTTCTCAGGAAAGTGTCCGAAAGTCTCCCTCTATTTAAGTTATCTGACTGAGAAATTGTTCTTTATAATATCCCCCTTTATTAAAACAAAGCTTAAATCATATCAGTTAAGGATACATTAAACCATATTGCGTCTGACTTAGTTTCATGCTTAATTTACCTGTTTAAATTAGAAAATTACCTTCGTGAAATAACTTCCTGTCCATCTTTTGTCTAATGAATGTCGTAGCAGTAATGTACAGTGTAATGTCATATATTCAACAGTAGGGAGCAGCAATTCCACTATAAACATTATTTTGCCTAAGCAGATTTCTCAGAAGGTGCATACAGATGCCTATGATAATACAGCCCACCATCTCACCCACTGTTAATGGGTGTGGGGGGGATTACAGAGTAAATGTGAAGAATGTGCTCTACCAGGTTCTTGCCTCTACCATGGCCTCGCTAGGCTCATAGACGTGCACGCAAACAAAAAGGCAACCGCCCCAAACATACTCTGACCCCTCTGTATAAACACAAAGATCAGAAAGAAGCCAAAGAAGAAAGAAGACTTCTCCCTAAAACAAAGTTTTCTTTTAGATCTTTTTGAAGACATAAAACATACTTGCTATTTCTCTCCATTCTGTGTTTCTGCACTTCAGTGTTTGTGATCATAGTATTACATTCAGCCTTATTATGTAACAGTAAGAGCACACTTAACATGGTACAAAAAACATTAACTGCATGCATTCACCACAAGCCATTCCCTACTCACTTACAGTACAAAGACAGAGGGTCTGGGAGATTCAGGAAGACCACCCCATTCACAAAGACAGTTACAAGTTGCTGTCTGAATCTTGGTGAAAACCAGGAGATGTGGAAAAGGGTAATGGAGTGAAAAGACCTAAGAAGGGTGTTCTTTTCAAATATGCTGGTTTGCGCTTTCCATCTGCATGTTCACTGGTTTATAACCATATTTTCCTGGAGATAAAGTTACTGTGTAGGAGGAAAAAAATGAGATATGGCTATTTAAGAAATGTGACTGCAGTGTTCTTTGTCCCTCCTGGCTTCGTTGTAGTCTAATCACATGGCACAAAGAATGTACATGCTAACTTCCTGAACTCCTGTTATCCCTCTTTGTGATCTCATTTGTTTAATAGTAGCCAAAGACCAAACTATCAAAGGCTCTGATGGTAACATTCCAGAAATTAGGTCAAATAAATATATATGTCTAATAAATACATCTACAGTACTTCAGTTTCACACACACACACACACAAACACACACACACACACACACACAAAAACATTTCAAAGTAATCCATCGGAAACTAAAGAGTACGTGTTCCGTTTAAGGCATCGGAGGAAGGTGTGCATGGTTTTAACTCTTAAATGCTTGTGGTTTTAGTTTCTTTGACCAGTGTCACCAAAATCCACTCCATCTCATGTAATATCATAATGTTCAGTCATATAATATTTCGAAGGGGGAATACAAATGGAACAATGTTCTTCTTGATTAAACTGCAAGAATGTAAATACTATGATACTCATGGTACATGAACTATTTTCAACAACATTTTTAAGTCATGCTCTGGCACTTCTTACTTCATACTTCTCTCTCAGACTGTCTTCTCAGATATACCTCACTCAGGCTCTCCTTCTCTCTCATATCCCTCAGGCTTTAGATCTGTCTCTCACTTCTACTGCATATCCCCTTTGAGGACAAGGCCAATGTGTTGTGCGGTTTGGACTCTCACACAACCCTCAGTCAAACTCTCCTACCCTCTTTCACTCTGTGCTCGACCTCTCCACCACAAGGCAACTTGTTTAGGCTTTGGCTATCCTCTCCTCTCCCTGCCTAACATTCGTCATTTCATAGCGATAATGTTCCATGAATTTAAGGCATCATCACACAAACCGACCCCACTAAGGCTATGACATGACTAATAGGCAGTAGGAAAGGAATGGAGAGGCACAGCACTAAATAGTGAAAATGCCCTTCCTCGGCACAAACTGGAGAGCAAATCACATTGGGTGATAAGTGTAAAATCCCTCGAATAACTGCATACAAAGATCTGCGTCTGCAGTCTTGTCTCTTCCCGTGCAAGTATTCTGTGCTCACTGTTGTGCTTTACATACAAATATGTACACTTTGGGTGAGATTCAGCCTCTGCACATTCGCTCAAAGTGCTCTCTAAGCTTGTATTGCCTCTTCCTTGCCGTCCTGTTGCTCAGAACACTTGCTATTAATTCCACACTCCACAAGCTAGTGCTTAAATAATGCAACTAAATATGATAAAGAATCTCTGAAAAATAAATAATCTCATATCTAACAAAGTTATAATCATCTTCTCTTTGTATGCATATAAACTTAATTTTTGGTATGTCATCGCAATCAACAGCAGTCTGACTAATGTGATCAATCTGAGAGTCTCTTAAAGAGTCTGTAAAATACATGTATAACATAATCTGTGTTATCAAAACATTATATGGAGATATAAAAAAACAGAAAACAGATGAAGGGCTCTGTGGCCACCAAAGGCCTCAGAATGCTGAGTGTAATGGGAGTGAACTGTAACTGGGTGACCCTGCAGAGGGTCCGACTTACATGTGAGCCCCCGCTCAAAAGGCCATGATCCTTTAACTCTTGACCCCTAGCTTCCATGGAGGTTCCTGTCACTGGGTGCTGTGGGTGTGTGTGTGTGTATGTGTGTGTGTGTGTGTGTGTGTGTGTGTGTGTGTGTGTGTGTGTGTGTGTGTGTGTGTGTACACGCATGTGTGAATGAGTGCGTATGAGTGTGCCTCAGCGCGCCAGTGTAGTGATGAGGCTGGCACACATCTCGAAGAAGTCCATGGTGTGGCTACCCTGGCGTGGTGCCAGCATTGGCATGCTGCCCGGCAGAGAGCCCGGCAGTGAGCCTGGCAGAGAGCCTGGCAGAGAGCTGCTCAGCTGCGGCATCTCCACAGCAACGGTTGCAGAGTCGATGCTGAGACGGGGCCGGTGGAGGCCAGCTGCAGAGCCCGAACGCTGCGGAGTGGACGAACCAGACTTCTGCTCAATGATGTCATCTGGAGGACACAGAGGTAAGAGAACGAACGCAATGAACACTTCTTCTGAACTTTTCTGACAAAAAGCAAGATCGTTTGCATAGCAGAGCAACACTTAAGAACACTGGCAATTCTAATAATCACTCACAATCATCAAAGTGCTGCAGAAAACACTGCTGCCTAATGACATAAAAGCAGAGGAGCATTACTGTCAATAAGCTGCCTTAATCATAAGAATGTACATCAACAGCACCAGAGGGTACACCCCGAGTAAAGAGCTAACCCACCTCAGGCTTATGAACCTGAAGTCATTATTTCTACTCTTGTGTATTTTTTTAGATTCTCACAGCAAAACATGTAGCACAACTTAAGGTGGAATTGAAAATTCAATGAAAACTTAAATAAGAAGTCAATCTGGGCCTACAAACACAAGATCTTAGTGGTTCATAGGGTAATTTTACTATTTTGTTCCTTCATTTTGCTGAGGTCCATACGTTAAATGCCATTTAATGCTGTTTATGTATCCTTATAAGGTATATGAATATGAATATGCTTCACTCATCCATTCATTCACAATAGCCCACACCTAGACATGCCCTTGGCAGCCTGCCCTGCCTTCAGCCTCATTTAAAAAGCAGTTTGAGCTGAACTGTAAACTCTGCTATAAAGTTATCAGTCCCATATAGTTTTAGCAAAATTGTAAAAAACGTGATTAGGTCATTAAAAGTCCCTCCTGAGTTTGAGGCATGGTGCAATTCTATAAACAGTCATGAGTGGTCAAAATATCAACTCAATTTCAACTTTAGTTTTAATGTTTGCTTTTACGTTGTGCTTTGTTGTATAGTTTGTATCATTTGTAGAAGTGATGTCCTGATACTAACTGATGTATCAGGACACAGTGATCAGAGCGCCACCTGGTGTCGTCAAGGTAAATAGGACGTTAGACTCTGTGGAGCTGTCTTACAGTGGAACATGAGAACATAATATCTGAACACACACACACACACACACACACACACACACACACACACACACACACACACACACACACACACACACACACACACACACACACACACACACACACACACACACACACACACACACACACACACACACACACACACACACACACACCTGACTGTGAGACAGACTGGATTAAGTCTCTTCTAACCTACAAAAATGAGTCAGAAATGTGTCATTATTATAAACTGTTACTAAAATGTGGTTTTACTTCTGTATTATCTTATCTAAACTGTGGGGCTGTATTTTTAAAACAAACACAAAAATTGGATCAGTATCAGCTGATATTCCAAATTAACAGACTCGGATTGGATCAGAGAGCAAAATAACTTGATCATGACATGCCTAATTTGCAACATAGGCACTGACCATCAATACTTTTGAAGTCCAGTAGATAGCTACGGTTGTCCACCTGGTAAAGCTGCAGGCTCATCTTCACAAAATTGCCAGTTACTGGGTTCTTCCGGCGCACCCTCAAGTGATAAGGGTTCACGACCTAGAGTAGAGAAAACACCACAGGGCCAGACTTTTAGTGTCTAGTCCTATGGATTTTCAAATACAAGGGGTGAAGTATGTATGTCAACAAAATAAAACCAGCCATGTTAAAGGCAGAAGTCTGCCTGTGTGTGAATAACAGGGTGAGAAATTACTTGAGGTATATTATGATTTGTACTATGCAACCTGGTGGCAATAAATGTTAAGATTATAGTTATATTATAGTTCCAGCACAAGACTAAGAGAACAAACCAGACATGTCTCTGCAGTGAATCTCACCTTCCAGTCATACTCCAGCTGCTTCATTGCACGATATACCTCAGCCATGATGTCATAGGGCTTGCTCTGACTGCGTATCCCAAGGTGCCACTTGGCTTTCTTCACGGCCAATGGTTTGGGTCTTGTAGTGTTTAGGGCGTCCAGAGGGCATCTGGCCTTTGGACTGTCAACCAAGAGTGGAGGCATCCTCTCAGGGTGAGGTTTCACCCCTGGAGGCAGGGGCATACCTTCTTCAATGAAGGAACCTGTGGGGGGACTGGAGGCCAGGTAGAACTCACTAGCCTGGTTCATGATGCGACGGTTGTCGATGATAAGATGGTAGGCCACAGCTAGCTGATCCTGAGGGTCACCGCTGTACAGGCTACTTAGAACCTCTGCCTCTGTACTCTCAAACTTCTCACACACCTCCCGCATGGCCTCCTCGTCCACCACTGTGCTGTCGTAGGAGGGGTCTTCAGGGAAGAGGTATCCAGGCAGATCCTGTTTAAACCACTCATGCTCTCTGAAAAACAAGAAAGACAGCTTTATAGTAGAGTTAAGTAAAGAAATTCCCGTACATAGATAATTTGGACAACACCCTTAATTGCTAAGAGGCAATGTGTTAATAAAAGTTAACATCTAAATGCAAACTTGAAGCGCTAATGCAGCCTCACTTATAGAAGGGTCCTCTCAAGCTTTACTATTGTCTACAGTTTAAAATAATAATGGAGAAACCAGTTATAAATTAAGCCTCCAAATATCGAGATTCCCCTATTAACTCGAGAACTCGAGATCTGCATTTTGTGGGAAAGTTATATGCCGTATTCTAGGCTCAGGATAAGAGCAACTGACACACATGATACACATATCATAACAAACTACAAGACTTACTCAAAACTGAAACAGCTATGCAATCCACTTGTTTCCAAGTGAATTAAACCATAGTGTAAATGCCAAAGAAGATTTCCAGTGCATGATTACTGCTCTGTCCAGATATACACGCTCGACCTGCATGCAGACTCTGACTGAGAGAAGGCAGAGCTAATTACATCACCGAGCCAGATTTTGAGAAAAAGAGAAGGGAAGGGCAAATTATATTTTTTAAAGTAATGTTGCATTAAGATGTTCTGTAACAAAGATTTTTTTTTCATATGAATGGTTGTGGGCTGCATTGAGTCTCAGACCTTATGTCTTTGATTGTGGCTCTCTTTAGAGGGTCCACTTGAAGCATGAGCATCAGCAGGCTGGCCACAGAGCGGTTGAGGTATTCAGGGATGTAGAAGACTCCTCCACGGATCTTCTTAAAGAGTGTGGGAACGTGCTCATCATCAAAGGGCAGAGTGCCACACAGGAGCGCATACAAGATCACTCCACAGCTCCAGATATCCACCTCTGGACCAGCATACAGTCTGCAGAAAATTATTCAGTACACAGGAGGAAAAAAAAGTATTAGGCATGTGCTGATAAATCAAATATAATATTACAATTATTATAAATGTACCGTATTATCACAACATTAGGTCAAACACTATGCACTATGCTTTTTGTTTGGTAATGTGATTATGGTTTTACATTTTTGAGATTGCTGTTTTCAAATGCATCATGTCTTTAGTTTGTCATAGAAAGATTACAGCAAATAGCATATGAAAGGATAGCACTGGAGCCATTAGAACAGGCTGTGGAGTTGCTCAGCTCTAAAAAAACCAGAAAATTCTCTGTATCTAAAAGAGCAAATAGCAATTGATACCAATATTGTATGTGTTGAGTATCACCGTATACAGTATTATTGAATAAAATCAAAGTGAAAGAGAAGTAAGAAAGGGAGGAAGACCCAAATTATCACATGACATTCATGGCAATAATGGGTAAATAAAATGTATATTCTGTATTGATTAGCTTCGTAAAAATCTGTACAGAAAAGATGTAATTTTTGTGTAGATTCAGAAAGTGCGCTTTTAAATAGGCTTTTGGACAGAAGAGGAAAACATCATTTGAATTGGAACTCTTTGGTGACAAACAAATCAAAACTGTTCTGGGTTTGTCAGGATATCAACTATTGCCCTACTGTGGACAATAAAGTCTCATAATTTTGACCTTAATGGCTTTTCTCTCTGGAAAAACAGTTGTATATCCATGACTGACCACACACAAGTTCATCTCATGTTTAGAGAACATAATACTGGTAACTAAAGTTGAAAACACAATTTCAAAAATATTTTAAATCACTGATCAAATTTGACAGAAAACTCATGAATAGTTTCATTTTCTCAAACATGCACCTACATGTGATCACACTACACTCACTACATAATGAGCAAGCTGATTGGCTCTTTCATTTGAAGGGTGGGAACATCCATAAAATGCTCCTAAAAGCACAGGGTGGAGAAACCAAAAGGGGGATGTTTGTATTCTAGTCATTTTTACCCATATGCTTTCTATGGGTTTAAAATGGTCAGCTGATCAGAGAAAATGTCCATTTCAAAAAAATCTAAAAAACAACAAAGAAAAAACTTTAATTTTTAAATTTTAATTCTTTAACTCTAATTTTTACAGGTACTTACCCTAATAAGTTGCTAGACACACCTGCTCCTCAGATAGTGTTTAATTATTACTCAGGCTTTGAACCCCAGCTAAAGGTCATAAAAATCTCATCATCCTAGAGTGTTTAGTCAGTACTATTATAAGCCATTAACAAAAATAAACATGACCACATCACATATAGATGATTCAATCAATGTGTCAACTGCAGTAAAAGAGAAGGCCCAGTTACAGACATTAGCTGCTGTGAGAAATGCTTTTTAACATAGTTAATGATGGTTGTACTATTGTACTGTTTGCAGCAAAAAACACTAAGCAGCCACAGGCAAGTAACCTCGCAATATTCTGTTGTCCTGGCTCACAGATTAAGAATGTGACAGGAACAAAAGGTCATTGACTCACCTTCCTGAGATGACCTCTGGAGCGGCGTAGTTAGGTGAACCACAGCTTGTTCTCAGGAATTCCCCATCAGACATCATGTTTGACAAGCCTGAAAAGAGAGAGATAACATTTGATGTCAAACAGGCCAGGCAGTAATTAAGACTGGCTGCTAACTGGGTTGAGAGGTCAACAGAAGAAAATGTAGGTCTTGTGTCTTTAAATACAATTCTGATCTATAATTAAGAGACAGTCTACAGTACATCCTTTAGGAACAGTCTATATGGGTTATACAAATACTCTGTTTAAAGTTGTATTTATTGAGAATGTTGAACAGCCATTTCTCCTGAAATTGAATTTTAAGAAGAAAACCACTGAAATTGACAGATGATGACAGATTGTTGACAGATATTATAATAAGAAGAAGAAGAAGAAAAAGAAGAATTTAATAAGCACCTTTCAAGATATCCAAGGACAGCATTTAATAGAGGAATAACATGCAAACACTACACACACTCAGAGATCAGTGTTTTAATACTAGCCATAAACATAGCTAAGAGGAGAGAAGAGTGCATAGTGGAGAGTAAACTGAGGAAGACTATGAAGGTAAGGGGGCAAGGCCATACAAAGATTTAAAAAACATTACAAGCAATCTATATTGTACACGATACTGCTATGGGATCCAATTAAATATTTTCAGTGGGGGACTGATGTGCTCCCAGTATCTATTAAAACATTAATATATTTAAAATCAAAATACAATAACACGTAAAAATAAAACCCTTGTGTGAAATAGTGATCACCTCTTTCATTTCAATATATACAGGGGCTGGACAATGAAACTGAAATACCTGGTTTAAGACCACAATAATGTATTAGTACGGTGTACTAGGGCCTTTTTTTACAGCCAATACAGCGTCAATTCATCTTGAAAATGACATTTCTTGCATACCCTCCGGGTTTGCACCCAAACATCCCTTTCAGACAGCTTCCTCTTGCGTCCACAGTTAATCCTGTTGGATGTGGTTGGTCCTTCTTGGTGGTGTACTGACATTACCCTGGATACCGTGGATCTTGATACATCACAAAGACTTGCTGTCTTGGTCACAGATGCGCCAGCAAGACGTGCACCAACAATTTGTCCTCTTTTGAACTCTGGTATGTCACCCATAATGTTGTGTTTATTGCAATATTTTGAGCAAAACTATGCTCTTACCTGCTAATTGAACCTTCACACTCTGCTGGTGCAATGTGCAATTAATGAAGATTGGCCACCAGGCTGCTCCAATTTAGCCATGAAACTCCTACACTAAAAATGACAGGTCTTTTTCAGTTTACTTGTCCAATCCTGTGTGTGTAAAAGGCAGTGTATATATATATATATATATAGCATATATATATATATATATATATATATATATAAAATGTGTGTGTGTGTGTGTGTATGTATGTATGTATGTACCAAAGTCAGCAATCTTGGCATTCATACTGCCATCCAGTAGCACATTCTCTGGCTTCAGGTCTCTGTGCACAACCATGTGTCTGTGGCAGTAGTCAACTGCTGAGATGATCTGCTGGAACAAGCGTCGTGCCTCGTTGTCTTCCACCTGCACAAAAAAGGTCAGTATACAGAAACAACATTATACCCATAACAAGTCAGTACTTGATAATTAACTTGATAATTAAAATTTGCTCTTGCAATGAACATTATGTTCAAAGTGGCAGAAGTGGAGTGCAGAGGCCCCTTGTCCAGATCGGTCATTCGCTAACCTCCGATTCAAGCCTTCATGGATGACCTGACAGTCACAGCAACAACAGTGACAGGATGTCGCTGGCTCCTGCGGGGACTAGAAAGGATAATCACATGGGCAAGAATGAGGATCAAGCCAGCCAAATTCAGGTCTCTGGACCTGAGGAAAGGCAGAGTGGAGCAGAAGCACCACTTAGACTTGGATGGAATTCTCATTCCTTCAGTGGGACAAGCTGGGATTGGTAGCTATACAAGACCACAATACGACAAAGCCCAGGGGGAAGAGAGATGCCAGCGGGTCCTGGCAGAGATCCATGCAGGGGTGGAGGAGGAGCACCGCAGCAGGACCGTGGCCATGCAACAGCAAGGAGCCTGGATTACCTGGGACAATGCATCTGCACGGAAGATCATTTGGCTTTGGAAGTCAGAGCCAGCAAGTCTCAGCAAGAAGTTCCTGATACAGGCACTGTATGATGTACTCCTAAGTGTATCCAACCTGCGTTGTTGGGGGCTAGCAGAAACATCAGCATGCCCACTGTGCCCGGGTCCAAGTTCCCTAGAACACATCCTAAGCCCTGGGAGAGGGAAGGTATACTTGGCGCCATGATCAGATGCTAAAGGCAGTAGTGGACACTATCTGCTTGGGAATCCTGCAAAGTAAACACCAGCTCTCAGCAAAGCACAACATTTCCCTGAGGAATCCCTCCCAAGGGATTAATAAAGTCCTATCTAATCTAACATCACCTGCATCAGGGCAGGGGAAAAGCTCAGGCTGCATTTAAGGTCTTGACTGGTGGACCTTGGGACGCTGCTGAAGTTTCCAGAGCACATTGCAAAGACATCACTCAGACGAGATCTGGTCTTAACATCTGAGTCCATTAAACAGGTTGTGCTCTTGGATCTCACAGTCCCACGAGAAGAATGTATTGAGGAGGCCCATGTATGCAAGAAAGCTGAATACATGGAGCTGGTAGAGGTCTGCATAGAGAGTGGCTGGCTGGCTCGCTGTGAGTCAACTGGATTAACAGGCAGCACGGTGGTGCATAGTGACGGATAGTGCTGTTGCCTCACAGCAAGAAGGACCTGGGTTCAATCCCCTGGTGGGGCGAGCTGGGGAGTTTGCATGTTCTCCCCGTGCTCCCCGTGTTTCCTCCGGGTACTCTGGTTTCCCCCCACAGTCCAAAGACATGCATGATAGGTGAATTGGTGACTCAAGTGGCCCTTAGTGTGTGCATGTGTGCGCCCTGTCTAGGGTTGTTTCCCGCCTGTGACCCTGTTCAGAAAATGGATGGATGGATTAACAGATGGAAATGAGCTCTTCAGCTAACTCTGGCACATGTACATTGATGTAGGAACTGATATGGTGATCAATGACTCAGTCATCCATAATTCACTAAACATGCATGACCCTTTGGCTATCATGGGATACTCAGGTCAAAAGTTAATCTGAACTCCAGTTTCAGGACTGCAAAAGCATGTTCCAATTCATGACCATAAACAATTTGGAATTTTCATATGAAGTATGAAAACAATTGTAAAAATTACATTTCATGCTCACTATTTAATGAGTTATTTTAATAACTTCTTACACTGGCCTTTATGCCTCAGTTTTGAATTAAAAACAACAAACAAATATGCCATACAGAGCAAGTGAACGTAGGACAACATATACTGCCATTCAGAAATGTTCGAACATAGTGGACAGAACATAAAAATACTTACCCTTCCATGCTTACAGATATAATCAAAAAGCTCTCCTCCAGACACATACTCCATCACCATGAAGAAGTCTGTAGGTGTGCTGATCACCTGGTACCTGTAAATATCAGGCAGAAACAATGGAGTTAACTATCGTATACAACAGACTAATGCAGAATTGTGCACTATAGGGGATATAGGGGAGCACTGAAGCCTATGAGATGAAAATGTCACATCCGTGCTAGAAAATTCAGCTCAAGACCAGCTTTTGCTGGTAGGTGATTTCAGAAGGTTTAATCTGGTCTGTCTGACTTCAGATGACTGAAAAGCATATGAGATTCTGGTTAACCAGCTCTTTTGAAGAGCAGTCTTTCGCCATGATCAGGAAATACGCTATGTATTTCATTGTATTGTACACACATCCTCAAAAAATAGTTGCACTCAGAAGGAATCTGCCAACAGGAATGAAACTTGGTGGGTGACATTGTGAGGCACGCAAATGATTCAAGTTTTACCCTTGTGCTGACAATTGTGGCACTTGTGCTGTTGTGTTGGTAGCTTTACACATGAAATATGCCTCGAAAATTTTGAAAGCAATTCAAGCATTTGGAAGAGTATGCTGTTGGCTGCAGTGGATAAAAAAGGGATGCGCCAGTGACATACAGGATCTGGGAGAGTGTGAACCAACTGAGTGACTTTCCATGAGTCATCCTGTTCAGTGAGTCAGCACCATTGGCAGACGGCCGTACAGGACCACAAACATGCAGACTGTTACAATAACTGCCCTACAATAAAACCACATCAGTGTTGCCAAAGACTGCAATAGTGTCATGCTTAGAATAGCAGCAAGACATCATCTTCAGAGTCCCTCTTGTGTCTTGGTTTAGACTATTGACCAACAATTCATCTCTGCATTGCCAGATCTTTCTGTGATTGAAAATGTGTGGGATGCTATTGAAAGTGCTCTTAATATTCCACCCATACCACAAAATCTGATGGAACCGAGTGAGAATATTCAAGCTGCATGGGATTGATTATCACAGGACACCATTAGGAACTCCATGCTAAAACGTCTGGCATGTTGCATCATACCTGACAGCATACTGAGAGACACTACTTCGGCATGTGTGGATCAATATATATTGCTCATACCAGTCAACACTTCCTTCTGGGTACAACTATTTTTGATGATGATTGTGTTAAATTCTTTTAAATAAAAGTGCCAACTGAGCATATAGCTAAATAACAGTAATATCTCTAGACATCAAACGGTTAATGTCAGACTGCCTCAACAGCAGCTGTCATCTTTTGGCACTACTGGAGTAAATGGCAGTGATGGCTACTTGCCATATGTGCACTGAGAGGTCATGTGGAGTAAAAGGTCATATTGTGTATATAATGAACATCACTGTCAATGTGATCTGACAGGAGACTTTTCTCAACAGTGTATGTCCTGAAGTCCATGTAGCACCCTTCATGTTTATTCAAGCGCATGCCTGACTATGGCATGCTCTTTTCTTCTGGTTGTGGTGCACTTGATGTAATTTCCCTTGGAGAGGTGGCATGAGACAGGAGGCTTCCTGCCTCGGCTCTGTATATGCCCAGTCATTGCAAAGCTTATTTCCCAGGGGTGAAAAACCCTCTCCTCAGCAAACTGCGTTTATGTCACCTCTTATCCATCAGCAACTTTCTGCTGTTCTGATAGTAGGAGACAGCTATTCACAGTGGGAGGGGGATGTGTCGGGAAGCCTTGTTCTGATCTGCTCATCTTAGCCTGCCAGGCAGCAGGAAGAAGAGCAAGAACAACTGAAGTGCTGCTGAGACAAATGGGGGGTGGGGGGTGTTTAAAGCTGTTTGGATAAAGCAGAGGGATAAAGGGCGTCTTACAGCCCAGTTTTTTCGCCTGCTCTCACTACAGAGAGTTATTTTATCTCATTGGCAGTTATTTTATCTCAATGCCTGGATTGGCACCACCAGAATGTACAGAATATAGCATTCTTTTCAAATTATATAAGTCCAAATATATTTTATTAGTTTATAAACTAATACAAACTAGTTAAATAGCTAGTTTCACATTAGTTTATATTAGTTTAATAGCTATAAGCAGAAATGCTAATTTCATGACATCTAAAAGATACTGTTAAAGAAAATTAGGTTAGAATAGGATAGGATAAGAGGATAGGATAGAACTTTAGTGATCCCTTGGGAGGGTTCCCTCAGGGAAATTAAGGTTCCAGCCACAGCATAAGTACAAACGAAGTAGAGAAAGACATAATTTAGTAAGAAAACACAATATAAAGAATATATAATATAGAGACTATATTACAATATACAATATATGTAAATAGTGCATGAAAAAAAAGTAAAAGAGTCCAGTAGGAGGGGGTATTGCACATTAATATTATTATTGCACTTGAAACTGTATATTGCACCAAGTCCAGTTGTGTTGTGGTTGTGGGTTGTGAGTTACTGGTTGGTTCCTACTCATTCCCATCCTCCATCCTCCTGTTAGCACTCCTCCCCCCCAGAGAGGAGTTGTACAGTCTGATGGTGTGCAGGACAAAAGAGTTTTTAGATTGTGCTCTGTCACTAGAGGAGACTATCCAATGGCCACAACAGCAGCCTTAAACCCATTTCATAAAATAGCAGATAGCATAAACTTGACAGGTGATGCAGACTATATATATATTTAAGGTTAAGTGCTAAGTTTGTGGTATCCAGTGTGAAGGCTGACCTGTAATCAGCTTTTTTAGTATCGCTTTGAGTGTTGTGCTGGTTTTCTGTCTTCTACGGTAGTCAGCTCTGAGTGTCTCAGGGAGAGCTGTAAACCCCTTGAATCCAACTATAGACAATGCTATGGTCAAAGTCACTCACAACACCACTTTCCACCAGCTTGCATGTCAGACAGGTTTCCCCCCACTCAGCAAAGCACATGCTGAGGAGTCTGGTGAAAGATCTCTGTTTAGGAAACTAGTCTTCCATGTGAAATTAGCTACTCAGCTAATTAGCTAATCAGCTTGTGGCTCCAGCAGTAGCTGCTTACAGGGTACCAGAGTCCCGGGCATTAGTGGCTATTAGCCAGTACAAGATATTCCAAGATAGTAATTAATTTGGTGAACAGACACCAAGGCAGGAGAAATTATTGGGTTAATCCGGTGTTGTTAAGGCTGTTATGCAGTGCACTTTTTGTTTTACAATGGTGTTGTTGTTTACTCAGCTAGACAATGTATATGACAGTATGACAGAATTATCTGTTGCTTTAATGGGAGGACAGTTTAATACAAGTGAATGCTGATATTTTCTAAAGACAGATTTGATTGATTACAGACAGTTTACCTTTTCTCAGTCCTTCAGTCAAAATATAAACAATTCCTGCACCCATGAAATGTCTGTAGGCTTTAAAGACTAGTTTCACTAGGATAGTTGGTAATTTACAAGGTCAAAAGCAGCAATGATAACATTCCAGCTTTCTGCAGTATGGTTGTTTGAATCAGTGCTGATAATCCATAATTTTCCTGAACTTTAGACTCTGAAGAACTATGAAACTATAAAAGCACACAGGCATATATTTTTCATTTATAATTTTATTTATAATTTTTAAAGTCAGAGCATCAGCTGAGGTAAATGTCACACATACCAGCTAGATACATGTTCAATTGTACCTTAGTTTAAATGTAAACTGCCCTTAAATGTTTACAAGCTACTAAAACGTAATTGCTTGCACCAAGCAAACTACTTTCAATTGTATATTAAAACTTACACTGACCTAACAGCAGGTATAATCTTCACCAAAAAGATGCTGGTCATTTTGTGTGATCTGAAAACTGCTGGTAAAACGTAATACACGTAATACAAGTTTATTTCAGAAAAGAGTTCTCCATGACAGGTTACACCTGTCTGCTGTTTTTGCCGGTCTCGGGGCTGTAGTTTATCTGAGATATATTTTGCTACCTAGTAGACGATAGTGTACAGCACAAGAGCAGTTTTGCTGTGATTGTGTTTATAAATAAACATTTCTCTCATATTTGTTTCGGGTTCCTTAAATACATCATTTGTAAAGCTATATATGAACTGAGAGGGACAAACTACAATATAGAACATATTTATGATCATAATAATTGAGATAGGATAATCTATTATTTTATAAACAATGTGTGCAATAAAGTGCAATAAAGTAAGCAGAAACTCAGATTCAACTCACCCACAAAATTATAGTCGAGGGACACTCAGGGGAAAAAAGTTTCACTGAAAACACAACAAATACGACTGTATCTGTGGTATTCAAGTGACTTCAAAGCATGAGATCATGAGTACAATGCCTTCTGTTTATGTGATTACATTGCTGTTTGGCTGCAGAGAGTTATAAACATCAATCTACGCAACAGTATTTTGATTAATTGTCACTTTACGCACTACTAGTTAAGAAGCATCTTAATTCTGCAGAAACCGGCTACAAAATTGTGGATAGATGATCATTTAGACAAAAATCAGTCTCTGACCTCCTTGCTGAGTTTTTCGCAGCATCATATCTACTAATTTTGCTTCAGCTTTCCAGTGTTATTGCTTTAAAGTTTGTTTCTACTTTCACTGCACAGTTCAGTGAGTGTGATGTTACACACAGTAAACACACGTGACTCACAATAACTGACTGCATTTATTGTGCATACAGTTTATATAATAATGGGTAACATGGATATGCACATTTAGGTCTACATAAATCAGGTCCATAAGTATTTGGACAAAAACTCAATTTAATTCAATATTTAAAGTTGTAGTTACCAGTTACCACCAAATGATTTCTGTCGTCATGTCCAGTGTCAGTGGTGTCCTGTTTGCTAAGATTATTTTAATGTATAAAATAGTTGATTTTATCATCTCCTGACTGGAATTTATTTTTGTGACCATTTATCACAAGTTCATTTTAATAGCTACCAAACACAATTTAAACTTTTTGAATTGCAGAATTTTTATATTTGTCATGAATTAGCAGAAGAAAGGACAGAGAACTGGTCATGAACTCACTCATCAGTTCATTGTCCAATTAATTCTGAGCCTCTGAAAATGGAGGGTCATTGTAAAAATAGAATTCCTTAAATCTCTTGAATTAAAGCAGAAAGTCTAAAATTGAATCAAAATTAGATTTTTTTCATTTTCAATTGCGGCACTGACCAATACTTGGTCCAATACTTGGACCTGACTGTAAATATAAGTATTGCAGTGAACAAGCATACAGTACTGGTCACGATTTAGAACACCACCATTTTGTCATTAGTGCAGAGTCAGTGCTCCATGTCCCAGATAAATCTGCTGATATTATTTTACCTGGGAAAGACTCTCTTACTCCACCTGTCAGACTTGCAGCTCCATGTCTTCTCTTTACTGCTGAACTGAGCTCCAGTATTAAGCTGAGCTACAAGCTGTCGTCATGTGAGCTGCTGATCACACATGTTTTTGACTCCCAGAAATTTGTCTTCTGATGCTGTTATGAATTTGAGGGTCAGACCTCATCCTGCATCATACGTCTTCAGTTTTCTGCAGTTTCCTAGAGCGTTTACACAGAGTAGGAAGCTGTCCTCACCACACTCAGGCTTTACTTGGAATTTTTCTAAAGGAAAAAGCTCCACTGTTAAGAATTATAATGCTCTAACAGTGTTCAGGGTAATTCCTGGTCAATATGAGAGCAATCCAGATGTGCAGTGTAAATATTGTGGTAGAGAGGGCAGCCACACACACTGCTTTTATATAAATAAAAGTTCCATTACTACAAACCTGCTGTATGCTTTTAACCAATGCTTGTTTCATTTGATCTACATTATTTGTCAGTTTTTTATTATTATTATTATTATTATTATTATTATTATTATTATTATGATTGTTATGATTGTTATGATGATGATGATGATGATTATTATTATTATTAATATTAATAATAATAATAATAATAATAATAATAATAATAATAATAATAATAATAATAATAATAATAATATTATCATTTATCTCAGAAGCTCTGGCAGTTTACTGCTTGCTAGAAATCCAGCAATTTCAAATTTCTTAGCCAATTCTGATTTACTTCTAAGAATTATAAATGACAGCATACAAAAGCTTTAGTCCTTTATGTATTGCAAACATTCTTCACTCGCTGTGCAACCCAGCTGAAATAATAGCCAAGTGATGTAGATCAGGTAGCCAGTGTGAGGCAGCAAATGAGTTGTTGCATGACGTGTTTGGCTCGGTACACTTGATCAGGTAAATCTGCAATCTTAAGGTGAGCCTGCTGGTGCTAAAACCAAAAAGCTTGTCCATAAGTGCCTTTATGGGACCTTTAAAAATAAACAGGAGGTATTTAATTTAGTTGGTTTACTTTGTCAAAGTGGTGGATGCCCATTCAGCGTTGCTTGCTCAGCATGAACCAGGCAGGCTGTGCATGTGTGTGGCTGCATTTATACCCCTGTTGTCAGTCACAGGCCAATCAATCAGTGCATCTCTACGCCTTACGTTTGTAACATTTCAGGTTTTTTGTGACTTGAACTGCTTAAAAGACAACAAAAAAACCTGGGAAGTTATTTTAACAGTTAACACTAAGTAGACTGGTATGCTCTTGTCGTCTTCTTATTATTTTAGTAAATACATTTTATGTATCTATATGGAAATGTTTAGGCATTCTGGCTGAGACTCTGCTGTGTTCAAAGGTTCAAACTACTGAACCAGCTGACTTACTTAAAGAGCCTCCAAAGGGAGTTTCAGTTTCTCAGAGAGCAATAATACAGAGGCATAAGTGAATAATTGTTGCTGCAAATGAAATATGGCCCCATTTAATTATCTCCCATTCTAGAAAATGGCTGCAGATTACAGAACCATAAGAGACTTCACTGTAAAGGCTGAGGGTTCACCATATATGAAGTGCTCTTCACTGTGCACACTCTTTTCACTCACAGCTTGATGATGTGTGGATGTCGGAACAGCTTGAGGTTCTGGATCTCACGTTTGATTTTGCCCACCACATCAAGACTGCGGATCTTCTGCCTGTTCAGAATTTTAACAGCAACCTTATGTCCTGTAAGCTGGTGCTCTCCAACTGTTAGGCAAAATGAAACACACACACACACACACACACACACAAAATCATGAAAACTCAGCTGTAACAAGACCACTGACTGTTTTCTATAACACTGTAGAAGAAAGATCAGTATGAAGCCAAAGAAATCAGACCGCAGCACCATGGGGCAGCGACACCCAGCTTAAGGCCATAACAAAACATAGGGAAAAGGGGGAACTCATTGTTTCTCTGTTCAGCTTCCCAGTCCTGACTTTACAAAGACAAACATAACATGGTGTGAACTTGAGCAAGGATATATAATCTTGATACTATCAGTCCTAAGAAATCTAATTAAACTGCTGTTTTCACTTCTTAAAACATTGTCAAGTACGATGAGAGCCCAGCGTCAATTTGTTATAAAACACCAGTTAAAGCAATGGGCTGTCTTCTACACAGACACAGGGAGAACATGGAAACCTGATTGGGCCTCGAAGCGAAGACTCCAGTGCTGGGATGCAAACATGCAAACCGCCAAGGCATTGTGCTTCCCTATTATAGCTACAACAGCAATAATTACAAAAATTTGGATTTAAATCTGACCTTTGTAGCTCACAGATCAGTTATACAATCCCGGTCCTGATGTGCCAGCTTCCTGCACAGTTTGCTTATTTCAATGCTACAATAGACCTACAAAACCTGCCAAAACCTCCTAGAAGTCCTAAATATGTCATTGACTGTGAGAAAGAGTCATGATAACACTTAGATAACTTGTTCATGTGGGGCCCATATGGGTATCCCAACTGGTAACTAGAACGTTTCATCCTCGAGTTCAATGTTAGCCCAACTGGGTCCCAATCCCACTCAGATCCCAAGACCAGTGAGTCTGCTCTTGTTCCAGACCATTGGGGCTGGACATTGAATTTTTGCTGTTTTTCAGGGGAATCATTTTTATACTGTATCACTTGCCTACAGTAAATCAGTGTTTTTAAACTTTGTGGTATAGAGAATGATTCTTGTATGGTTTCCTTTCATATAAAAATCTAGCTGCAGTCTCCAAAGACAAATTTTATGAATTCTTACCTCTGACAGTATCCATCAGGAAAATAACTCTTTTAGTTGGAATGTACAAGCTGCCCTCTGTTCTATCTTCTGAAATTGAGGATATAGCTGATCTTTTATCATAATATAGTGCTTCTAAAATGCTGATTCTAGGACATTTTAATCTCAACAGGTTTTAATCTCAACAGGTTTTTTAAATCCACTGTGTTATGCACACATGGGAATCAATACGCAGAATTTAACCCATCCACACACGCCTTCACAGAGCGGTTGGCAGCTCTATCCTCAGGGTCAAGGACAGTCAGGGATTCAAACCAGCAACCATCCAGTCACAAGGCTGGTTCCTTAACCACCAGGCCACAGCTGCTCCCAGTATGTGGCACTTACCCTAACACAGTTAATCACTGAATCAACACATTTAAATCTAAAAGACTGCACCAAATCAACCCTTGTAGATTTAATTCCATCCAATTAAATGGACAGAATTAGTGCCTCAGGAGTCTTTGAACTTGGTATTAGTGACCACTGCCCCATTGAACGTATTAGACACTATTATAAGAAAAGAACAGGCTCTAGGATGGTGGTTAGATATTCTAACAAACAAGTTTTTATTTTGTGACTTGAGTGAAGTTCACGTTACACTAGGTGTTCCAGATATTGACTTGGCACTAGACCATTTCAGATCATCATTTCTTATGGTGGTAAACAAACATGCACCCAAAAAAAGATAAGAGTAAAAGACAGATAAAGTCCCTGGTTTACTAGTGAGATTTCCTCAGTTTAAAACAAGAAATAAAGCTTGGTCCACTGCCAGGTGCACAGGGAAGAGAGCCTTGTACCTCCACTGTTAGAAATGCTAACTCTGACTATTATTTCAACCTAATCACCAGCTTTACAAACCCACAAACCTTTGGAAATGGAAAACTCCCTCAAAAGCAAATCTTCTCCTTTTCCAACTAGTGTTATATTTAATGAACAGCTGAACTTTGACCAGAAGGAACTCTTTACTTACTTATTTTACTAACCCTACAGTTGACAAGAGCAGTGGTCTCCTCACACTCCACCCTTCTGTTGCTAATACCCTTGCCACTATTAATTAAATCATTTCTGAAAGAAAACTCAATACTGTGTAAATACTGCAGTACTGCCTTGATACAAATGCATTAAAATGAAACCAAAATTATGTCACACACACACACACACACACACACACACACACACACACACACACACACACACACACACACACCACAGCACACCTTTATGCTGATGATGACACAATTTTATACTGCTCATCCAATTCTGTTCATGCTGCAGTAAGAAAATGTCAGTGTTCATTTCATGCTTTACAGATCACTCTACATAATCACAAATTTGTTTTACATGCCAAGATTCAGATGTTCCAATACTGATTTTAATACTGTAAATATTACTAGCAGGATCCAACATTGAAAGAACCGGCTGGTTCTGGTCCTCATGGTTCTGTACCTCCTACTGCTGGGCAGCTTTGAAAACAGACAGTGGCTTGGGTGGATAGAATCCATTATAATCCTCCTGGTCTTCCTCAGACAGTGGCTGGTGTATAGATCCAGAACGTTTGGGAGCTGAACCCCAGTGATGTGCTGGGTGGTGCACACTGCCCTCTGCAGATTTTTAAGTACGTGCTTATGACAGAGGTCAGAGCAACTGCCTGCCAGTCATTTAAGCAAGTGATGCTGGTTTTCTGAACAGGGACGATGGTGGCCAGTTTGAAACATGCTGGCATGACTGAGAGGGAGAGAGAAGCATTGAAAATGTCTGTGAACACTCCTGCTAACTGATCTGCACATGCTTTAAGCACACGACCCGAAACGCCATCTGGACCGGTGGCTTTTCGGGTGTTGACACGCTTGAAGGATCTGTGAAAATCAATTACAGAGATGGAGGTTGGTTTGGACTCAGAGGTGGATATGGCTCATTCCATGGGCTCTCGGTGGTTTGCTTTGAACAAGCTCACCTGGAAGCATTGCACTGGAGGTGCTCAGGGAGTGAAAGATCCCTTTAAAGTCTGTGACTGTGTTTAACCCTGCCACATGCTTCAGACACTGGTGGTGTTAAACTGTTCTTCCATTTTGTCTCTGTACTCACATCATTCTGATTTTATGGTCTTACGCAGAGCATATACTCCTCCATGGTTTAAGAGCAGAGGTACATGCATCTAGTGCTGTTCAAACTTCACAGTTGCTATGGCTACTGTTTGGGGTAAACACAAATTGTCTTTGTGGGAACAACATTGTCTATGCACTTTCTGATGAAGCCAGTAACTGAAAAAGCATTTTCATCAATATTGTTAAATGAATCACAGAACATTTTCCAGTCCAAGTGATCAAAACAGTCCTGGCACACATAGTTTGATTGGTCCAACCAGCAGTGAACTTCCTTGATGGTGGATGGTTTCTGTTTCAGCTTCGGTGGGCAGGAACAAGATGATGGACTGATCAGATTTGGTTGGGTTAGGGCTTTGTATGCCTCCTGGAAGGCAGTGTAACAGTGGTCTAGTTTTCATGTTCTCCATGTTGTACACGTTAGAAGTACTTTTTCTTCAGGTTGGCCGTTAAAGTCCCAGACGATAATGAACGCAGGATCTAGGCGTGCTGTTTCCTGTTTGCCTATGGTCTCATACAATTTCCCAAGTGCCAGGTCTGTGTCAGCCTTTGGGTGTATATACACAGCGGCAGCTACGACCCCCAAAATCTCCCTACCAGACTGGTCTGCAAAAGATGATCAGATATTCCAGGTGGGGAGCAGGAAGACTCAACAAATTGTACATTCCTCCAATCACACCAGACATTGTTGTTCAGAAAACGTACACCATCTCGGACAGTGCTTTAGTTCTGTCCACACGGTGCAAAGAAAACCCAGCAGGCTTGATGGCTTGGTCAGGGAGATCTGCCTGTTGCAAATAATGCAGCAGTCCCTTGTCTCTCTTTGGAAAGAGATATGTGTCTGAAGTTTGATGTTCAGTGACTGTACATTAGCCAGGAGTATGCTGGGCAGAGGCAGGTGGTGAGTTTGCCATCTCAGCCTGACCAGCACACTGGCTCTCCTACCTCTTTGCCCGGCGTCTCTGGCAGGCGAGTGGCTGGGCGGCCCAGATGAATGGTGCTCCTTCTGTGTTTACAAAGGATCTGCATTGAAAAACTATAAAGTCTGGTTTGTGGTGAGTTATCATCAATCTGATTTGTAGATGTGTTTGTTGGTCATAGATGAGGGTGCTGACAACATTCCGTTCAATTAGAGTGACACACAATTAACAAAACAACTGCTAAAACTAGAGGGAGCTTGTGACACGGCAGCCATGCTCAGTGCCATCTTTGAGTCTTATACTATTAATTAGCCAGCAACTGCAGAGAGAAGCTGGGTTACTTATACAGAAATAAATCCTGTTTAACCAGGCATGCTATGATAGGAATTGTTGAGGCAACAATTATGGCGATATTATCATTACCTACAATCCACTGGACTCCGCATGAGCTTCATTACTAGAGACATTTATAACACTTATAACTGTAGACTGTATGAAAAAGCATGCCAGCATATAGTACTTCAATGAGGTCTATTAATAACGTAAAGCATCAGATTCGCTCCAGTGAGCAGATCACCTGCCATGTATCAAGGGTTTTAACTGAATTGGGGAAATCTGCTTTTAGTTACAGTGCAGCAGTGAGCTGGAATTCACTACAGGAAACACAACACCTCAGCCCACTGGTGTCACTCAACCATTACAAACATTTAATTTCTAACCACCTCCACTCTGTCAGTTTGACTGGAAATTAATTACTTTTCTTTTTACATACTTTCTTTCATTCATTTTGTTTTTAATGTTTTTAGATCATTTATATTTATTATGATTTACTATTGTTATTATTTTTCTCTCATTTTACTCTCATAACTATTACTTTTATCTATTTATGTTTTTATAATCTATGATGTTTTTTTGCTTTCTTGCTTTATATTTATATATTTGTTATTGCTTTAAATTAAATGTGTTTATACAATATGTGTATTTTAAAGACTTTAATTAAATCTAATCCTTATTTTTTCAGTCCCTTTGGGCTGTAAATGCTTGGCTACAATGAGGGTCATCCTCAATATATTTCCAAGTGAAAATAAAGGTTGATTGATGTGTTTTTTTTTTCTTGCAGGGTCTTTAATTTGAAAGGGACCTGATTTGGTTGAATCTTGAATGTTTTGTGGAAGGGATACTGGTTCATTCAGTGGTCTGACATTTTGATATTTGTTTTTGCTTTTTAGCTTGTAGTTCCAATCCACTGTTGCTTTATGTTTTTGTTTTGTTTTGTTTTGTTGTTCTGGTAGTTTTGGCAGCTTGTAAATGTACTTGTTGCCTTGCTGCCCACAGTGTCTCACACGGCAGTTTAACAATGAATGTCACTGTAACTAAATGATGATGGACAAATGTGAGTCCTGATGTTCCCAAGGAGCTCATTGCTCAAATGTTCTTTTAGCTTTATCATAAGTCATTAGCATTTTCAGACAATAACACAGATGGCTAGTTTATTAACCTTTCAGTCAGTCATGGCTTAGTACCTTTCTGCCTCAGAATACTGTATAAAACAGCATTTCTTCCATTTCCATCCACCAAGATGTTCAGCACTCCTGGTTTCAGTCAGTTGCTCAAAAATGAAATCAGAGGCAGCTACTCTATGGTTAACTTTTACTGAGTCACTGTATGGGTCCTGTTAAAGAGCTTCATTTGTCTATATTTACTCTAAACTGGCTAAACCACGTTGCCATTTGATTAGCACAAGCATCCTATTAGAATCCCACTGGGTTCACAGAAGTGGGTTTTTACTTATTTTTTGTGGTCTAGTCTGGCTTCACCAATGAAGAGATGGTGTGTAGATACACCTGTTCATACAATTTGTGAAATTATTTACGTACAAAGGAAATTTACCAACAAAATGTTTTGGAACCTGCGCTAAGACTGTAATCTTCATAATAATTGTAAAACAAGCATTTCACCCAAAGACACCAAACCTGCTAATATCCCATTGCAAACCAAAAGCTTAATAACAGTCCAGGGAAAGTAGTATGCTTTTCTGTAAGCCTGTCATTTGCAGTAGACACCCTTCAACTTGTGAACAAATATGTCCCTGGTTGGACATTTAACTCCAATGACACCCCAGGCATGCAGAATTGACTGCATCCACCCCGTACCTTCTGTCGACACTGGCCCATGAGTTTCACATCACAGTTTCATACGCAAGCACTTTCAATGAAGACATACAGAGTTCATGCAGAAAACATGCATTAGAGTGATCAGTCCCACATCTTTGAACTCTTCACCATATGTCACATCAGCATGATTGGGAGCATGAAAATACAACCAAATTAAATGTAGCAAAGTGCATGAATACACGCTTAATGCTTTTGTGTACTTTATGCAATTGGTATAGTGACATTAATGGATACTTATATCAGACCCTTACCAGTAGAAATGCTTGACTGGATATCACAAGGAAAAAAGAACAAATCTGATTCAATGCTGTAAAAATGTATAACATCAGACAGTATGATGTTAGTAATATTAGCCTACTTTTAGACACTCATCTTGTGAATTGCTTCAGTGTTTTTAAAGAAAAATATGAAAAATTAGTGTAACTAAACAATCTGAAGTTCTTTGACTTTTCTCAACACAGAAAACACTGTTTAATTGAAGTTCCACAATATGCAAGCAAGGAGTCTGTCATTTTGACTGGCATACTTTATATCATACTTCCACCCTTTGCTGGCACATCTTATAGTTATATATATATCTTATATATATATATATATATATATATATGCATGCTATATAGTTATAGTTCAGTGTAGGGGTGGGCAATATGACAATATTTTATGAGAATTGTGATCAGTTTTATTATCGTGATACAAAACTGAATAGTGTAGTTCAAACAGACTAGCTGCACATTTCATTACAGACAGTGTAATTAATGCTGTTTAATCAGATAAAGGGCAGCACATTCTAAATATAATCACTGCACCCAGTACAGGAGTATCCAAACAGCAGTTCTTAACAATCTGACACAAATCTTAACTGACATACATTTTGTGTGCATGTAAAATGTGATAACTATTTTTATCATGAAAATGTCTTTAAATATCACAATATAGTATTTATCATATCACCCCTACTTAAATGCACGGCCTTACAAAATCTTAAGGAGCCAAGTAGTTGGGACATTATCCC
The DNA here is from genome assembly GCA_034509495.1 of Acestrorhynchus altus. Taxonomy (NCBI): domain Eukaryota; kingdom Metazoa; phylum Chordata; class Actinopteri; order Characiformes; family Acestrorhynchidae; genus Acestrorhynchus; species Acestrorhynchus altus. The sequence goes on from CM067503.1 coordinate 26,274,219, forward strand.
TGATAAACAGTAAATGAAGCATTAATCTTCACAGTGCACGATTCTGGATCTGTGACGTCGTTCTGACGTCATGCAGGCCAACGCGTGGAGCTGCTTTAGCTCGCGATGACCGTCGCGCTTCACACTGACCCCAAGCCCCTGCTCCTCTCCTCAAGGTCATTTAAAGCACACGGTGGGATCCTGCTGGGGTTAAAGTGCTGCTTCGTCGCCGCCTGTCTGATTCTGATCGCCTTTATTAAGCTCTTATTAGCAGATTGTCTGCTCGCGCGTCCCGCTCTTCTGCAGACATGATGATAAAGTCTGAGCATTACAGCAGCGTCCGCTCAGGTACCGTAACGTGGAGCAACACACAGAGTAACACTGTGACAGACATCGTTCACTGATTCGTCAACATATTATCAGTCTGGTACGGGCTGCAGGTTGACCAAACAGTACTGACCAACGAAAGACACAACAACAACAACAACAACAACAACAACAATAATAATAATAATATAGACAATAAAATAACAATAATAATATTTTTATGAGATACAATTTCTGTAACATCGAAACATAATAATAATAATAATAATAATAATAATAATAATGTCTTTTTTTTATTATGTTACAGGCATGGTATCTCAGAAAACATTCTATTATTATTATTATTATTATTATTATTATTATGTTTCGATGTTACAGAAATTGTATCTCATAAAAATATTATTATTGTTATTTTATTGTCTATATTATTATTATTATTATTATTATTTATGTCTCGATGTTAAAAGGTATTCTGTCTCGCAAACATGACGATGTAAATCTGTCTTGGTTTGATAGCCGATAAGATCGTAGATAATCAGGCCAGTGGGCTTTCGGAGTTCAGTTCAGCAGGTTTCCAGTAGCCCCCTAAACTTAGCCCCCGACTATCTCAGCGTTTACATTCTGACAGCCCAGCTCTGCTACCCGCATTCGTCAACAGCACTACGCCAGTTCTTCCTTCCAGAGCCCCCGCTGCGCGGGACTTGCGCAACCAGCTCGCTGCGTAAACGCGTAAACTCTCCGCCGGCAAGTTCAACGCGTTAACCGTTACGATAAAAACACAGACAAACGCCCATGACGCAACCCCGCGGCGTCATAATCCACAGCAAAGCCAAACGACTTAACTTTTCACTTTGCCGAAGGTGCCCACTCCGAGCGTGTCACCTAAGATGTAGTGTCCTATCTTCACCCTGCCTTCGTGCTTCTGCTTCTCGGCCATTTTACTCTGCGGGACACGCAGCTTGCGCGCTGCCTGCTTCGGCCGGCATGCGGAGGGGGCGGGGCTCAGTCGGGCAAGAGCGAGCGGCTGCAGATTCGTCTGACCTCAGATCAGCACGACAGGACATTTCTCAGAACAAGACTCTCGGTGTTCTGTCGATTTGTACTAGTTAACGGTACCTGCTACGTAGCACCTCTGCGCATGCGTAGACTCACATTTACGCGTTTAAACGTGAACGCGTTTAAAAACCGCAACGTTACATAAAAATACTGTATTCATCATCTCAATTACTTAATTATTATCTTAATTATTAGAGAGAAAGAGTGAGACAGACAGACAGACAGAGATAGATTGACATATATATATATATATATATATATATATATATATATATATATATATATATATATATATATATATATATATATATGTATATAACTAGAACTATAAGTGATAATATTATTACTGATAGACCTGATCCTTCTTTATGATTTACACCCATTAACCAGGCCACAGTCACACGCTAGGTCAGATGTTTTGAGAGAGCACAATGCATAAAAAGCTCAAAGAATTTGGCCTCAGGGAGGCTGGTGTGCAGTGTGTTATAAAGTCTGAGATGTATTGGCTGCTGCAGGGGTTTGTGTTGAATAACGGAAAGTGTGGATGGGGTGGGGAAGGGGGAGAGGCAGAGATGCAAGACTTAGTCAACTTGTAATAAACCTTAGGTCTGATGCCCCTAACTCCTACACTTAATATTTTAGAGACCAAACAACAAGCAAAAGTTCAAAACAACATGTATTATGGCTGTCAAATGACATTTGCCCTTCCCGAACAAGGAAATTAAAATAGTAAAATGATCCTAACTAAAATTCTATAGGTAGCATTTTAGTAACTGACCGAGGATCAAGCATATATTTGCTATGCAGCATCATTAAAAATTAGCATTGAACAGAGAGTGTTGAGAAGATGGAAGGAGTACTTTGAAGAGCTAATGAATGAGGAAAATGAGAGAGGAGGACAACAGAGTGGAGAGATAGAGGATCAGGAAGTGCAGAGAATTAGTAAGGTGTAAGTGAGGGCAGCTTTAAGAAGGATGAAGAATGGAAAGGCAGTTGGTCCAGATGACATACCTGTGAAGGTATGGAGATGTTTAGGAGAGGAAGGCAGTGGACTTTTGACCAGGATTTGTTTTTAACATAATCCTGGAGTGAGAGGATGCCTGATGAGTGGAGAAGCAGTGTACTGGTCCCCATTTTTAAGAACAAGGTTGATGTGCAGAGCTGCAGTAACTACAGAGGTATAAAGTTGATGAGCCACATCATGAAGGTATGGGAAAGAGTTGTTGAAGCAAGTATGAGGTGAGAGGTCCAGATCAGTGAGCAGCAGTTTGGTTTCATGCCCAGAAAGAGTACCTCAGATGCAGTTTTTGCATTGAGAGTGCTGGTAGAGAAGTACAGAGAAGGTCAGAAGGAACTACATTTTACATGTCTTTGTGGATCTAGAGAAGGCATATGATAGAAGTTTCAAGAGGAACTGTGGTAGTGTATGAGGAAGTCAGGTGTGGCTGAAAGGTATGTCAGGGTGGTGCAGAACATGTATGAGGATAGTGAGACAGCGGTGAGGTGTGCAGTTGGAGTGACAAATAGTTTCAAGGTGAAGGTAGGTTTACATCAGGGATCAGCTTTGAGGCCCTTCTTGTTTGCAATGGTGATGGACAGATTGACAGATGAGGTCAGACAGGAGGCTCCATGGACCATGATGTTTGCAGATGATATTGTAATCTGTGGTGAGAGTAGAGAGCAGGTGGAAGAGAACCTGGAGAGATGGAGGATTACACTGGAGAGGAGAGGGTGAGTCCCAGTAGGGCAAGACAGAATCGTGTGTGAATGAGAGAGGCAGGTGGAAGGTAAAGATGCAGAGGAGTAAGAGGTCATAAGGTGGATGACTTCAAATATCTTGGGGCAACCATCAGAGCAATGGACAGTGCAGAAAGAGGGTGAAAAAAAGTGGATGCAGGCAGGAGAAGCCCAGGATGGAGTAGGTGGAGATGGGTGTCAGGAAGAATGTGTGACGAAGGATAGCAGCAGAGTGAAAAGGAAGAGTTTACAATGTGAGACCTGCTATGATGTACAGTTTGGAGGTGAGGTGGCGGAGATGAAGATTTTGAGATTTCCTTTGGGAGTGACAAGGATGGACAGCATTAGAAATGAGCAGATCAGAGGGAATGTGGAGCAGGTGGAGAGATAAAGCCAGAGAGGCCAGGTTAGAGATGGTTTGGACATGTGTTGGGGAGGAATCGTGGATATATTGGACAAAATGTTGGAGATGGAGCTGCTGGGCAGAAGAAGGAAGTCCTCAGAAGGTTTATGGATGTAGTGAAGGTGGACATGGAGATGGTTGGTGTAACAGTAGAGGAGGCAGGGGATAGGGCAAGATGGAGGCAAATGATCTGCTGTGGCGACCCCTAAAGGGAGCAGCCTAAAGAAGAAGAAGACACTTTACATACATTAACTTACACGATACGTACATATTAACATTCACTATGCATACAATATACATATACTAACTCTGCTCTGAAAGGAGATCACATCACTACTCATGCTTACAAGGAGTGTTCCACACACCCCAACATTTTCAGACTATCTTTTACATAATTATTTAATTACATAATTATTTTACATTTGTTAAAGGTGATCACTTCTGCCACTAGATGTCGCACTAGAGAGGAGGTCTGCACAGAATTTGTTTTCACCTGCTCCTAACAGAAATCGGAAGGATTTGTCAGCTTCTACCCACAATGTAGACATTTTGGCATGGTCCCACCAGCAGTCCTACAGAGTTGCCATTAGTTGGCTTGTTGTGTGGTTGTTTTACTTTAGGCAATTTTCCACAGCTGAGAACAACTGAATGTCTACCATTTATGTCCCACTCCCACACATGACATTGAAATTTAATCCTGAGCTGCAAGATATCTTAAAGGAACCCATGGATCTGTGGGAAAGACCTATGCATGAGTAAAGCTTCTTAAGGTTTCCTCATCACCAACTCTTTAAATGCCCTAAAGACATGTTAATTAAACAAGTCTAATGTTTGTTAATATTGTAAAAACATTCATTATCATGTTGTACAGTCTTTTTCTTTGTCCTTTCTGTCATGAATAAACCACCTGAGTATTTGAAGTCCTCATCACTACATGTTTATCCTCACAGTAGTAGCCCTTGGTAACATAGCCTTGTATAAAGTCCAAATCTCCACTTTGCATAACAAACATCACCATCGCAGCTCTAAACACAGGGATGCACAACAGAGCAGTTAAATAAGGAGGCACCAGTTTTGGTTCTTTTGTGTTCTTTTAAAAGACCATGTTCATTCAGTCGGTGGGAGAACACTGGTGTCTCTCTATGACTGCCACCTTACCCCATGTCCCTCTCCCCATGTCCTACCTGACTACTGTTCCCAGATAACAGATGCATTTGGGCAAAATCTGGACCACCTATGGATCAAATGTGGGCCAAACATTCATTGGTATCAGGGGTGGATATCTTGCTCCAACTGAGGTGTGCTGCCACAACTATTCTACTCAAAGCCTATTGAGTCCATGATGCCAGGCACAACAACAGCTAGGCACTCAAGACACACAAGATTTGAACAGGATGACCACAATGATAATGTGCTAAAAGTTGGCCTCTGTAGAATTTGAACACAATGCATTTAATGTTAATGAGCTAACAGCTGGGTTTTGCAGGATTTGAACATGATAACAAATGGCTAAAGGGATAACAGCTGGGCTCAGCATGATTTGTGTGAATAACCTTGATGCTAATGGGTAAACATCTGGGATCTGCATGACTGCAGGTTAACTGCAGTGGTAACAGGCTAACAGCTGGGCTCTGCAGGATTTGAGCAGGATAACTGCCTTACTAACAAACAGTAGATTTGGAGCTGGATAACTTTCTCAACACTTTTGAACAGCATATTGTATCAACATATTGTGGGAGCACTTGAAATATAAACTGATTTATAGACTTTTTCTTCAGTGAAGGAATACTTGTACAATCATGCTGTGGGGGTGGTGACTGTTTTTACTCATAGGGAGGGCCAATAATTTATATATATATATATATATATATATATATATATATATATATATATATATATATATATATATATATATATATTGCTTTAATTCTTTGAAAGACTTTTGAATTGGATCCAATATTTTCAGATTTGGTCGTGAAATCCTCTGTAAGCCCTGTAGGTAAATAATTATCAAAAAGTGTTGAGGTTTTAACCTGATATGGTCTCCATATATCAAATAATCAATATTTTATGATTTAAATTAGTCTAATCATCTCAGAATAATGAACATATCTATATATTGAGACTAATAAGCAGTGCAAAAGGTGCAGCAGTAAGCTCTCAAAAACAATTTCAATCTCTACAATTCCTATTGCAATTAAATTATAAAATGCACCAAAAAGTGTTCAGCTTAGTGCAGAAATGGCAAAAGTTCAGTCTCAATGAACTCAGTGAACATCTTGGCTGAAGGTTCCTGTCATTGAATCTTCAAACACATTGAATAATCCCACCATCAGTGTAAATTCAGACAAAAATAATTAAAATTTTTAACTGATAATAATACCACAATTTGAAATGTTACCAACTCCTGACAAATGTTAGAATTGCTGAAATGTCTCTGTTTATTTACAGACTTTTCAGATCTGTTGTGTTCAGTTCATGTTAACTAGTTTTGTGTGATGTGAAATTATACCCAAATTAAAATGGAATTTAATGTTGTGATAGATCTTATCAACTCAAATTCTTGTGAAAAATGTGTTTCAAACTTCTATTTGCAATTTATTGTCTCACTGCCCTGAGCTTATGCAACTTGTTTTAAAGTAAAAAGAACAATAGTCATATTGTGCTATTTATCACAGACTACTTGGTGTCTAGCAAGGATTGTTTTGAAAACAATTTATTGTCTAAGGGCAAATTTGACCAGTATGATTTTATTAGTAGATAAAGAACATAGGCCGAAAATTACACTTGAAAACTGAACTGTATTAGGAAATTCAGGTTTAAACACATTCAAGAACAACAGTAACAACTAGAAAAGTGCATTTGCTGAAAAGCAAACTGATTGTGCAGCTTAACTGATTCTCACTTCCAGGCAGTTGTGGTTAGAGATACATAGTGGTTGTTAGCTCACTATGGGGTCCCAGGTGGTTGTTAAGGTATTTCAGACAGTTGCTTAGGTGTTGCTAAGTAGTTGCTGTCACACCTCATGTGGTTGGTTAAATAATGTATTTATATCACATTTTATTATAATATTACTAATCTTACAATCAAACTCATGATTTTGGTCAGTTTCTCAAAAACTGCAGAACAAGATATTCTTATATGAATAGTATTCTCTTAGGGAGCTTTCCCTGCTTCCAGCCTGGATTCACCTCCATGCACCCCGCTGTACACATGTGCACATGAAGGTGTGAGAGAGGAGCACTATCCATCTGATGTATAATAAAGTCTGAATGTTATATATTATTTACTTAATTAATAATATTTATCATATATTTTATATACTTATTATTATCACAAATAATATAGTCACCTATTTATTTCTAATGTCTAGTTATTGGAAAAACCAAGCATATGCAAAAGTTAAATAAAACAGCTAAAACTGAATTAAAATAATACGTTTGGATGACCTGTGTCATGTGTCAATGTCATGAAATCTCAAATATATATTTTTGTTCAAAGAGCAAAACTTTAAAATTGGACCTGAACACAGTGGGAGGGTTCTAAGAAGACGTAGAGGTGTTCCTGTCCAAAGCCCTGTTCAGAAATGATTCGTTTTACCTGGAGATGTGCAGTAAAATAATTTTACTACAGTCTGTGACATTTCTGACTGATTCATGGGATAACAACATAAATATGATAAGATAAGATAAGATAAGATAAGATAAGATAAGATAGACTTTTATTATCCCACAGAGGGAAAGGTAGAACATACAACAAATAAAAAATACAGAAAATTCACCATAAAATACATTAAGCAGATAAAGAGCAGTAAGTAGACAAAGATGTGCATTATACAAAACACAAAATATAAGATATACTATAGAAAAGCATAAATGAACAAGGCATCTGTTAGCAGAAAAAATAGAGATGTACAATTACACATGTTTTGTATGGATATTGCACATTTCTGAAAACTAGATATGCACAGAAATCATTACAGATATTGCACTTGTACCATAGCTGACTGAGATGACAGCAGCTGCTGGGTTTGCGCTGATATTTCCTCCAAAAAACGAGCGTCATTTGCGGCATGACGGGTGATAAAGTATTAAATGAAGTTTTAGTGTGAAAATAAAGATACTACACTCTATGCTACACGAATACCGTCCGAACAGGGCTTTAGACCATTATGGCCACTAGATGGCGGGAGTGGATAAGTACAGAGAAAATCAGCGGCTGTGAGAGAAACTGCAACACAACTCTGTCCAACTGTCTTCTGCGCTCATTTACACCTATTAATATAACAGCAACACTTGATCTATGATGATTATTATACTTATTATTACACTTATTATTATACCACTATTATTATTATTATTATTATTATTATTATTATTAGCAGTAGTAGTAGTAGTAGTAGTAGTAGTAGTAGTAGAAGTAGTAGTATTGTGGTTGTAAAAACTGAATATAAAAAATCTTAATTGTATTCACATTTCATGTTCATCACATTTTAAGTCGTTCTTGTTACTTTAATTTATTTTATATTCGTTGCATATAAAGTGAAATTTTTCACCCCACTTTTGTGTTATTTTGATCAGTTTCTTTAAAAGCACCAGAAGAGTTTCATTTCGAGTTTAAATGACTAATGAAACACTATTACATTACATTAACATTAAAACCAGAAACAAACGAAATATGTCATGGACGTGTAAATTGACCTTTTTAACCAAATTATGAGATCGTTTTCAGGTGCACAACAAATTCAATTTTATAGAACTTTAATCGGTTTATTACAGAGATTTCAGCTGAACAACATTCAGACACAATGTCTAGTTGCGACATGTAGTGTTTAGAACCTGTTTTTCGGACTATTCTAGTCGACAGCCTTCTGTTTCTGCAGGATTAGTTTGGCGCCTTCTTCCTCCTTCAGCGCTGAACTGCCACCTGTATTCCGCATAGGCCCGCCCCCGCGCTGGGATCAGACAGGTGATTGGCCGTCTGCCGCTTGTGTACGAAGGCGCAGCCAATGGCCGCGCGGGAGGGGGCAAACGGGTGGGGGACTCCCTGCCGCTCGGGTGTCCCGATCTGCTGGAGCCGCTGCTGTAAGTGGTGCGCATGAAGGTGGGTTTCGAGCTGGAAGAAGGGGGCTGAACTTGTTCAACTTCTGCGCGAAGAGAGGAGGAGGAGACAGGCAGGGAGTCTTAAAGCTGGAGAGGAGCTCGTGCGCGTCCCAAACGCCGCTCTCACCCCCTCCCAAAAGCTCCGTGCCATCAGAGAAGTGCCCTGAAGTTCAGGCTGCAGGACACTGAACAGGCTGAAGTCCGTTCATCTGTTTTCATGCTCCAGAGGCTCTAACAGCTCTCCAGCGCCAGGCTTCCAGCACTGCTCCCCTCGATCCATCTGGACCTCAGCGAGCAGCTCCGCGGACAGAAACCCGTCTGAGGGCAGGAGGACAGAACTCTCACATGCCCAAATACATGTATGAGAAGGCGATGGCTCCCGAAAGCAGGAACGGTGGAACGGCGACGTTAAATAGCAGCAGCGACATGAACAAGAGCAAGAGGACACTTTTAATAGCTCTAGACATCTTCTGCCTTATCTTAGGTGAGTGATCAGATCAGCCTCACACATCCACACACTGTGGAGTGCTTGCCAGACTGGTGCACACTTCCACTGTTTCACATCAGCAGAGTGACAGCAGATATCTGCTCCCGAGACCCACACAGGAGGTTCAGGACCCCCTGAAACCACTGCCCAAATATCTCACACCCTTATCTTCTTAAAACAGAAGTAAGCACCGTTGAAACCTCTTATCTCTGGACTAGGGATGGGCACAGATGGCACCACTCTTTAAACAGCATTGTCCCATTATTAAAATGCATGTGCACCACTAGTGTACATCATATTCTCTACACACTGTGAAGGTCTGGATGAACAGAGCACCAAGAAGAAAGAGTTACTAACTAAGCTCTTCCACAGAAAGTCCATAACATGTGTCTTCTCCTGTACATTGACCATTTTGGAGATACGTGTTTTTCAGGGACAGGGACGATATTCCAGCCCTCACTCATCCACATGGCCAGTGACTGTTGAACTGCCATTGTTTACAACTTAAATAGGGGCAGCGCCTTGCCAGCCATTAAGGGCAACCAGTAAACTAATGAAACCACAGTCAGAAAAAGTGTAAAATGTTTGTCTCATCTTTTTTGTGATGTTGGGAAGGTTATAAGCATCTAGGAAGGCTTGCACTTGTTGCTGACTGTGAAATGTCAGGATTGTGAGGGTTAGACGGCAAAACGCAGAACATGTTCTGCTCAGGGACGTGTGAAACAGGTGAAATTTGGGATTCACCGTATTGGAAGATGTGTGGAGTTGTTGGCTGTTGACTGCTTGACTCCCTCACATTGTTTTGTTTGTCTGGAAATCATCACGGTAAAGTTCCTAAAGCCAGTGAGTGCTCAGAGCCTGGGATTAGCAGAGCTTCAGCCCAACGTTCTGTATTCTTCCAGGAGCCCCTCTCCTCAAATCCCCCTTTCACCAGATGGCTCATCTCGTTTCAGAGCATGCTGCAGCATCATATCAACTTTCTCTGTTAGTTGAGAGGCAGGTTGAGTGTTTTTTTTTTTTTTTTTTTTTTTTTTTTTTTTTTGTGGGGATGTGGAGAAGAATTGCCTAAATGTGTAGTAGAGGAGCTGTGTGAGAGAAATAGTTCTTTAGAAGAATAAGAGACAAACTTGCTGTTTGGGCTGCTGAGCTTTCAATGAGAAACAGTTAGAGGAAATCACTCCTCAACTCTGCTGAAAGACTGGTCTGCAGGTGTCGGACAGAAGAGTTTCAACGGTAGTGGATGAAATCTGAACGGTTTGAGCTATATTTGGTGGTGGATGTAAATGCATTATGTGGTTTGTGGGTCTAAATGTAGGCAGAAGCTTGCAAAACCTCACCCTCTTACTCCTTATACCCCCCCCCCCACGCCTGCCCATACCACCATGGCCACCAATCAGTTTAATTTGCAATGTGGAAAAAAGGGTGACAATGTAGACATATGGTTTTACAGTGCTTGCTTTACAGGCACTTTCAAACAAACCAAAACAAGTCTTGCTCTCAGATGTGGTCCACATAGACACAGGATTGCATAAAACTGCATATGGAGTGAATATCCTGCTTTAAACCGACTTCCTTCCCAATTTAAGAGATGGCACTGGTGACGACTGCACGCATCAAAAGCGGGGCACAAACAAGACATGTTCTTTGTGATGTTAAAGAAAGGGCGGTTGCCCTGCTTTATGTAGTGGGGGTGCTGTGAAAGAGAGGAGACTCTTTTAGATGGGGATTTGGGGAGGGGGCCTGCAAGGTTGCGGGCCACTTGAAGAATGTCTGAATGGGCTTTGTTCACAAAGACACTATGGGAATAGCTCATGCAAGAGCTGGATACTGGGATGAGGTTCCATCTGTCGTATGGATGTCCTGCTTTCTCTCTGTCTTTCTCCCCTCTTATTTAAGTCTGGTTTCAGTAGGTCAGGAGAGCCCGCCTTAATGTCTTCCATCTCGCTTTGGTCTATTAAAGTGAAAAATCAATTCATATGGAAAGATATCTAGTTTAAACAAGAGCTCCCCGTCCCAAGTTTATGGATCCTGTTTGCTTAAATGGTCTTAAATGCCCAAGTCCACTTGACTTTCCAAACAGCATTGCCCAGGGCAAACAGCTTCACTCTTATCATCCTAACTGATCCCACTGATGCTGTCTTCTATCAGCCGAGTGAATGTGAATCGTCAGACAGACTGCTGTCTGAAGAGCCTTGCCTCCCATTGAGATCCTCTAGAGGGAGTGGAGCACAGCCTGGTCTATTAACATACAGTAGTGCACTAAAGCAGCGGAGGGCCTTCCCTCACTCTACCCACCCCCTTCCGCACAGGGTTGAAGGAGGGGGGTGTCAGTGATGACATACATTCCTGCCCATGTCACAGCTAAAGCCACTAGGTAGTGTTTTACACCCCCTTTGTACCCAAGATCACTCTGCTGTTGGTGAAACTGGTTAATATTATATTTTACTTAAGAGATATGCGGTGAACTTGTTGGCAGTGAAGATGTTTATAAAGCATTAGAATGCTGGCTGTAAAGGCAATCCAGGCTTTCGTCAACTTTAGCACTTCAGAGTGGTTTCATAAAGCTTGTAAATACAAATGGTATCCAAATATTCACAAGCAAGGTTTAGATGAGTTGACGCATCATTTCATAAGTATTATTTGGACTTTTGTCAGGACTGAATTTCTCTTTTGTCTCCCATCTTAAACCGATTCACAGTTACCAGATAGCCAAGTCAAATTTTGCGATGCTTGGTCATGTTGCAGTAATGTAGCCGTGTTACAGTCAAACATCAGCACAGATGGTTGAGTTTGGATAAAATTGAATCATGTCACAGATGAGTAGACAGAATTTGGTCAGGTTAAGCATGGATAGAATTTAGTTGTGTTCTGACTGAATGAGATCAAGCTTAAGTTTGTGCAGAATCTTGTGAGCTGCCCTTTGTGCAACCTTACCATACTCTGAGATATTTATTATGGAGAAACATGCTCGATGGGAGGAAACAGTGTTCTAAATACAGGCCCTCACCTAAGCACCATTGTGCTCCATGTCTTTCTTTAAGCACACAATGGTGCTGGGCCACCATTCAAGGCTGGGCAGAGAGTGAGCGCGCTCTGTGCATTTTAAAACCGCCTGTCAGAACAACACAGAACATTGCGTGTGCACCCAGACGACTTTTAACCCAGTTGGCCACAAGAAAACACAGAAGCGGTAACAGAAAAAACAGTTTGTTTGATTGTTTATTTAATACAAATGGAAATGATAAGTGTCTCTTGGCAGTCACTAATGGATTTAAGAGTGCACTAAGTTAAAACAACACCAGAACAACTCAGCAATTTTTTCTACCCTTTTGAGGGCCTACCTACAGCATGATCAAAGCCCAGGAAAGGGGTTTGGCTGTCTTGATTCTGGCCATTTATAACTTCTCTCATCTGTGGCATTCCACAAGGGGGAAGGTAGGCAGAGTTATAGTGTGTTGGGGAACCCGTGGGAGACTGGCCCATTTAGGGCTGGCTGCAGTAACCTCCAACTTCAGACTTGGCCACGTCTATAAATATTTTCCAGAATTTCTCAAATTCTTCATCCCAGGTCAGCTCTTGATGTAGCATCTGGTATAATTTTTGGGCCAGGGTGTATGAAGGGCCAGACTCAGGAAAGGGTGGGAATAAGAAAAGGTAGTCTTTCTCTCTCTCTCTCTCTCTCTGTCTCTCTCTCTGTCTCTCTCTCTCTCTCTGTCTCTCTCTCTCTCTCTCTCTGTCTCCCCCCCCACCTCCTTTTCTACTCAGTACCTTAGGTGTGGCCAGCTGTGCTGTGAAACATAATCCCTCTCTTTTTCCAGACCATTTCCTCAAGCACAAAACCTGTCTCTCTCATTCTCCTGCTCTCTCCTTCTCGTTCTATATCTCTCTTTCTTTCTCTCTCATTGACCTGCTTGTAATTGCAGGAGACCCTTTAAAGCTGACACGTGGTATTTAGGGAAACCCTGCTGGCCCAGGCTGTTGTGCAGGCAGTGTGTTGAAGTCCTCTTGTACAAATACTGCATTAACATCTGTATTAGTAGGAGCATTTCAGCAGCAATTACACTAACATTTCTCCAGTTTTACACTTGTTGCATATTGTCCCAAAACACCATCTGCCTTTTAAACTGTGTGAACGTTTCTTTACGAACGGACCAAGAGAACTCTTGAAAAAAGCAAAAAGGTTGTATTAACAGATGTTAAGTTTTGGGGTGTTTTCCTAGGGCAGTGATAATGTGTTTGACTATAAATCCACATTAATATTGGCCACAAGTAGTGGTGAATTGCTTTCCCCCATATTGTTTGGCCCTAGTATGTCCACTGTATTTTTACTGCTGGTGCCATGAGGTTTGGGGTGGTTACAGGCTAAGCTGTATGTTTGTAAACAGGTTTGGCTTAACGTACACAGAGATGGCAACGAGCAGGCGCCGGGGGGATGAACAGCACTGAACCCTGTGAGACTGTCATTTGTATGTGCCAGCACATTTAACTCAGAGCCACTTAACTTTCCACCTGGATGGGACAAGAGGCTGTGATTGTGGTCAGTGGAGCTTGCCCTGGAACTGGGAGGGCCATCATTTCAGAATGGGAGAGTGCAGTGGTGTTTAGAGAACCCGCCAGGAGTGGTGCAGGGGAGTTCCCTTCAGAGCAAGAGTGTAAGTGAAACATAGCAAAACTCCTGCTGGCCAGGGATGAGATCCCATATTGTGTTATGATGTGACAAACAAGCTGATGGTCATTGATACGAGAACGGCAGAATGAAAAATAGCTGGCTGTTGACCATTCTCCTTTCCTCCCCAGTGTGTTTCCAACATGCCCCTCAGACTGTCTGTTAACTAATTAAGCTAATGATTTATCTTTGTGATTATATATTCTAGGTTGGTTTAGAAGTTTAGGGGTTGAAGATAGGGCTGGATGGTCAAAAAATCATATCCTGATGGTGATATACAATATATGATTCAATATGTGATGTGTAAAATGCAGTGGGAAAAAATTAAGACTCCTCATGAAATTCATTGTCTTTTTTCACTAGATGTAAACATATTAAAATGAGGTCTTTGTATTTCCTTATCTACATTAAGTTTTCATACCAGAACATTGACTTGAAGGTTATGAAATTAATTTATACCCTTATACTATATAGGTTTTAAATGGTAGAAGTAGTACTACAAGCTGGAGAGAGTGTTTGTACTTCTTCTGTGTGCATGCTGTGAGCTATCCCTGCAAACCCTACACACACACACACACACACACACACACACACACACACACACACACTGAGAATCATACTCGTCCACAAGCCACACTGTATGACTGGCATTAGCTCACAGCCCACTAACAGGCCTGTTAAATCACCCATTCTGCCCAGTCTGTAGGTCCCAGTTTCTGTCTATGTGTGTGAGCCCATGATTCAGTTAGTGTATGGAAGAACATGTGAGTTTTCAGGCTGTAACTGCGAGAGCATATTTGTGAGAGTGTGTACGTTTGTTTGTGGCTGGTTTCCGAAGCTGCTGGCCATGTGGTTTAATTACACAGCTTCAGGATTTATGGGATGGAGCAGCATGCTTGAGCTAGCAATTAGATGGACGCACATGGGTGTCTTCCAGAGTGTGGGGCAGTGTTATCACTACAGGGGACTTGAGTGGAGCACTGCACTGATAACATGCCTCTGTCTTTTGTTAAATGACTCAAAGTGTCTCTTCTCCAGTGAGCTGCATTATCAGCACACAAACTCATCAAGTCCATGAGTGGGGTTCTCCTTTATTGCCTCTGAGCTGTTTGCTACAACAATAGGAAATTTGCTTAATTAGAGTATGCAATGTCCCCCCCCCACACACACACACACCCACCCAATAAACACACACACACACACACACACACACCCACCCAATAAACACACACACACACACACACACATACACACACACACACACACACACACACACACAGACCACCTCAAACCCTCCTGCTGCCTTTGTGGGTCAGAATTACTGATCTTAATTGTAGTTTATTTTTCCCATGTAGGTTTCTATTGCACCCTATAAACCATTGTTTCAGAAAATGAGGCATTGTTTGTGTGTGTGTGTGTGTGTGTGTGTGTGTGTGTGTGTGTGTGTGTGTGTGTGTGTGTGTGTTTATGTAGGGATAACGTGTTGGTCAGTAATAATAGATGTAGTAGTGTCTCAGCCCTGCTTAACCTGCTTAAGCCTTGACAGTCTCTCTCAGTTTACTGAGCTGGGTTATAATTCCAGGGTGTTTTCAGGAATGTGATTTTGTGGAATCCGGTGTGTGTGTGTATGTGTGCGCGTGAGCAAGTGCGTGCTCTGGAATGAGATTTCTGGAATCTTGTGTGGGCATCTGTTAAACAAACCACATCTATGTCCAAAAGGCCAAGGACGACCTCAACCGCCCCTTCCATCTCTTCCTACTTCTTTCTTCCTTGCTTTTTCTCTCTCTCTCTCTCTTTCTCTCTCCCCCTCTCTCTCTGTCTCTGGGTCATATGGATTAAGGCCTGGGTGTTCTGCATTCCAGTGATTGTGCCTAGCTGCTCTCCCTAAAGGCCATTCACCTCTGGGTCACTTGCGGACTCCAAGAATGGCTCAAGAAATCTTATTAGAGAAGCAGAAGATGTTTTAAACTTTAGGGATGTTTATTTTGTTTCAGTTATTATGATTATACTATTGGCAGTTGCTGTTATTAAGTTTTAAAAACTTGAAGAAGTGGCTCATTTCTTGAAAGTGCCGTTAGCAGTGCAATGCGTTTAGTGAGGAGCTTGCATATAAAGCTGGGCTTATTTACTGGGGAAAGGCACTGGTACTTCAGTATGCAAATATGTTAAGGAAAGGAGGGAGAAAGGCTGAGAGGAATAAATAAGTGAATGAGAAGTGCAGGGTAACAGTGGCCTCGTTAAATGTGTGGGTCAGTGTTTCGTTAGCGGGTGCTAATGGGCTTTATTTTTCACAACCCTGAATCTAACTGACCCCCCCCAACCCCCCAAAACACCCCCTCCCCCAATTATCAACTATTATTAGAGAGAGAACATTTCTCACCGTGCTAAATGTGGTTAATGCCATAATGTGTTTTAAAATGGAAGTCTTCAGTCCTCTGATCAAATGACAGCACGTTTTAGTTGATTTTCTAAGCATCACATTAAGAAGTACTAAACAACAAATGTGATTGTGACAATTTGATGTTTTTTTTTCTTCTTCTGAATATTATATTGAGCAAATAACCAGTAATTTTATGTTAAAATTTGCATTCTCTGCAAACACATTTTTAGCTATTTGACCTGGGATGTCTAAACATCTGCACACAAATAACGTATAAGAATATCAGGAAAACTGAATTAAGTCTGAATCACTTTTTCATATTTTTCCATATATGCTTTTTTATATAATAACATTCATAACTTCATCATCAACTCGTAACGTAACGCGTTCAATGCGTTGTTTGCTCTTTCAGAAATGTACAATTCTCAATATAATACAATTACATTTCCTCTGAACAGCAGATGCCTGTCCACTATCAGCCAAAGAATGTCAGAGACAGCTGTTAAAACTCTCCCACTAATCCTGTTAGCATCTTTATTGGCCAGTGGTTACTAAATTTGAATCTGATTTTGTTAAGCAATTAGGCAGACAAAGAGCACCATTGAATGAGGGTGTGGTTAAATGACAGCCATTCAGCAATCGGTTTGGGTAGGAGACAGTGACAGTCCAATAGGTGTGTTTCATTATGTAACATTATAACATTATATGTCCAATGATTGTGGATATTTTATATGTACACATTATATGTTTGTGGACATCCATTCCAGCTCAATGCATTCAGCTGAATGCAATCAAACCCTTTCAGCAATACTAAAATATATATATTAGAAAGCCATATCTGGACAGTAGAGACAGTAACTCCAACAAAAGCAGGATCATTTTTAAATTACCCTTGACTAATAGGCTTGAATGGGTGTCCCAGTACTTATCTCTCTAACACAGTCTACAACAATCCACTCTAACCTATAGATCTTTGCCCATGCCACACCACAACAGGTTTAAATGTAGCTGTAGATGTCTGGTCAAGAGCACTGTAGATTCCCATGTATAGGTATGGTTACAAAATCATGTCCACAGCAGACAGAGTCTGTGTAGATGCAGGGCTGTGTGGTAGAGGGGGTAGATGAGATCTGTAGCCCAGTGAGTTGGCTCTGATGATGAATGCTCAAGCCCAGTTTAATCCTTTAACCTCTAAGTATATTAATCAATTTGTCTCTTGATAATATAGGATAAAATAGGATAGAACTTTATTGATCCCTTGGGAGGGTTCCCTCAGGGAAATTATGGGAAATTAATATGGCTCAGCACGTACTGTAAATGTATTTACAGTATTTACTCAGTAACTCAGTAACTACTACCTCAGTACTACTAGATGTGTGTAGTGAAAACAAAGCCATTGCAGCAAGAATATCACTGACAATGATCAGTTTGAACTGAAGATTAGGTGGATGGATGGATGGATGGATGGATGGATGGATGGATGGATGGATGGATGGATGGATGGATGGGTGGGTGGGTGGGTGGATGGATGGGTGGGTGAGTTTGGCAGAATGGTGAGAGGGTTCAGCTTAGGGTATCAAAATCAGGCCAGCACTTTATCCCAACAGTTATCCCACTTGGGAGCTCATTTTATTTGTTTGTTTGTTTGTTTTCCTAAGCTACACCCAGAAACCACTGACAAGAAAGTGAAACGTGTAAATGTAATAATATAGAAACCAATAGTAATAATCCAGCTTCCAACAGCTATAGAGAACAAGAGAAAAGGAAAAAAGAGAAAGAGAATGAAGGAAAAAAAAGAACAAGAACCAAGACGAGAAGGCCAGAAAGAAAGCTAATTCTGCTTTTTCCACCGTTCTCAGTAACAACTTGAGAAAAAAGCCTCTGAAACTCTGCAATATTACCAGCACAGTGGAAACGGAACATGCACATTTACAGTAGACGTACATGATGGGACATATTAGGGCTTTTAGCAGCATGATTTAAGAACTTCATGACTTTTAGTTTTACATGTTAGGGCCCTGTGCTCTGAGACTTAAGTAAACTGCGAGCCTCTTTATTTTCTTTAAGAAAACCACAGTGAATGATATTTATGTACACCCACGTCCCCTCTTAGATAAACACATCCTTCACTGCCCTGCCATAAGCACTGTATGTAGTGGGTGGAAAAGGGATCAAAAAGGTAAAATAACAGTGCATCTCAGGAAGACTCACCACTATGATTTTCCCCCAAGTGGGTAATTCCTGCCACCCTACACAGAGTTGTCTGGCAAATGTAGGTAGTTCCATCAAGTCCTATTGAAGTTCTGCTGGAAGAATTTGTCTAGACTGGACACAAAGGTGCTTAAATGGTTGAACAAGCATCACACTGAGCATTCTCTCTGCTTGTTAAGATGATCACAATGCTCACTTTTGGGAAACATTTGACCTAAAGTGAACGTTCTTCTAAAAGAACAACATTAGAATAAATACAAATTAACACTAATAATATAATTGTTTTTATGTGTTAGCAGAGCCATTCCCAAAGCTCTCTTTGAACTAGCCTTGTATTTATATTGTTACCATTCTTGGTTCAGCTAACCAGTCTTTCATTACATAAAAAGTGAAGTGCTGATGGAGCAGTTTAGCAACATTTACAACATTGGCTGGAGTGCATGAAAGAACTTGTTCTTCTAAAGGTCTCATAAGATATGAATAACTTTACTTTCAACTCTATAATTGTTTATTTCTGTTATGCTGAAATGTCAATAGTGGTTTCTCAGGCAAAAACACACTTCTTGCCCTAAAATCGGCACACTTAACCCATTAAAAGCTTAAAAGTCAGCTGTATAACCAGCTGTCACAAAATAATGGTACTTTGATTTCACATTTATGTTTATAAAAAGGAAGATGTTAGCAGCATTAACGTCCACATGTTTGCATAGGGCTGGATGATATGACTAAAACACCTAAATATCTCAATATGCTCAAGAGAAATGGCAATATACAATACTGTATGATGAAATGTTAGTATAATGTTAAAGTTTCAGTATTTAATAAACATCAAAACACAGCATGCTGCATATTTAAATAGTAACCTTTACAATGGTTGTACAACATAATTTGAACAAGACTGCACTTTTTAGAGGGTCATCCCTCCAGAAACCATTTCAACACATCGATCGACTCACTTTCCTTGTAGGAATTAAATCCTACAAGCCACTTGCATAACTGAGGGGATATGACGATATGGCATATTTTATGTCTTGTACAAAATATATCTTAATATATTGATTTCAGTACTGAACATCCATATAGTCCTGTTGCGTGCCGTGCAGCTGTTGCAGCCCCCATAACGATGATGCCCGCTCAGAAGCCTGCGCGAATGTGAAAAGGCTGCGTTCTGGCGCTGATTTCTGTGAGTGGAAATTGCTGTGCATAAGCACATGTTTTCAGTCGGCTCGTGGCCCCACGACCCATCCAGTGCATTGAGGGACTGAGAAAGGAAGGATTGGCACCGTTGGTGGTTACGCTGACCTCAGCAGCTTGCACAGACAATGCTGAGCAGCTCTCGGTATGCATGAATGTGAGGGAGAGAGAGAGAGAAATGACAGCAGTATGGCTCGCTCACTTACAGTACACAGACACATGCAGGCACAAATCGATCGTCATTGACTGACCAACACTAACAGACCACAAAAACAAAGGGGGGGTTTCCTCACACACACACCCAGGCATGTCAATAGCATTGGACTGCTACTGATTCATGAGTACCTCATCAAGGCATGTCATGTTCCATCACTAAGGTTATTGATGTTGCTCCATTGCAGTGACCCCTTTTCTCTCAGTGCTGTAGTTGACCACATTAGCTTTCTGACCACATTAGCTTTGACTTTATTAAGGTCAATTAGTGCTGTCCCTAACCCTTAGTAACCTTAACTTGATCTTATTACACACCTACTCTGATGGCATTGCGTTTCACAATGTAGGTCCTCTTTCTTCCAGTCACAAACTGTTATTCATCCTCTAGCCCTTCAGAAGTGGACAGTTTCTGACCACAGGACCAGAGCTGGCTGGTTCTCCATCCAGCACCACACCTGCTGCTGCACCTGGTACACTAATACCATTGCAGCGCATCCCTAACATAGCACAGCATAACGTCACTGTAATTACCTCAGTGGTATCTGGTCAGCAGTGGGTTTATGGTGGTCCTTTTCCACTGTTGTATAAATCTGGGTTTATAAAAAGTGGATATTTTAGTAGCATTCAAGTGCATATGTTTAGGAAAAGAAGACCAAAAATGTATATCTTGATATGCTTAAAAGAAACCTTAAAGTATAATGTTATGGTATCAGTATTTAATTATGTCCTTTGGTGGTCCCTCTCCATTCATTGAGAAGGGCTGATAAATTCAGCAGCCACAGATTGAAATACAGTAATTTATAGAGCTGTGTATTGGAAAGAACCTGGTGAAACACTACACCACTCTCTGAATCTTTCCATGAACACTATTAATTAAAATTCATTACTGTGCTTTTGAGAAGCAGTACAATCAGTATAAACTGAATACAAAACGACCTATCATGTTTGATTTGCTCTCTTGAAGGGAAAAAAACAAGTGTAGAGACAAGCTAAATCCCTGTAAACCTAATAAACTGTTGAATATGCATATGGGTTTGCTCCACTGGCCTCCTGCCAAATGTAGGTTTTGTGAGGGTTCATGCGTGTTTGTGTGTGCTAATGTAAGGGTCAATGCCCCTGTGCCACCAGGAAGGCAGGAATGAGGCGATGCATGTAGCGTACCATGAAGGCCACACATTTCAGAGTTCACAGTTCACAGGGCAGGGGTCAGCTGGACCATTAATTTGGGTTTAAAGCAATGGCATGCCACACACCATATGTGTATGTTTCTGAAATGCCATGCAAGTCTGAAATGTACTTCTTGACTCCTTTGGTATCCCACACAGTACACAGCCTAATACCAGTGAACAAGTGCAGCACCATATTTATACAATGCACACAGTCATGAAATCTCATGACTCACACATACACACACATACACACACACACACACACACACACACACACACACACACACACACACACACTGCTCTAAATAGGCTGCCAAGCCCTTGCAGCACATTACATAGAGTTATTGGTGGTTAATGTATTGTCTGTATATGTAAACAGCTGAATGAAGAGTAAGCACTGGAAATGTAGCTTCAGTCTTTTTTAATTTAATACAATTAATTTTTGGGGTATTGTGCTATATATGTATGTATATATAACTGAAAATGTCCTGTTGAATTTGATCAATTGTGACAACAAAAGAAAGGTTCTAAAGTGTTCTCTCACTTTCAATCTCCTGCTCCCACTCACTTGAGCTCTCTGTCCCTCCCTGCACCCCCTCCCTCAGTAATTAATGAACTCTTCCTCTAGAGTTTCCCTTGTTCCCAGCAGCAGTGTTCGTCTCTCATTGTGTTTAGACCTGCCTCTCTGGCACAGCCTGATCTGGTCTGGCAGCAATCCACTCATTCTCCACTGGGCAATTCCCACAGGGGCTGTATGCCCTTGTTTGTGCCCCCTCCCGCCCACCCTTCAGGCTGGGAGTCAGACTCTAACCCTCTCCTCCACTGGATATAAAATGATCACTGGTAAAGCAATTAGTAGAGATGAAAAACAAATTCAACAAACCCCCCCCTTGTGATGTGGTGTATTGAAGCCACAGGTACGCTAAAATATAAACAGTCCTTATAAATCTTTTATATAGGTTTTATAATAATTGTAATTTTCTATGAAATATTTCTCACTCATAGCTCATTAAAATGTAGAGATATCCTGTCAAAGAGTTACGCTTGTGTATTTCATTTGGTGTTTAGTCTTGTTTTGAGGGAAAAAAATACCATCCTATTGGTTCTGACCTCCTGCTTATCCTATGTTAACATTAAAACAAACTGAAACTCCAACCTGTTAATACACATGAATGAAAGTAATTAAATAAAACAACAATAATTACTTTCAGCTGTAGGTTTGTTATGTAGTTATTCATCTTGGGACTAATTAATCAGTATCTTTAATTGGGATGTCCTGATCAAGTGTTTTTGCCCATCGACCCAGTCCCAATCTCTTAATGATCTTTTTGTTTGTATTATTAATACAGCCCTACAGCTTAGCTAAAATGTGCTGCTAATTAATCCCGAAGTGGCTTTATATAGTTTTACATATAATTCTCCGCTGTCATGTTCTGCTGTTAAACAGTCAAAAACTTAATTTATGCGAGAAGAGAACCTCCTAACAGCTGCCATGACATCCTGAGGTACTAAATGTTGCACTGATCAAAGATGAAAATCACTGATAGCTTTAAATATAAGTGGATTGAAACATTACTAATCAGTATTTTAATCCTGATTATTAACCACTTTGAACTGAACATGTATTTAGATTCCATAAGAACTGAAATGTAGGTCAACAGCAAGGCCCTTGCAGAGATAAAGATACCACAAAATATACCACACCACCAGATATGACTAGCATGGACCACTCATTGAATGGGCCAACATTACATTTTGACACATTTCCTTCCTTCAGACAGTATCAGACTTCTGGCAGGGCGTTGGTAGTTATGGCAGTTGCAGGCGTCAAAGGAACTAGCTGGAACAAATTTCCATGGATCAGTAGTGTGAGTGAAATTTCCCCCTCAGGCAAAGGCAGATGATGTGCGTAAGAATGAGGTGCCAGTGAGCCCACAGTTGCTCTTCCGTCTCTGCTAGTGATTTTAGAACTTCTGGCACCAGTTGTGGGTGGCTGCCAATCAGCTTACGCTATGAACTGAGTCACAAATAGTGTATTAATGTCTCACAAGTCTACTCAGCAAGTGCCTTGTACAGGTGAATCAACATCCTCTATGTTACACACTGCCTCATATTTGGAAATCAGTCATGAACTCCAGGCTCACTGGTCTCCATCTAAAAAATGTAGGCATGTTATTTAGTAATTACAATGATTGATTTGGTGTTCTCATAGATTAAGGTGCTGTTTAGGATGATTCAGAGGTCGTGTGAGAGAAGCTATTGGATCCATTCAGCCAACTACTAGAAGGCCAGAGCTTTAAAAAGACAACTGCTTATCTGCTGTTCACATGGTTAAGCTGTGCCCTCGGCAGCCTGTTAAGCTAATTGAGATTCCTTTTGCATGCTAGCGGCTGGAACACTGATGGACCAGTTGGTTGGATCAGGATTGGGTGGGCAATATTGATAAAACAGAAAGAGTCATTTTTTAGGATTCATGTTCAAATCAGAATCATATTGGAATCAGTAAATAGTTGCTTAAATAAATTATAAGCTATTGGACAGTAGTGTAAACATTAATCAAACAGAAACCACATTTCCTGGGTGGAAACTTCATGTTTATTTTTTTTTACAGATTGTTGTTACAGATATAATTGTTGTATAATAGTTTCTGTTTTCTGTCATCATTGCTATTATATCTGTCATGACTTTCTGTAAAAGCCAAGTAAATAAGAAGTTTCCTCTCTGAAAATGTGGTTTCTGTCTGATTACAGTTTATAATACTGCGTGAAATACTATTTATTTATTTATGTGTGTGTGTATGTTTAGTGGACTGGACACTCTGGACTGAAATCTGTGCATGGCTGCCGTGGCTGAGAATAATGTTTGCTAAAGGCGCCTTGATGGTTAAAACAAAGACTCAGAGCTGAATTGGGACTAAAATAGTCATTATCTGTACTATATACCTCAATCAGCCCTGATTCTGATACACTGGATTGTTAACTCTAGTTAACACTAGATACACTAGTTTTAATACAATGTTATAATAGATGTAATTTACAGAGTTTGACAGCAGTACTGGTACGCTGGTATTAACAGTATACCGCTTGGCACTACCTCACATAAGTGTCAGTTATCTTTATTATCTTAAGTCATAATTGGGCACTCATCCAGGATTCGTCACTCTTTACATATTTAAGAGTTGTGAGCATGTTTGTGCATTTGGGAATGAGTTATTTGTCTGCATAGTGTTTCTAATGTCCACAAGTTGTTATTTCTCACTTAGTGTCATTGTGCTTCATGTCTGGCACACGCAAATGCAGTCCTTCTCTCGTGAGTGCTGAACTCTGCCCCCGTCCTGATCAGTCTTAATGGTGTCAGTGATGGCTTTGTGGGTTTAGCAGAACCTCTGACCCGTGTGTGTGTGTGCACATGCAACAGCCTGCATGTGTGTGTGTGTGTGTGTGTGTGTGTGTGTGTGTGTGTGTGTGTGTGTGTGTGTGTGTGTGTGTGTGTGTGAGGAGTCTTGGCAGAAAGAGCATGTCACAGCACATAATAAAGATTTCCTCAGAATCCTCTCACAATACGCTACACTTCCGACTACACTCCCATTCCTAATATTCACCCCTCACCTAATAATGACTGATCTACTTTTAATGATAATTCCACTATTCAAATCCTTTGTGGTGGTCAGCCTTTAAGGGGTCTGAAATCCTGAAATAGACAGCTGTATTCATCTCGTTGTAGGGCAGCATTCTCAGCAGCAGAAATTTGATGGACAGTGACCTAAATTGGGTAGGCACTCAGACAGCACCCGATTATAGTAATTAGTCAAGTGGCTTTTATAGGATAACTTTGACATTTTTCTAAAATATCTAATGGTTCCTTAACTTGACATGCAGTAAATAAGTTTAAGTTAATTGGAGTGGTCTCTGGAAGTGACTAATTTTATAAATAGATGGTAAGTGTTCTGTCATATGTATTTATAAGTGTGAACTCTTAGCTCTAAAACAAATTCTCCAATACTCTTCTATGTAAACTGTGCACTTATTCTGGTTAGTTTATACAGTTTGGAAAATAAGTATTTGATACACTGTTGATGTTGCAAGTTTTTCCACCTTCAAAGAATGGAGAGTTCTGTCATTTTTATCAAAGGCACACTTCAACTGTGAGAGACAGAATCAAAAAAAGACATTTTAAAAGTCATACAATGTGATTCTGTCTCTCACAGCTGAAGTGAACCTATGATAAAATTAACAGACATCTCCATTCACTGTAACCCTGAGGAACTTAAATTCATGCTTTCTTTTTAGGGTAGATGTGGGAACATGTATACAAATGGCTAAATAAGGATTGGTATTTTTTTCACTTGGGTATGTAAACTAGGACCATATCTTGGGTGATGCTTTCATAACCAGTACCCTGATCATTCACAAAGGCTGATGTAGTTTATTCTGCTCACACAGCTTGAACACAGTTTTAGTCTGAAGAAGTTGATGAGTAAAAGATAACTAGATATTTAAATCTAATATAACCATTATCTAGAATAACCCTAAACCTTTGATCTCGAACAGGGTTTCTCATCTTGTGGGATGGGGACCACCAGTGGGCCTTGAAGCACTGTCATGGTCTGTAAGCCAGTCCTCAGGGGGAGGTAGTTGTCCATGGTGGTCTGGTAATGCCACTAAATGATAGAATATATTTGTAGTTTTCTAGCGGGCCGTTATGCTATGTTTTGAACATGTGGGCTAGATAACTCAACCCTACACCTAGAGTAGTAATCTAGAGTACTGGTTTGATGTGAAGGTCAGCTTAAGGGTTTTCCAATCAATTAAATTTAAGCTTAATTTAAGGCAAAAAATTGCGCATCTGGGCATGATGTGTTGTGGCTTTGTGAGCATTGTAAGATACTTTGTGTGCATTTGGCAAAACAGTGCCTCCAGTGGCAAGAGTTCATTTTGATTTGTAAAATGAGTGTGTGAACACTGTGCACATAGTAAGAAATTCATGGGGTAAATTTTCCGTCATATATGCACACGTTTGAAGATACAGTTGGAGTAAACAAAGCGGAGTCACAAAGCTTTTTAAACTAATTTTTTGTCTTTTGTGGTCTGGTGTTATTGTCCTATTGGGTAGTTAAATAGAAAACGTGGACAAATAGATGTCAGTAAAGCTTTCTGATTAGAATGAGTTTTGACTAGGAGTTTCTTTAGCATTGTTCTTTTATGTGTGTAGTATACTTTTTGCAGGGTGTTAATTATGACACTCAGTTTTGTGTCCTCTCTTAGCCTGTAGCTCTTGTCTGTCTGTATCATCACTGCTGTCCTATTCCAGCCAAACATTAACAAAGCCAAAATCTCAAAGCCAACCAAAACAGTTCTGCACATCACACACTTGCACACATACACACTAGTCACAGAGCCATCTTTCTTCCTTTGATGGCTGTTAGAGGATCAGCACCAAGCAAATACACACACACACACACACACACTGCACATATGCATACTGTCATATTACATCTTTAGACTGGACATGTGTGAAATGCTCTCATTTCCATCAGAGCATCATTTCTAATAAGTCTGCTCTGCAAACTGCTCAAGTCCTCTTAGTTTCTTATGAAAACAGAATGCTTCACACTGCCTTTCCTTTCCACTATGCCTTCCTGGCATCTATGTTGCGCCATCTAAACCCCCATGTAACAACTGACTGCCTCTCAGCCCTTTAAAACCAAACAGAGCTGCGCGCCCACATCTGATAAACACCAAAAAAGTTCTCGTCACCACTCTGCCACCCACTTCTGATTGTTGTTGTATATGTATGTGTGTGTGTGTGTGTGTGTGTGTGTGTGGTATGTGTATATGTATGTTGACCACCCCAGAATGAAGCCCTTGTACTTTTTTCTTTTCTTTTTGCAGTCCAATGCTTTTCATCATTCTCTATCTGAGCACTCTGTTTTGGGACGGCCTGTTAGTTGTAGCAGCTGTTTGTGACAAGCAAATTTGGGGGTTCCTGACAAATCTGTGCTTTCTCTTCTCAAGCCCTTTTTATTATGATACTCATCTGATAACTGAAACTGGTTTAGGGTGCTCTCACACCTGCAAGACTTTTGGGACTTTCAGTTTGTCCAAAAACAAAATTCAAATCAAATCCAATCAAAAATTTATCTGTATAGTGCTAATACAGGAACAAAGGATAAGAGACAGATCCCCTAGTTAGCAAGCCAAAGGGCGACACTGGCAAGAAAAAACTCCCTCAGAGCTGGAGAAAGAAACCTTGGGAGGAACCAGGCTCACAAGGAGAGGACCCATACTCCTCTGGTCAAACTACTTATGCACAGTTAGGGGACACTGGATGGGGCAGAGGAACTTGAGCTAATCAGTTCAGGCCGGTGGGTCATCATTAACTTGGAAAAGGTACAGAGATGAATTAGTTGATGTTTAAATTTAAAGAGAATAGAGAATGTAAATATTACCCGAGAGTGGTGAGTGGCAAAATTGCATGCATCAAAGCAACAAAAGTTGGAATCAACTGAAACATGGTCTGGTCCATTTGCAGTGTGAAAACACTTTTTTGGCTGGTTCATATTTCCAAAAATTACAGGAGGTTGAAGCAGACTATCATTACAAATCAAACAATAGGAGATATAAAAGAACTGGAGTTGTACCAAAATCCTACTCCCCTGTACATGCATGTCACACAGCAGTACAGGTGCAACAGATTATGCTCAAAATTCCTTCATCTATTTTATCGCCAGATTATATTATTAACTAAGAAGTTATTTGTTTAAATGGTTAAATTTGTTTTATTTGTTGAAAGTCTAGCCTTTTAGCTCTACATTCTTTTACATTATTTTGCACAATATACAATGCAGTTACCTAATCAGTTCATTACATAGTTATATCATTTTAGCAACAGTTAGAAATACCCCTCTGGACATCATAGTTAACCCTGCTCATCATATTTTCATACTATACAGTTCTGACCCTCTAGCTAGAACTCCAGCACTGGCAGAGTGATGGCTAGCACACGCTTCTTCTGATACACATGAAGCCAGCCTACTGCATCATTTCAAATGAGTATTACACTGAGAGATGGGGGAGAGGGAGGGGCATCCTACCCACCCAGAGAGAGCAAGGTCAGATGTGTTCTCAGGGACTAGGCCATAGGTGCCTGTGTCTGTAAGATTGAACCTGTAATAAATCCAATGCTTAGTTGACCACAGGTGAGAAATATAGAGTGCATTGAATATGTTTTTAATGCAGAACTTACACTGTCTAATGTAATGTTTTTGCTTGTCCAGTACCTTTCCATGGCTAGAACAAACTTAATATTGACTACAGGAGTGCAAGGTTCCAGTGCGTGTCTCTGCATTTAGCATCTCCCCTGTGAATGCTTCATTCTGCAACCATACAGATTTATTCACCTTTAATTTACCATGCACAGCCCTCAGCTGTGTGTGTGTGTGTGTGTGAGAGAGAGAGAGAGAGAGAGAGCATGTTTAAGTCTGATGGTGAACTCAAGTCAGCTGTGCCAGCATGAGGGGCTCTGAGAGGGGCTGAGCTGTTTTGGGTAAAGTAGTTTTTTAGCTTGTGTTCTGTGACGCAAAAGAAACTTGGAACACAGAGGGTTGGGGGGAGGTGGTGGTGGCTTAAAGAGAGAATCTCCACATACCAAGCTGCTCTCATGGTGATGGCATGACCATCAGAACAATGCCAGCCTGGCATAGCAAAGCCAACAGAGCGGGCATACACAGAGGGTCTTTCATCAACGCTTGCTGATGACACACACACACACACACACACACACACACACACACACACACACACACACACACACACACACACACACACTGTTTCAAACTCACTTCAGCACTGCTTGGCTGGTTGGTCCTCAGCACTCCCATGCTGTTTGTAAGTGAGGGGTCACTCCTTCCACTGGAGTTCCCACATCCAGTAAAACCCAATCTCTCTCTCCTACTCTATCCCGCTCTCTGCATCCCACACTCTCTTGTTCCCACTCATTCTATCTGCTCTCTCTCCTCACACCTTAAGAATCTCTTTATCTCTATTTTTATCTCTTTATCTCTCCTTTCTTTTTCTTTCTCTCTTTCTTTCTTTCTTTCTTTCTTTCTTTCTTTCTTTCTTTCTCTCTTTCTCTCTTTCTTTCTTTCTTTCTTTCTTTACTTTCCTTCTCCTTTTTCTATATATTTCTCACACACACACACACACACACACACACACACACACACACACACACACACACACACAAACACTCTCTCTCTCTCTCTCTCTCTCTCTCTCTCTCTCTCTCTCTCTTTCTCTCTCTGTCTCATTCTGGCCCAGTCTGATTCTCTGTGTTCATTTGCATCATAATTTACCATTGTGTAGGACCACAGCAGTGTGATGGACATTTCTAATGGTTTGATTTAAGCTGGAATTTCCCTGCCCACCAAGAAGACAGCCAAGTTTGCCGTTAAGCTTTTTTGGAGGAATGACACATGCACACTCTTGCACACTGGTGTGTGAGTGAGTGTATGTGTGTATGTGTAACTCTGTAAGTCTTTGCACTGCAGCCCGAGTGTGTACCAGAGCCCATAATATGATTACATGTCTCAGGCTGCTTTCTTCATTGTCTCTGTAAGTGTATTTGACATAAATGTAGGAAGAAACCAAACAGGCTTCTGTGTGTGTGTGTGCATTTCCACAGCCCACAATTCATTTTCATGGACGCATTCCCAGTCTGCCCATCCAATCTGAACTGGACATGTTTAGATGAACATACTTCACCTTGCCTGTGAATGTGTTTCATCACTCCAGCTGGTTTTGGGTGCCCACCAGTCACTCAAAACCCAATTCAAAGGGTAAAATACTGAAGTCAAGAAGGCTATCTTACCCTAAGCTTCCTTCCCCAGAGAGCTATGCTTTAGAGCTATTTAGAACATCTCTAAGTGTGTTTTAATATCCTAATGGAAGCACATTTGGTGGTAATTGAGCTCAGTACTGTCCTCCATATGTAGTATTCCAAGATGTCTCTTGAGAAAGTGTGCATGCTGTTTTGTTTTTGGTCAGGGAATGGCATTGCATGTCCTTTTGATGGTACTAAAAATGCATAATTTTCCCTGCCATTAGAAAAGCAAAAGCCCACTGGACTTCAAAGTAACCAGTTTCTGTTAGCATGTCACTTCCAAATGAAACTTTGGTTTGAATTCCTTTATGTGTGTATGTGTGTGAAATTGCGGGCATGTGTGTCGCCCCTTTTTCGAACCGCATGAAGTCCAAACACTCCCACAGCCATGCCTTCCTTGCCCTCCGGAAAGCGTTCCAGAAATACGGGTGGCCAGTGTAAGCTTAGCTTTGTTTTTCTTGCTATTCACACATTTTACAAGCTTTCAAGACAGCATTTTCAAAAAGCTCTCCACCACAGTTTTTGAACCATTCTGCGTTTGCTTTGCTTTGATTTGGAAATATGGATTTATTTTCCCCACCGGCAGCTGGCCGGTGACAGCTGACGTGTGTTTTGCAGAAGGTGTGACATTTTAATGAGTCTGGCATTTTGGGCTACACTCCCAGACTGGCATTTCTCTGCTTCCTATGAGTAGTATGGAGAGCCGAGCATACTGATCCTTGTCTGAGAAGCCTCACACTAGATCTAGGTTACTCATTAGGCTGCTATGGTAAACCTCTACATTGTTTGTGTGTCTTTGTGGTAGCGTTGGCCGGCTTTGTATTTTTCTGCATAAGTAAGTCTTGGCTTTGGATTCTTTTTCCTCCCTCTTCTGAGCGGAGTGAGTTTTGTCCCAGTCTTCACAGGAACCACAGCTACTGGCTCCATCTGAGTCAGTGGGCCTGAGAATTGGGATGCACAGTAATATGACAATTGTTTCAGTATCTGCAGTCAGCTGTGTGAAATGTTATTGACGTCAGACCAATGATTATATTTCACTATATTTTAAACAGGCATTTGTTGATACATTTTTTGTATTCTCGACGAGCAAGATTTCGATATTATAAATGTCTAAATGTTGGCCTCACCAATATTGCAGTCTAATTTGCCTTCAGATGGAGTCCATACATCTCATGAACTGGACTCCAGTTCATTTTCACCCTTGGCACGATTCATTTGGGCAGGTGTGAAAATAGTAAACACACCTAACAAAACAACTGCACTGAGGCACTTTAGAGGAGGTGGTCTGTGCCTGGTCCTAAACAAACTGGGATGGGTACTGGGAGCAGTTGGTGGCAAGAATTGATCTGACTTTGATCTAATCAGATGTATTGGTATATTGGTATAAGGATCTTATGGTAAACAGCATCTTCTTGTGGTATTTACTTTCTTGTTCCTGCCCCAGACAGGATTGACCAGTAAGCAAAGTTAAGGTTCACATGGTTGGTTGCGAAAACAACCCAACCAACTGTAGAAACAAAAGTTTATGAAATCATTAATTGATTGGGACCAAGTCCAACAAACAGATGTGAAAACACTCAAACCCAAAAATGTATTGGGTGTGTTTTAATAATTAAATTGTTAAGTTTATCATAACACAAATGACGTGGTGCCATCTTTAGGCTCGCCATAGCTCAGTAGGTTCCTCTCTAAAGCCATACCAGGTGATGAAAACGTTAGATTAGGATCTGAATTACAGTCATTGTGCTCCACATTGGGCCATTGTTAAATTCTAACTTAGAAACAAAGTTGACTTAACTTGACTCAAATGGAATTAAGCAGGTAAGTGGTTCATTGAAGCTCTCTGAATCCCACTCAAGTTCAGTTTACCTAAAGGCTTTTATCTAATGCCATTAGCCTGCATTGTCTTAAGCTTAAGGCTGATTTAACACTGACAATAGGCTTTGACAGTTTAAGCCTTTTTAAAGGGAATCCACTGCTTCCATTGTGCTGCTCTGAGTCAGGCTCTTTTTATATACACTTTCCATCTAACACAGAGATTCTGTATTCTGTTTTTACCACACTGTGTGTGTTAGTTAACAGTAGAGATGTAGGCACATTTTATGAGAATTAGGCAGATAGTACATATGTAAGTTCACACATGCGGTTCACAGTTCTTTTCTGAAGCGTGGGGTCAGTCTGTGTAAGAGTTTAATGCATTAAAGGAAAGTGTACTTTAGACGTTCTTTAAATGTAAAACAGCATGTACACAGCTATGAGAACAACATTCCATCAGGTAAGTGTATGTGTGTGTGATGACACGCCAGGCGCGGTGTGTTTTTTGTGTGTGTGTGTCCCGCACAGTCATGCTGCCCTCCATGGTGCTGCACAAGTCTACAGTACAGCCGTACCAGCGCGGCTTCTACTGCTCTGATGACAGCATCCGCTACGCCTATAAGAACAGCACTGTGCCCTCGTCCGTGCTGATGGCCGTGGGCCTGCTCCTGCCCCTCACCAGCGTAAGTGCCCCAGCCTGGGGCATCTGACTGGGGGCATGGGGCCAGGAGAGCTGGGGGATGGCATGGGAGGCCTTTATTTCTGAAAGAGAAATGAATGAAAATAGTAAATATTTTTCAGAATAATAGGTGTACAGTATATGCTACAGGCCAGAGGTTTAGAAACAACAAAACAACTTGTGTAAGTGATTATTAAAGGAATAGTTTGGTGGAAAATCATGTTGATCTTCACTTACTACACAAGCAGTCGATCAGCCAAGACATTTGATATTTGGCATATTGTTCTTTTGTTTACCACAAGATACTAGGCTAATTTGGCTAACAAACACTAGCTATAGACTGGCACCAATCTTCCAGAATACATGCTTCATTAATTCTTTATTAATTTTATAAACATTTATGTAAACAAGTAAACAAAAATTAAACTGATGGACATTATTAAATCATGTAAGCTAAAATTAGAACTACATTGTTATTCACATAATGTTTTGCTTTGTACTATTCTTTCAAATTGAACTATGATGTGTGATGATTGCACATTCTGGGGTATAACTGGTTCGATAGACTAAAGTCTAATGTCTCCAGTGAACATTATGTGGATGTGATTTGAACGGGTTGATGTTATTTCTTGGCTGATTTACTGGATCTGGTTTTATGGATAAATTACATTAATTCCATTTTTTTTTTCAGTACTTTTTGCTGTACCAGTTTGACATATTTTAATATATACTTATATCGTTTGTGGTGTTTTAAATTTGTAAATAATTCATAATTAAATTAATAATATAGAACTATTTTTATTTTATTTTTAGTTTAGACATAATTAATTCAAAGCAAACTGAATATTTATGAAACCCTTGGGTTAAAAGTAATATACAGATCAACTACATAGTATGATACCAATAAAGACTTTTTTTGGTGCTTGGCAAATTTATGTTGAAAATTGCTTCCATACTTTTGGCCTGTAGTGTAGATCATAATAGAGAAGATAGACTTGTTAATAGAACAAAATCCGGTACAGGAGGTAAAGTGTAGAGCATAATAACTGACAGTCTTCCATGCCAGACGGCCCCAAGCTCTGTGGTGAACCCCATGATCCTTGGCTGCTGTGTGCTGTGCTGTGCCACCCTGCCCCTGCGCGTGTGTCTTTCTGTTTGTCTCTGTGACTGACCTGAAGCCTCTCTCTCTGTCTCTCTGTCCCTCTCTCTCTCTCTCTCTCTCTTTCTCTATCTCTCTCTCTCTCTCTCTCTCTCTCTCTCTCTCTCTCTCTCTCTCTCTCTCTATGGTTCTCTCTCTCTGTCTTGCTATAGCTGGCCTGCCTTTCCTGTTAATTGAAACTAGCATGATCGAGCCATACCGCCGTGGGTTTTACTGCAGTGACCAGTCCATCCTCTACCCGTATAAAAATGGAGACACCATAAGTGATGCCGTGCTCTGTCTCGCTGGCATTCTTATTGTCATCTTCTCTGTAAGTCCTTCTCTTATATAAAATATGTCATCCTTAACCCCCTCCATATACACATTCTCATCCCCCTAATCTCTTAATAAACCACAGATAAATATAGCATTTGTTCAAAATAAAATGCAATGGAAAAGTAGAAATTCTCTTAGGAGTGAACAACTGCCAGATAATGTAGAAATCCACCCATTAATCCATATCCATCTTCCAAAAAGAAACTGAGATTAAATGTGAGACTGTTCATCATGGTCAGAAGTCAGTGGTGCTTTTGGGCTTCTTGTTCTGTCTGCATGCAATCTCCTTTCCAATGCTCTCTTCCTTTTGACTGTTGTTTTGTTTTTGTTGTAATAGTTTGCATTGAATGACAATAATAATAATAAATCACCAAAAGATGATCATCAGGTCGGTGAAGTGGAGCCAGTGGAATAAAGTGTGTATAGTTTTACACCATTTTCAAATGTTATCAATCAGGTTTTGTGTTGGTCCAAAAAGTTTCCCAATATTCTTCAGATTAGCATAATGTACAAGCAATAGCCTTACTCCCTGAAATGAAATCATTGTTTGAATTTAATGAGCAGGAAATTATTCTGACTCTGATCCAAGCAGAATCTATGAAAATTTAAAGCCAGGCAATATAGAATGTGTTGCAAATAGAGAAAGAATGGCAGATCAAACCAGGTCAGATTCTACAGATATACATAGCCCTGCAGCTGCTGGCTACTGACTGCTCTTTATTAGAGCACACAGGACTTTAATAGCATCAGTGACAGCCGGTGACAGCTTCCTGAAATACAGTAAAACCCATGCCGGCAATGTTCTGGCACATAGCGAAGAATCAAAAGAAGTCAAATGGGACACAGACATTCAGGGACACTTTGGAGCATGTGAAGAAATCATGTGTGCAAACAAAAGAGAATGAGAAGAGAAGCCAGAATATTAAA
This sequence comes from Acestrorhynchus altus, assembly GCA_034509495.1. Taxonomy (NCBI): domain Eukaryota; kingdom Metazoa; phylum Chordata; class Actinopteri; order Characiformes; family Acestrorhynchidae; genus Acestrorhynchus; species Acestrorhynchus altus. The sequence continues at coordinate 26,308,918 of CM067503.1, forward strand.
ATGTTGGAATAAAGTTTTCCTCTCTTAAAAAAAGGTAGCATGGTTCTGATGTCAGAGCTTCTCTTCTGTTGTATAGTGGAAAATAAGAAAAGTATCATATTTTGCCAGGAACATTACTTGGCACAGCACCTAACCATACAGAGACATGCCTACCTAGTGTTTAAACCAGAAAGAGTCTCAATCGCAGGGATTAAAGTAAGTGTGTGTGTGTGTGTGTGTGTGTGTACTATACACACAGCTGTACGTAATTAGTAGTGTCTCCAGTCCCACTTTGGTTAAGGCCTTTGGGAGAGCATGTCTTCACTGCCACCACAACAGCTTTCCACTAAAGTGTGAAAAAGACTCAATAACAGGGAGGGAGGGAGGGAGGGAGAGAGGGAGAGGGAGGGAGGGAGGGAGAGGGAGGAGGGAGGGAGGAGGAGAGAGGAGAGAGAGAGAGAGAGAGAGAGAGAGAGGATGGCGCCAGGAAAAGGGCATGATTCAGGGTTTACAGAGTAGAATCTTCAGTGCGTATAGCGTAAAAAGTTTATGTTTAAGATGAACTATGTTACAGTTATTGTAAATAATCACCAAGTGCAGTATGAAGAAGTACACAGATGTGCCATAAATAATAAGACTTATTATTAGTGAAATCATTTAACTATTAAAACTATCTGCTAAGTAAAATAGTCTTTCAGTAGGCTAAGTCAAAGATTATTCCATGTACCATTGATTTTTAATTAACACATTCATTCAGAATTTAGCAATGTATTTAGTCATGCCAAGTACTGTATATCAGTTTTATACAACAATTCCAGCAATCTGATTGAAGTTAGGAAGCATTTGTTTTCCCTTTATATTAGCTGTTTTTGCTCTGCTTATCCCTGCTGCTATGTAACACTGGAAGTACAATGTTAATTTACACATACAAAAAATGGGTGCTTTTGACCTCTGTATGTCTGATCAAAAGTTGAACATCTAAACAACCTAAGATTAACCAGAAATAAGTATATTTGAAACATGATGTGCTGTAAAATGTAGCTCATGGATTTAGTCAGAGTCTGGAGAACAGTTTTTACTGTGAAAATGCATCAGGCGACTGATGAATGGATAATTTTAAAGGACATCTGATGTCAAGTATTATCATTAATTACATATATCCAATTGGGCTTTAGATTATATCATATTATGTCAGATTATATGTTAGATTATCGTCATTTAGTTATCAAGAATGAAGTGATGCAAATTAGATTTGCAGCAAAAATAAACCCAGCGTTCTTCAGGGCTGTTTGGACAAACAGGAAACAGACATTCAGGGACACTTCAGAGCATGTAAGGAAATCATGTGTGCAAACAAAAGAGCCTTAAAGTGACCCAAAATCTGAGTTTTGGACCCAAATCAGTTTTCCAGACTTCAATTCCCTCTTACTCTAAATCTGATATGTATCCAATATGACATGATGTAGATGTGAATGAGTCAGATGAATGTGCTCAGCATTGTTGGTTACAGAGCCAAAGCTCTTAAAGAAAGTCTGTGATCTCAGTAGATGTAGCCTTGATTGATATTCTTGTCCAAAACATGAAAAATTGAATAATTTTACACAGGTAGGTGAGTTTAGCATTTGAATCTTCCCAGGACTAAAGACTCAGTGAGGTTAGGTGTTATTGTGAGATACAGTAATGTTCTGAGCTGTGATGATTACTACAGCACAAGCCCCACTACATTACAGCCATGATTCTAGTGGTTTGTTGTACAGTACACAAAACTATGACTCAGTCAGGTTAGAACCAGTATGTCCTCTTTTACAACCATTCATTCCCATTCCTCAGTCACACGTTCATAAAGCACACCTGTTTACTTTTATTAAAGACTAGAAAGTTTTCTATTCCATATAAGTTTCATCTGTAAATGTTACCATTGACAGGGAGGCCTGATCCATGCTCTCTCTCTCTCTCTCTCTCTCTCTCTCTCTCTCTCTCTCTCTCTCTCTCTCTGTGTCATGTTTCATAAGTGTGCTTACCTTACTAATTCCATCTGCACATCTGCATGTAGATCTAACACTCATTTTGCATGTCTGAGACCTGACCATTATGAATTTTTGCATTGTTTTGAAATGTTCAAACATACTGGTTACATTTTCAGCATATCTGTTGACAATGGTCTAACCCAGTTCTGTTTTTTCCAGTATACACTGCTGTTTAAAAGTTTGGAATTTCTTTGTTGGAATCCTACACAGCAGATTTGAACATTATGTAAATATTGAAATAGAATTGTGTATTGTGTTATACACATTTCTGCAAGCAGATTGATTTTATATTACTGAAGACAATGATTCCAAACTTTTAGACTTTAGACCTAAACAGCAGGGCCTGTCTGATGTTTCACCTGTGCTCCACACCTTCAGATTGTGATTGGTGAGTGCTATAGGATCCACTACATGAAGCAGGGCACCCAGTCCTTTGTGGGCAACCCCTACGTCTCCGCCCTCTACCGGCAGGTGGGCGTATTCATCTTTGGTTGTGCAGTCAGTCAGTCCTTCACAGACATCGCCAAGGTGTCAGTAGGCCGCATGAGGCCACACTTCCTGGACGTGTGCCAGCCGGACTACTCTACTATCAACTGCTCTCTCGGCTACATCACAGAGTACACTTGCCGGGGTGCCCCCAGCAAGGTGCAGGAGGCCAGGTGAGATAGTCAGACACTCTTTACTCACATGTGCATTCACATGCTTGATCAGTACACTCATAATTGTTATATGTTTAGTCACTACTTTTGCTTTCCAATACACATAGTTCTATAATTCATTAGATCAGGTATGTAATGAATGTACATTCGATTTGTATTAGAACAGCAATATGTGGGAATTGGTCTTTTTTGTTCAAGGCATTTCTGGACAAGCTGGTATTACATGATTTTACACAAAGTTGTCTCAGGTTAGACAGTGTTGAGCACGTCTTTACAGAAGAGTTACATATCTAAGTGAGCAGCAGCAAAATTCTACATATTATTGCTTTAAACTGGCAAAGAAAGTAAACTAAAACAATCAAAAGCTGTTTTTTTTTCTGCAAAAGAATTTATCCTTTAAATAAATTTCCCTGTTTATTCCTGTCTGTGTGCTACTAGTGAGATATAATGTGTATCACACTACAGCAGGGTTTTTGCCATATGTATTTGTTTAATATTAATATACAACATTAATATATACACCATAGCACATTATAACCCATAATGGTATGAAAACATGTTGCTATTCTGTCGTTCTAGGAAATCCTTCTTTTCTGGACATGCCTCCTTTTCAATGTTCACCATGCTGTACCTAGCGGTAAGTACACACACACACAAAAACACACACACACACACACACACACACACACACACACACACACACACACACACACACACAATTATTCTCCTGTTCCACGAGTGATGCTGTGAAGTTTATTTAGCGTGTTTTGTATTTTGTGTTTCCTTTTCGGCTGCATGACCCTTCTGGTTACTTGGTGTGAAATGTGATTCACTCTCATTTTCCTTGTTCGTCTCCGGCCGTGGATACAGACCAGCTGTTTTTTATTTATGCAGCTGTGGTGACTTCCTTTCTTTCTTGATCCTTCTCACCCCACTTTCTCCTTCCCTCCCTCCATCTGTATATTTGCCCCCCTTCTCTTTGCCACCTGTTGGGAGCCCATGTTCAGGCTTTTCTCTTTGCTTAAAGGTTCCGGGCTTCAAGTGTTCATTAATTAGATTCTCCATCAGTACAAAACCCACATCACACACTCAAAGAAACTCATACATGAATGTGTGTGTGCGCAAATATATTCATGCACACATGCCCCTAACCTGTGCCATAATGAATATCACCCACATCAGTAATATTCAGGTAGTGTCACCAATTGTTCTGGACTTTTTACTCACGCTCTCCTTTATAAATGCCACATGACCACCACTGCATGCTCAGTGGTACTCCTTAGGGCAGAATGGTATGGAAAATAAACTATTTTGATATTATTGTTAGACATTAACCATTTACTAGACCTTACTATCATTATATTATTAATACCAAAAATTATAGCAGGAGGGATTTAAAGAACATGAATGAATTAGTAGTGACTAACATTTGGGCCATAAAACACAAACAGTCACCCAAGTAGAGCTGTATCAGCACACTCCTGCTAATAGAGTGATATCGGTATAGGGATCAGAAAAAACTGACACATCTTATCATGGTATTATGTTTTGCAATGTTGAATCATTTTTCACAGTATTGATTTTCTATTAGTTTACATGCAAAGATTGGTAATAAATTACTGCAAAGTCAATGGCTGATTTAGTGTTATGTTTAAACACTGACTAGATAGCAGTGATGTGCTAGTTTTAGACAGAAAAAAGAAGCAATTTATAGTTTTGGTCTATTATTGACAGGTCCTTGCCAATACACTGCTCTATATCAGCGTGTAAACTGGCACCAGCTGAGCATCCGGTTTGTTAATAGATTTGGCCAGCTGTACATTCCCAGTGTTTGGAGAGATTAAGCAGGAGTGTGAGAGAAGTAAAAGTGGGATATGAGCTCTGCCAACAGTGCAAGAGACAGGGTCAGGGTTAACGTGTGTGTGTGTGTGTGTGTGTGTGTGTGTGTGTGTGTGTGTGTGTGTGTGTGTGTGTGTGTGTGTGTGCGTGTGTGCGTGCGTGTGTTTGTGTGTGTACGTGTGGCCACAGAGGGCCAGTCGGGCTACATTGTTTTAACTCAGCCTGTGTTCCCCCTAATACATGCCGAACAGCCATTAAATTAATGTGTGTGTTTGACAGCTTTCCGAGCCTTGAAGCCCCAGCTGTGCCAGACTAGAAGAAACGGGGCGTGTAGGCGCAGAACTCACGCCAAAGCTCTTGAGTGTTTGGTGACAAAAGCGATTGGCATTTTTCTCCATACACCTAGCCCACTTTAACTGCTGTGATTAAACACTTACTAAGATCATATGTATCTGTTGTATTGCAAGGAAAGAAATCACTGCACTGCATCCAAAGTCCTCTTGCTTAAGATTACATTGTTTGTTATTACAGACAGAAAACTACCAAACAAAATTACTGTTTCCCAGTATCAGTACCGGTACTGTATCACTGTATCAAATGGGAACAATACCCAAACCTAGTGACTAAAAGTGCTGTGTGTAACTAATGCATCAATATGTATTTGTAACAGTGAGCCATTGCAGCTTCTAGTGTTGAAGTCAATTTATAAGAGAGATCACATGAATGTTCAGCGCCAGTGTAGGGCCTGAGAGTGATCCTTGTAAGTAATATGTAAGAAAAAAATCATAAAAGACATAAATAGTAATATGATTATACGAGCTCTTGGCTCTCATGCTGACTTCAACTAAATATTCTATATTTTTCTTTCCCTCACTTTCTTCCTTCCCTAAATCTGTCATTATCTGAATACACTGCCGTGGGACAGACAGTGATGTCATGATGAGGGTAGACTAGCTCTTGCTGTCACTCTTTCCTTTCTGTTTACTTTACCCTCAGCTTCACCACAATGTAGCCAGACGTCCTGCAGGCCCCCATCAACTAGTGTCTCACTGGTTTTCTCACTTACATGAGAAATTTCCATTCGGGACATTCAGAGATAGTATACTTACTGTATGAGACTCATTCTATATGAGACATCACAAAAGTCTGAAACCACTTGCTGACATGTTTTGGTGTCTCTGCTGATTATATTTGTATCAGAGATAGAATGGAAGAAGATTAAAAGACTGTGGTGAATAGAGGGGTTTAGAGGGTAATGTCAAAGAACAGGAAAGGCATATCTTGAATTTAGAGATCAGGGATTCCCATCAATATAGTGAGATCATTGCAGGACTAAGACAACTACCTATGAATTAGCTCCTTGTTGTGGTATATAGTGTTAGATTTTATTTGTACAATGTGTTCATGGATTGTTATGTACCACTGTGATGTCCTCAGTGAACAAGCCTGTGCTATTGTATATGTTAAATGAATACTTAAGTAAAAAACTAATGTACACATTTCATTATACCCCCACCATTAATGCAGTTACAAGTAATATAAAAGGGCAGATAGTATCTCTTTTGATGCCATTCCAGGCTCAGCATGCCAGAATACACACTGTGTAAAGGCCCTTTCACAAACACATATACACAGATCAGTCATAACATTGTTAGCCTCCTTTCACCTTAATCCTCAAAGTCAGAACCCCATAGGACCACCACCGAGCAAGTATTGTTTTGGTGTTGTGTCATTCTCAGAACTGGAGTGACACTGACATGGTTAGTATGTTTTGCACTGGTACAACTGGATCAGACACAGAAGTGCTGCTGGAGTTTTTAAACACTGTTACTTACTATATACTCTGTCACACACTCCTACCTAGTTGGTGCACCTTTAGATGTAAAGTCAGAGACAGAAGCTCATCTGTTATTGCAGTTTGTGATTGTCTTCCTCTATTCCTTCATCAGTGGCCTGCCCACAGGTATGCAGAGAAATAGATGGACTATAGTCTGTAATTATAGAAGTAATTTTACAAAGCTCTCCTGTATGGTCTATGGAGCTGGTCAAATGGACATCAGGTTGATCAATCAGATCTCTTTTATTGTGGTTGCAAACAGCTAATTTTGTTCATAAAAGAACCCCAAAAACCATATGACCAGCACCATGATGACTTTAAAAACATTGAGGTTTAAGAAAATATATGTCAGAGCAGAGCTAAAATGGTATGAGTACTTTACAACACCTTTATGTTTGTATAGGTGCATCTTAGTCTATTTATGGACAAAGAACTTTAAACTCTAGCTTCCCCCACTGATGAATGAAAGCAAAATTGGACAGGGAGTAGAAAAAAAATGAGGTGTGAAAGTGAGCATGACCAATTCGTGTTAGTGTAATATCTTGTAATATTAGTGTGCTGCCTCAGTTCACATGACTCTTGTACTTCAGAAGCTCCTTCTATATCTCTCAGCTTGTCCAGAAATGCATATGTAAAGTGTATAATTTAGGGGTGGCTCAAACCACAAACGAGGGGGGGTGGGTAGAACTTTAGGCAACAAATATCTTTTGTTGATGAAGTATTTCATTAACATGACAGTTTCCATGGCACACCTATTTTCCTCTGCAAGGTTAGTGTTTGGGGTGACATCCTAGTTCTCTGGGGACTCATCCCATAGCTCTTTACTGGGAACTTAACCAAAGCATGCTGATTGATGGTTGACTTGGGGCAGTAGACGAGTGTGTGCTGGCGTAGCCGTGTCTGTGGGGATTTCAGTGGCTTTGGAATTGGGTATTTTCTAGCCTCTCTCTAACCTCCAGCCTCTTAGCCCATGTGTTCTGGTTTGGCCTGAGGCAGAAGGAGGCGTCTTCGTTAGGCCCAAACCACATGGCGACAACACGAGCATGGCGAGCATGGCAAACAGCCAGCAGCTTGCTGGCCCAGAGAGGACTGACATGACACAACAGAGGAGAACTGAACAAAAGCAAGAGAGATGAGCTGAGTGATGAATTCATGGAGGAAAGATGTCTGAGGTAGCTGGTGACGGTGGTTGATTTGACTTGGAGAGCTGTTGTGGACAGCGTTCATGTCCAATGTTGTGGTCGTGCTGAAAGAAAGCCCACTTCCTTGTTTTGGCTTCTTCAAGCCTGACCTGAGGTCAGGGTGTGGAAAGCCCCAGTGGAAAAGTCAGATCTGACAAAAAAGGCCCCCAAATGCAGCAGCAGGCCTGACTCTGTGAGTTGGGCAAGTCCAGATTTGGCTGATGAACATCATAACAATTCAACTATACTGCACAACACCATGAAAACAAACAGCCTGCTCAATGGACTGCAAAGAAAACACACACTGTAGCCCTTCTCTCTTGCTTTTTCTCTTTCCCACTCTCATTTTCATGTGAAGAAGAGGATGTGGTCTTTTAATTTTTAAACAGCCTTTCAAAAGTTTATGAGCACATATTTTGTAAAGCATCCTTGAGTGTCAAGAAAGGCGCTTAATAAATTATTATTATTATTATTATTATTATTATTATTATTTATATTATTATTATAGCTTTTCAAACTGTTTGAATTTTTAATAATAATTAGTTATTATTATTTTCTTTTTATTATTCATTGATTACATTTTTATTTATTTTTTGGTGTAGTATTTAGATGCTAGGCATCTACATCACCTTGCCTCTAAGCACAACAAAATGCACTGTTTTCCATTCAGCCAAGCAAAGGTTCCCCTAGAACTCATCAGTCTGGTAACAGCTAAAATTATTGGACTATAAAATATTTCTCAGTGTAAAAATTGGGATTAAAAGGAAACAGAACAAGTTTGGTCAGATATGACCAATATGTAAGTATACTGATTCTACAGGTGTTAAAATGGGCCGTTTAACATTGTATCACTTGCATAGTTCTGCATGCATATTTATTTAAAACATGGCCTAAAACATTTGACTTGTTTTAAGTCCTTTTTTCCTTTCTTTTCCTTACTTTCCCAACCTTGTCCTTCTGTATTGTCTGACTGTATCCACTAAAGTTGGACAGTAGATCTTAACAGTTGTTCCAAATATTTACTGTACGCTGTGTCATTGCTTGCCCATGGCCATGCTGAGGAGTTAGTAGACCAAAAACAGCTATGTGGTTTAAAAATACACCCTCCAGGAGCTTTTCCATTGTCTCAGCCAGGGCTTTCAAACCCTCCTGCCTTGAGTATCAGATAGCAGCATGCTCTACTTGCCTGCAGGGAAGTCATGAAAGAGAATCTCAGCAGGACAAAGCATTTTATCAGCTTTATAGTTGTGTTGTGTTTTTGGAGAGTGTTAATGGTGTGTGTGTGTGTGTGTGTGTGTGTGTGTGTGTGTGTGTGTGTGTGTCTGTGTGTGTCTGTGTGTGTCTGTGTGCTTGCCACACCACACCCTGGGATAAGAGTATCAGGGACACACTTTGTCTGACATCCACACTAAAATCTGAATGGGTCTTAAAGAAGATCAAGGCATCCGAACACCGCTGTGTTTGTCTGTGGGAGCACATCTGTGTCCACGCCACGTTGAGCTTATCTGTACTTTGATAGTTGAGGACTGGCTCTAAGACTGTATTCAGACCCTCTCTGTTATCAGCTCTCTAAATGTCTGTGTGGAGAGAAGAGATTCTGTTGTAATACTGTTGCTCTTCAGTTAAAATGGAATGACATAACTTAATTAGTAATTACATCATTAGTTACATGATACTGTTACTTTATGCAACTATTTGGGCACACTGACATTTAAAAATATTCTTACAGAATTTAATGTTGTAGTGATTTGGCGGTCTCTATAGAGATCTTATGTACAGTTTTGTATTTTGTTTATGGAATTTTACCCCTTCTTCTCTTGGTAATGCCAATGAACCCACCCCCTCACTTGCAATGCTGCTGACACTAGAAGGGTGAGGACAAGCACATGCCTCTTCTGAGGCATTGCCTCAGTACCAGCCAGCATCACCGTGGAAGTGATGGGGTCAGTTGTGCTCCCTTGGGGTCTGGATGATGATGGCAAAGCAGCATGACAAAAGATTTACACACTTTTTAATGTAAATTAGTTATTATTTTTTACTTTAATGTAGTCATATCCTAGCTCCCTTTATCAATAGCTTAAAGCATAAGCCACTGGAAATCCAACTAGTCAATCAATCCCCTCTATCAATCCTGTAACTCATTTTCATATGCCGATTGCATGTTCCAAACTTATTAAATGTAGGAAATGACCACCTTAGGATAAATATTGCTAGATGTGCTTTTGGGACTGGAGATAACTGTGGCTTATAGAAGTTCTTGTTCCAAGACTGCTCAGATGTTTCACTTTCCTGTGCTGAAATTACACTGAGAGGCCAAGTCGTTATTGAGTGTCACACCTCCTCACGACCCTGCATTTTCTCCTCTGCACCCTCTCTGTATCTCTGTCTAGACGCTTGCATTTTCTCCTTCTTCTCCTGCTCCAGATTGGGGAGTGCAAATTGCTAAACACTAATTGCTGTTCTTTGATCTTCTAGCAGATGTATATGTTCAGTTTTAGCATCAGCAATGGCTTAATGCATTCCTCTCCTCTGTGTGTGTGTGTGTGTGTGTGTGTGTGTGTGTGTGTGTGTGTGTGTGTGTGTGTGTGTGTGTGTGTGTGTGTGTGTGTGTATTGTGTGTGTGTGTGTGTGTATGTGTAAATGAGTGCATGATGTACACTATCCCAAGGCTCTGGTTAACTTGTTTATGTTTAGAGTGAAAGGCAACAGCATTCCTGAGATAGCACAGTATTGTGTAAAGTTAGCCAGCGGGCACGAGAGAGAGAGAGAGAGAGAGAGAGAGAGAGAGAGAGAGAGAGAGAGAGAGAGAGAGAGAGAGAGAGAGAGAGAGAGAGAGAGAGAGAGAGAGAGAGAGAGAGAGAGAGAGAGAGAGAGAGAGAGAGAGAGAGAGAGAGCGCTATTAACTCTCCCTCAATTTTCCATTTCATTTCACTTCACTGGCAGGACTGCAATGCTTATATCACTGCGTCACTGTGACAGAGATTGTCGTGGAAGATTGGGTTGACTACGATCTTTTGTTTCTATATGTGTGGTTTCTTTTAATTCTACTTATTGCTGTGCATGTAGGGAGCCAGTCCGATGACTGTAATATCACTTAGTAGAGAATGCCGTCGTCTCACTTCCAGAAAAATACATATATTAACATATATTATTATATAATATATATATATATTAACCTTAAACCTCAAAAGGACAACAACTCAATTCCTCATCCTAAAATTACAGTGGTTTTTGAATAGTTTAATAGCTGAATAGCTAAAATATTTTAGAATAATCCGAATAATATGGCTCAGTAAATGTAGATGTTGTACTGAAAAACAGTACACCCAGAGGTCAGTAGTTTTCATCATCCCATTTATCCTCTTGAGTTAAGGCTAATGTGACCACTGCTAATACTACATTAGTAAGCAAAGACAAAAACAAAACAGTTAAAAGCCAAAAACAAAAGCATCTGATTTCACCACATGTGAAGATTTCTTGTGCAGTTCTGCATGAATCACATCATGATGTTCTCATAAAGAGTTTTTTTTTAGCTCTTATACGAAGCTTTGCAATTGGCAGTTCTGGAGACTAATTTCTGTTAAGTACTTTCACCAGACCACAATGTTTTTGGATGAATATATCCCTCACTCACACACGCCTATGGGAAAAATTCTGTCCTCAGATGCTTTATTTGCATGTTTGTTCTGAATCATCTGTTTGTCTATTTTTAGCAAAAAAAAATGGTAGAAAATAATTTTGGCTTAGAAAATCTTCCATTAATGGGCCTCTATCCGGTGAGGGCGAATGGATTGTGCAAATTAAAATTTAAGATATTTGACATGCTTCAGTCAAAACGTGGTTTTCAAAAGCTAGTGAAATTCAGTGTTTATGAGAGATTGTCAGTCGATTTAGTGGGTGAGTGGCCAAACCATCAGTACAGTATTTGGAACTAATAAAAATGGTTTGTATAAAACCTTTCATCAAATCTCTGTATCCAAGTGTGCTCTCAGAAAGTGCTGTACATTTGATTTTCAGTGACCAGAAGAAGAGAACTGTCTAGATTCTAGCCCTTCTAACTAGCTATGGATATCTTGGCTTGTGTTATTGAAATGAACCTGTCTATTGTTGTATGAAGTGTGATAGTTTATTTGAGTTTTTCATTAAACATTTTCTTATTCATATTTATGTATAAAATGACATCAGAATGAAATGAAATTACATTGTAGAGAGCACTTGAAAGTAAGGTTGCAGGCGACCTCAGATTTAAATAGCAAATATCTAAGGGTGCTTTCACACCTACCACGTTTAGTCTAGATTTTCAGAACTTTCAGTTTGATCTGGACCAAAATAGGAAGTGTGAAACAAAGTGGAACAAAGGGCCACCCTTGGTCCAACTTAAAGAGGTGGTCTCTGGTCTGACACAACTGAAGCTAAGGGAAACTCAACTACTAGACATTCGAAGAATACAATGTAACACAAACTGGATTATGTTGACAGAAATAGAGCCATTATGTTGCCTCCTTTAATTATAATTCTATGACATATTTTGCACAAGACTATACTCTGTCATTCCTTTAGACAACAAACCATTTTCACACAGATGACCCACTCTCTTAGTTTTCTGAAATTAAATCGCACAAATGGTTACCTGTGTAGCAGGTTTGATATAATGATATGGTCGTTTTTATACCTAGTACAAAATGTTTGATATATTGATATTTATTATATATTGCCCAGCCTTACTTGTAAGGAAGCTTAAGGAAAAAAGCAGTTCATAATGAGTAGGAATCACTTTTACTGACCCTCTTTTGCAGTGTCCCAGTTGTGTGTAGAATAATAATAATTGCCTATGGAAAACACACATACACTCATACATTGCAAGATATAGAGAGAAGGTGAAGGTGTGCTTCCAGGTGGCTGAGTCAGGATGGGGTAATAATTGTTTGGATTTTTTTCTTCATCCTGCATGAATCAGTGTGTGGAACATTGTCTAGAGCCTGTACATTTTCATACACATATCTTTCTATCATCCCCCTGTTATGAGGTGCCTTTAAATGGTGGGATAAGGAAAAGACAAAAAAAACAAGTAGAAATAAAACCGTGTAAACAAAACTGAATACAAACAGTTTACTAAAATTAAAATAGTAAAATTCAGGAAATAAATAGAATTAAATAAATTGACAGAATAAATTTAATAATTAATAAAATAAGCATAATGTAAGAGTTCTGAATAAACACTGAAAACTAAAAACAATGTTAAAATAATCACTTTGAAAATATGTTTTTTGTCAAAACAAAGAAAATAGTCTTTATTTGTTGCCCATAATTTACAATCTGGCTGGTGGTGAGCAGTGAGCTGCACCCATCTTCCCATTACCTGAGAGCTAGCAAGGAAGCTCCAACTCCCAAACATCCTTAGGGAGGGACCCTTCCCTGTGGCACACACAATGGCTGAGATATGAACAACTCGCCGTTCAGGAAGACGAAGCTGACCTTGTCCACACCTTTGTTGGCATTCTGCACACTCGAGGCGGTGGATGTCTTGTAGGCTATTGTTTGTGTTTGTTTGATGTAACACTTTGGTTTTTTGTTTCTTTGGTATTTGTTTATTTCTGCATGCGTGTGTGTGTGTGTGTGTGTCTGTTTAAGACTAGAGTTTGTTAATGCTTCATCTCTGTGTTGTACTTAAGGGAAGTTGTCCTTATGTTACTGATTGATGGTTGGGGTCAGGATGGGGAATGCAGGAAATGAATGGCTTTTACATTGACCTGGCCCTTTATGCCTTGCTGCGTCATTGCACCACTGACCCCCCACTTACCCCATACCCCACCTCCCCAACAGCCGCCTGTCTGTTCCTTACTATATCCCTCTTTCCCTTTCTCACGCTGATGCTGTTTTCTTGCCCTGATGAGCCTTCCTGTTTCAAGGAAAGCTACATTTTTTCATTGCTTATTATGTTTTTTAAGTTGTGAACCCTAGATAGAATTCATTTTTCACTAAAGAGACATTTTTTATGTTAGAGGCAATGTTCTTTAGTCCTTTACTGTATTTTGCAGCTGTCCTGAAGTGTTTCTTTACCACTATCTGAGTGTTGATTAGTTTTTAGTCTTTTATTGACTACACACTGCCCCATTCCTTTTCAAAGGTTTATGAAAAAATGAATCCTCCTATATCATCATAATAACTTCATTAAATTCACTAGCTGTAAATATATTACTTATTAAATATATCCCCTCTCACACTGTGCTACGTGTTGACATTTTTCATACATTCTTTCTGCTGTTACTGTTCTGTATATAGCACATTAATTATCTCTCTCTCTCTCTCTCTCTCTCTCTCTCTCTCTCTCTCTCTGTCCAGTTCTACCTGCAGTCTCGGTTCACATGGCGTGGAGCTCGACTCCTGAGGCCTCTCCTCCAGTTCACGCTGCTGATGATGGCCTTCTACACTGGTCTGTCCCGTGTCTCTGACCACAAGCACCATCCAACTGACGTGCTGGCGGGTTTTGTACAAGGCGCGCTTGTGGCCTATTGCATAGTGAGTATCTCTCTTCATTTCATTGTTCTTACAAAATCTATGGAACCAACATGTGGGACCACAGTATATGTGGCCTGTGCAAACTCCACCGACATATATGCTGAGATGTTGTGATGGCAGTGACTTGGCCAGAGTCAGTTCACTCCTATGTAACACTGGAGCAGAAGCCTGAAACAGTTTGCTTCCATACTGCACACACATACAGAGTGCTCATTGAAGCGCTATAGTTTCCCTTTTCTCTCTCTGCTTTACCCAAGATTTTATGGTACATTCACCCCACTGAGAATTTATCACACTCTTTGTCTTGTGATTGTTCAGAAGCACTTTGTGGTGAGCTCCATGAACAGATAAGCTTGTCACACAGTGAGAGGCAATTGAAAATTATCATGGGCTATTTTTTGTTTTGTTTTGTTTCATTTTTTTTCTGCTTGTGTCAAAATGAGGACATAAGTTGGAGTCTTGAGCTTGGAACCAGATCATGGAATTCATTGGAAACTGATGAGACCATACTTTAAACCCACCCTTTGCTGTTTTCAACTTCACTCTCTGCTTTTACTTTATTTCTCTCTCTCCATTTTCTCTCTGTTCATTAAGTTGTACAGCCATTACAAAAGCAGCAAATCTCACTAATGAGGAGCACATTGGCTGCCTGGAGCCTCTAGGCAACAAAGTATTAGCAAGGAGGCCAGGAAAGCAGAGAAGGTGCAGAAGTAAAGCAAAGGACAGAGAGAGAGAGAAGTGGTTTAGAAGGAGAGAGATGGAAAAAAAAAAAACTAAATTTGTGCACTCCACTGCTTCTACACTACTTGTGACACATGTCACCTCAGCTGGTGCCAGATGTTTACAGTAGCCAAAAGCACTTCACTAAGTTGGATGGTGCTGGGGAAAATGAACTGCAGGAAATGGAATGGGATAGAGAAGGGGTGGAGGGAGGGATAGAAGAGAAGAGGGGTCTGTTTAAAAGAGGAATGACACTGCTAATTATCTTGGATTTTTTTCATTCAGATGGCTGATTTTTATTGGCTCCATGGTGCTAAGATGTTTTGGTCTCAGTGTTTGAGAAGACCACAAAAGCCTGATTACTCCACTTCTTCATGAACTCTAAACCCACTCTAATTAGCTTTTTTTCACATGTTCGGTCTCCTGTTACTAAATGCATGTGACAAAAACACTTTTTAACATATTTAAACATACAGACATTACAAAACCGTCATGACACCGTATACAGTAATAGCTGGTATTCCCTCCTTTCCACACTCAGCATCAACCTTTCTACATCTTACTCAAGCCCCTGCTAATGCAATAAAGATGTTGTAGTGGTTTCTATGATGGAGAGCTCTCCAGACCCTGCTGCAGCAAAGCAGCCTCAAATCATGACACTTCCACCACCATGCTTCACAGATGTACAGATGTCTTCTGTACTGCGCTCAAATAATTCAACTTTGGATTCATCTCTGAGAAAGGATGGAGGTGATGGTGATACCACTTTGCCATGGGATTACCCCTCACTTGAAAAAAATCTGAGTTTAATATCACCTCTATCTAATATAATTAAACTGAAGATGAAATGTCCATATATTTAAAAAGTCAAAGGTGTTCACAGGGTGTCCTAAATATTTCACATGACTGTATGTAAAAAGTAATAGAAGTAATCTAGGCAGTGCTACCCGTATTGTTGGATGGACTGTAACAGTTTCTATGCAAGTGGACACAAAACATCCAGAAAGAAATTCAGAGGAGTTTAAAAGAAT
Organism: Acestrorhynchus altus; assembly: GCA_034509495.1. NCBI lineage: Eukaryota > Metazoa > Chordata > Actinopteri > Characiformes > Acestrorhynchidae > Acestrorhynchus > Acestrorhynchus altus. The sequence goes on from CM067503.1 coordinate 26,324,710, forward strand.
GATATTAGCCACTTACCTCAACATTAGAGGGTTAACCACCCTTGTAGCAACCCTCATATTTCTTTCAAACAGAGGCCTTAGAATAAATGTGGAAATTGTTAGCCATGCTAAAATGGAAAGCACTTTTACAGAGGCTCCATCAATGTCTGCCAAACCTGGCAAAGCTGCTTCTGCAGTTCTACCAGGTTGATTACTGAGTGGAGGCTGGTATGCTGTTGTACTTTTGTAATGGACATGACTTAGTGTGCACAGGGAATTTAACACTGTGCTAGTTGTTCTTTCTCTGACAATTGGGTTCCAATGATAGCATGGCCATAGATCGGTCTAGCTGTTCTATTATTTCAGATTTGAAATGTTTGAATTTTATTCACAAATACATTCCTGGTGACCTTTCCTCTTTCTCCATGCATCATTTTATAAGAATAAAAGTCATTGGATAGTTTCCAGTCATGTTTTTGTACTACAAGTGTTTACAAGCTTTTTTTGAGTGTTGCGCAACTTGTGTCATATGAGAACCAAGACATGGCTTAAATGGGGCAAAAGGGAAAGCAAGAAAGAGAGAATCAGACCAGAAACTAGATGCTTAGGCGTGCAGATTGAGGCGCCTCTTTTACAGCCCTTACATTGGAAGCTCTCCCACTCCCCGTTCCTCTCCACCTAACTCCAACCCCTCTCACACGCACACATCTGTGAACACTTTTGTAGCCAATTAGAGTATCTCTAATAGCCAGAGTTCAGAGGGAACCTATGGGGAGAACATACAGTGCACGTGGCTGCTGAAGAAATAAAAACACAGTGAGGGTCTAAAGTTATGTTTCCCTGCATGCAAAGCAACATCTCAACAGAGTGAAGTAGATCTGGGGATGTAGGAGGTCAGATCCGGCTGTTTTTTTCCCTTCTACCAGGTCTGGCAGTACCCCCTCAACTATTTTGTCCTGCAATGTAGCCTAACTTTCACACTGCGTCATTGGAATGATGGATTATCTTCCTAAGCAAAGGCTCTCAGCCTTTAATATTGTTTAAGCAGACCTCTGTTTTCGACTTGGGTTTATTTGGTTTATTATTTTTGGCCCATGAAAGCATTTTTAGCCAACAAAATTCTTTACAGGATCTGTCCAAAACCATAATGTTGCCATAAACAAAGCAATGTTGCTATTGTTAACAGATTATTGCTGTAGTTTAGTTTTTTATGATCTATACTGTAGCACTTGTGGTATGTACTGGGACTGAATAAACTGGGTGAAGTTTAAAGTGTGTATTTAATTTGCTTTGTGTCATTGGAAATACCATAGAAATATGATCAGGAACTGATTGAAATCTGTTTTCAATCGTCTATGTATTTACTTATTTATTATGGTATGCTAATATTTGAATAATAGTGTTATATTTGGATAGGCTCAATTAATTCAGCACTGGATGTTGATTTTTTAAACCCTACAGCAGTGTAGTACAGCAGTCCTTCAGTACATCTCATCTGTACATTTTAATGTTTCCTAAGTTACAGCAGATCCAGTTAATCAGCACAATTAGGAGGATTTCCTCGCTTTGGGTCAGGACTACTCTAGGACAAGGGCTTGGCATCACTGGTTTGTAAGAAACCAGTCTTGTTCTAGTGGAAATGATTCATCCCTCTGGAGCACTCTGAAGGCCACTGCACTTCTCTCAAGATTGGTCTCTGCACTCTGAACACTGCCTGAAGGTCCATGTCAAAGTGGCAGGCTTTGAAAATAGCCTTGTGGCAGCAGCAGGGCCTGGAGAGTTTTGGCAGTGGGTGCAGAGTTGCTGACAGGCCCGTGGTCTGATCCTCATTACAGTAAATCAGCTCAAACGGCTCCACAGGACAGAACCGCCCAGAGAGAACTACTCTCTGACCAACCCTAAATGTCAACCTGCTGGCTTGTGTCTGATGAAAGGAAACTTCAGCCTCCCTGAACTTAATGGCGCCTTCCAGCTTGCCTTGGTGAAGGAGATCCTAAAGCTCTGAGAGTTATGCAGACCCAAGATGGAAGAGTGGGCTGTATCAATACAACTAGATTCAATCAAAAATAGTCTATGTTGGTATCACTGGTGTGTCTGTGTGTTTTGTCTGACAGAGAACCTTAAGGACTACAGTTTCTTGTTTTGCTTGGCTGTTAGGACTGCCACCATATCCTCCTACTTTTTCTTCAATCATTTTGAGCCAAGTTATCAAAGCTGGCCTAGTTTCGAGGCAGCTAACAAAGAAGAGAAGAGAGTGATATGTTATGGTCCAGCCAGGCCTTGGTTTTGGAGGTGTTTCCTGCAGATCGAAAAGGGTTGATGAAGAGGGGAAACAGCTGGAGTCGGGACGCTCCAACTGCCTTTTCCTCTCTCGTCACCACACTCCCCCTCTCCCTTCACTGTGTTTCCCAACCTCCAATGTCCCAGCATACCTCCGGAGCACTCAGGGTCATGGTCAGTGTTTCTCTGATAAGACTCCACAACTGACTGCTTCTTTTCTGGCCTGTGTGGTCAGATAGACGTCCTGATACGCTATCACATGCTCCCATATGTCTGTCTGTTTGGCCTGTCTGGGTTCTTCTTTTTTTTTTTTTTTTCTTTTTTTAATAAAGGCTGTAGCTCTCTATTTACAGCTGTGGCAATGAAAGAGGCCATGAGGAGCCAAAAATAGAACTCAACAACACTTTTTCAAAGTCTACCCATGTAGACACACAGGCCAATCTTTGACACTACTATTATTATGCACAAGAGCTTCAGTGCAAAAAAAATGCACCCACAAATATGGAGGATGACCCACATTCTTACATACCCAGACACGACTATACCTTCATCCTGTAAACAGTATAAATGTACTAAATTCTCAAAAGCTTTATCTGTCTGTTCACCCACCTCACATCTTCACACTGGGAATTTTTCCCATTTCTCAAGGCAAAACCGCTCCAGCTGCTTTAAGATAGATGTCTTTGACTGGTGAACAATAATCTTCCAAATCAGTTAATTTCATTATTTACTTTAAGTACTTTAAGAAATTACACAACAAGGATGCACAGTTCTGGACATACAGTCCTGTGAGAAATTAGATTTTTTTTTTTACACTTGTTTAACATACTTAAACATATGGATATTTGATCTTCATTTTGAGAAATGGAGGTGATAAAACTACACACATAAAAGATAAATGTCTTGTAAAAATAATATGTAAAATATAATTATTAAAAATGTAATTGTCTTGTGAGAAATAGGACACCCCCACATTTTGTAATAATCAAAATGCCTAAAATTAGAATCAGATGCACGACATCAGCTGCAAATGATTAGACCATCATTAAAGAAGACTTCAGAGGACCCTGTCTTATTTAATCTTCAGCCATTAGTTTGGTTTGCTCTTGATTGTTGAAGTGAGTGCTCTCCAAGGGTTCCAACTTGTAGAGTCTTGGAAGAGATTTAAAAAGATCTCAAAACAATTACAAATAAGCTGTTCCACTGTCTGAAAATAATTTACTAGAGAACAACATTTAAAACAACTGCTAGCATAACGAGGTCAAGCCATCATAACAAGTTGTCAAATGCAAACTGATAAGAAGTGTAAAGAAGTCTCCAACAATCCTAAAATGTCATCTTGTCACACCAAAGTTCACGTATCTGCATTGAGAATAGATTGCACACATTTGATTTTCTTGGGATGTGTGCAAGAAGGAAACCATTGCTGTCAAAAAACATTCAGGGCAAGACTAAAGTTTGCCCAAGAACACCAGGACAAAGAACAGGACTTTGGAAACAATGTGTTTTGAACAGATGAAGCAAATGGTGACTTTTTTGGGCACAAACATGTTTGGCACAAACCAAACACAGCATTTGAGCACAAGCACCTCATACCAACCGTGAAGCATGGAGGTGGACATGTCATGGTTTGGGATTGTTTTGCTGCAGCAGAACCTGGGGAGCTCTTCATCATAGAAACCACTATGAAATCTTTATAGTGTCAGAGGGGGCTTGAGGAAAATGTAAGACATTCTGTACAAATATTGATTGATTGATTGATTGATTGATTGATTGATTGATTGATTGATTGATTGATTGAGTCAAATCAACCATAAAGAATCTTCCTTTATACAGTATATAGCATCCTTCAAGTCCACCTTTAACTGTCCCGAATGTCAATTCATAGAGTAAGACCATACACCCCAGGCATTTGCCACAAAGTGCATTTTAGCTCTCTCTTGGAATGTTTCCTGTGGGACTGTAATAAACATACAAATGCATATTCACGTGTACATATACACACACATGCACACATACTGGGTTCCTGTTGCTGACAAAGCATTTCCAACACAATAGACTGGGCGTATGGAGGAAGACCACTTTCACATGCATGGTCCCACCACAGGAAGCTCACCCGCCGCGATAAGACTCCATTAGCTGCTGAAGGTCAAAGGGCAGAGGTCATGGTGTTAAGCAGCCTATTGTGGAAAATGCCGGGTCATCTGCCTCAGAGCTGTCATAGACACAAGAGCTCATTTCTGACCATTGCCCAGAGGAGGAATGATGGCATACACTCACGCTTTCATAATCAGACTGGCATGAAGAATGAGTGAGGGCCTTTATCTTCTACTTTATGATGTCATTGGTAGTTGGAAAGGTCATACTAAAAATGCTTAGTGACTTAATCATGCACACACACATACACACATCTTCCCCCCTGCCCTCTGTGTCCTTTATGTAAGACCAGAAGGGTTGCTCATTGTCACTTGAGAGTTTCCCCATCAGTCTTCAACCCAAAGAGGAAATCTCTTTTTTCAGCCCTGCCTGTGTTTTTCACTGGGTATCACCCTTAGGGCATTACCCGGCTATAGTGTGGCATTTCAGATAGCCTGGCAGGAAGCACCACATCAGAACTTAGCTGACATTCTACTCAGATGCCTACCTTTCCCATCACACTGTCGCCCCTGCATGCATGTGTGTATTGGCAGACCCACTGGAATCTGCTACTCCATGCTGCAAGAGTCCAGCTCCAGGCTTCAACAACTCTAATAGGGTGTGGAATACTGAAAAGGCCAAAAGCCTGCCTCATCTCCACATCAACCCCTCTAGGACCATTAAATGTCTACTTTTTTCTGTAACAAAACTTCTGAGGCCAATACCCTGTTTGGCCTGCCTCACAAGCATGTACAGGTGGCGGTTTAGATCACCAGAACTCCTTGAGAATCCTTTGGGTGGGAGCTTGGCCTGTTTCTGCAGGCACACTTCCTTCCCGCCGCTCCTTGTTTTCCTTTTCTGTCGTCATCCTTTTCTGACGTCATCAGAATATAAAGCCACGGTTTGCCAGACAGTACCTTTTTCCTCCCTCTGTGCCTCCCACGCCAAGCTGCTGCATTCCGTGTACTGACCTCACTCTCTTTAACAAGTTTGCCTTCACTGACTCAATGAGCTTGAAAGGCTCCAGTGGTGGGATGCATCTTATCAGTGTATGACCTCAGAGAAGTACATGGCTGAGTTAGATGTGCTGAGGTCAGAGGGGTGATTGAGGACATGAATATCACTCACCATCCCTACTGATACTTCTGTTCACTGAGCTTGAGAAGGGAGGTGGTATAGTGTTGATGTTTCTACCCATTTGTTCTTCAAACTCATGAAAAGTACATAACGTACTTGCCTATTACTTATATACCCAAAATGTTGACAAATTATCTGGCAAAATGATGGTCAGAGTAAATACAATGGAAACTTTTTTTTTACTATTTATCTAAGAAAGTCATATTCTATTGTTTAGTGCACGCTAGCTTGAGGGTAGTATTAACTTATACAGTCATGTGAAAAAGTAAGGACACCCTATAGACACCTTTGCCTTTTTTACATATTTAAAGATATTGAGAGAAGAAGGTGATATACACTATGGGTAAAAACTTTTAAAACCAGGTGAATGGTGATTTTGATCAGTAATGCATACAGTAATACATGCAACTAAAGAATTGTCTTTCAAAATAAATAAAGTTTAACGATTAGAAAAGAATGTGACTTGAAACTTTCATGTGACTGTGCATGTATAATTAAACCTATTCTGCATGACAGTGTGCATTTTTCTTTGTAATCATTTGAACTTCAGGGGGTCACCTATAATGTCCTTTTGTCACCTCTTTCCTTCTCTCCAGGTCTTCTATGTGTCTGACCTGTTTAAGCCCAAAGCGAAGTCTGCCACTCCTCCGCCCTCGCCAGTCAAAAAGGAGCTCCTGCCCTCGGCTGACATCATAGACAGGAACAACCACCACAATATGGTGTGAGAGGAGGGTGACAGGAGGAACCATCCTTAACTTCCCAACCCGTGTCCTCTGAAGAAACCTGAACAGCCACCTGTGACTGAGGAGCAGCAGAACTTTAGCTGTTTCTCTCTCTCATCTGACAGTAGAATGTAGAGGCAGGAGACAGAGACCTTTAACTTTTGAGACTCTTTTGTTGTTGTTTTTTTATGTATCACGATCCTTGCTATTCTTCATTTTGAGCCCAATTCGCACGCACATAACTAAAGCTAAACAAAGTGTATGAAAAGGAACTCGCTACTTTGTGTTACGTCCCAAAGTAGTGCATAGTGGACAAGCATCTTGATTAGCAGCACACTGAATGCTGTTAAAAGGGCTAAACAAAAGAACAGTGAAAAGAATATAAAACTTGGACTAATGAATGAATGGGTAGATGGATGGATGGATGGATGCTTGAATGAATGAAAACAAAAGGAAGAAGAGTGTGACTGTGAGGCTGGTCATGTGACCAGTGTCTGTCTCTCTGTTTCCCTCTCTCTCTTTGTCTGTCTGTCTCTCTCTCTCTCTCTCTCTCTCTCTCTCTCTCTCTCTCTCTCTCTCTCTCTTTTTTTCTTGTCTCTGAGGCCTTTCATAAATATAGGATAACAAATTCCTTAGTTACAGGAATGATACTTTTACCTGCAATGTTACTAGCACAGATATATTAACAGTATAAACACCAGTAACTTATAGCACTATATCCATTGAGTCCATTGTAAATCTTCACCACTTGCTGTCTGAGGGGTGTAGCTTTGGAGCAGCTTGGTGTGGTTTTTAGTGCATGGTAGACTGAAAAAATTACCTTTGACAAATTTTTACACAGTGGTGTATGATAGTCCCTGAGAATCCAGCGGGCTTGGAACACACACCATTATGATGCATAGACACTCCTGAGCACTAGACCCATCGATGCTGTTCTTGACTACCCGCACAGTGGCTAAGCTCCAAGAAATGTTGCATTTCACTGGGCTTTTTTAATTAAGGGGTGGGCTGAGGGGGGAAAGATGGGGTGTTTTTGGAACTGAAAATTTAAAGTTTCTAAATCTTGAATTTAAGATGGTTGTTGCCCATCTGCAGCAGTGTTGTGAAAGCATGGCTGAGCCGTGCTTCTGTGTTGTGTCTTGTAGGGGTGGGGAGGATGGTGAATGGTGGTGGGATTGGGGGAACTTTACATTTTGTCCTGTTACCAGGGTCGTTTGGGGTCGAGTCCCATCGACTGCACTGGATTTGGCACATTTATATATCGGATGGGGAGAATGAGCCTCTTCTGCTGGCTAGTATGGACTCTTCTCCTGTCCAAGCATGTAATCACTCAGCAGAAGCCATGCCAATCACACCTTCGGCCAGTGGTGATGCTAATTAAAGTGTCCCCCAGCAACTACCCCAACGAAGGTGTGTGTGTGGGGAGGGGTGGGGGTGGGGTGGTTGGGAGTCAATGCCACATGTTGTGTATGCATGTATGTTTGCCTCGGTGTGTGTGTGTGTGTGTGTGTGTGTGTGTGTGTGTGTGTGTGTGTGTGTGTGTGTGCGTGTGTGTGCGTGCGTCACTATGTTTCTGCACTTTGTCCTTGACTTGCAGAACCATGTGAAGGAAAAAAAAAGAAAGAAAACTGTGGATTTTTTCTCTTTCTTTCTATATGCCTCTCTTTGGCCTTTACCTTCTCTAAATGATGTCTACTGTCCTCACTAACAGCTGTACAGTTTTACCATATACACAACATACACTATATATACACAACCCAATGCCACACAGCCTCCATGTTGCACATCCCCGCACATTGTATAGTCCGTCCTATCATTTCAGCAAGCTGTTTTATTTTCTCCTTTGAAATATATAAATAATGTATAGATCACTAAAATTAACTATGTAAAATATTATTTCTGAACATTTTTAGATATATCCACTATGAATTTTAAAAAAGTGTCATGACCTGTGTTATTTACATATTGCTGCTTCGACAAGCATTGATTGACAGATTTTTGTATTTAGATAACTAAAATATTGTAGATTTGTGATAGTATGTTTTTAATAAGTGTTGAAAAACATCTACAAATGTATCAAAATTCACTATTAGTATTTTTGTATTGTCTCATTTTTGTACAAAAGAAATAATAGCAATTGTTTTTTCTGCTAAATGTACCTAGCTCTAATACATGTGCTTTTAAATAAAAAAGCTCATTATAAACAAAAATGACTGTTTCATTTTTATGCATGATTTTTTTATGATGTTTTGTTATCAAAATGGCACTAATAACAAAATCTCTTATAGGAGAAAATGTTTCATTGGTCCATTTATCATGAAAGTAGTTTTAAGCTCATGGTGAAATGCCATAGTTAAGGCCATTAATGTAAACATTTGTCAAACAAAAAACAATAATCAAGCAAAAAATAAACAAGATCAACATGAAGATCATGTGAATTGGACACTTTAAATTACCCTGGTGTGTGAAGGAGTGTGTGTATGTCTGTATGCCCAGACAAGGGATTGGCACTCTGGATCTGGATGATTTCCCCTCAGTGGCCGATGCAGTCCACCAGGTGGTCGGATGATTCTGGTGGAGAGTATATTGTGCACCGATTGGTAAAATACCCCTCATATGCACAGTCATGTAGCTTGTGATGGAATGCATAGTGAGGAGCAATGGAGAACAAGTTTAGATCATTAACTGTTGAGTCATAATGCTGTTGATGTTCACAATCTATATTAAATGGAAATGTGAGGCTTCACCTTTTTGTCAGTGGGCCATAGTGCCATGAGCATGCCTGCCAATGTGTCATAAGCGCCGCAATAAATTTGGGTTCAGGTCCATAAAAGCACTCAATGCTGCCACTGGGACTCTGCTTTGGCTGTCTGTTTACATCCCTACAAACTAATCCCAAAGCCTGGACCCAACTGATCAAACTTAAGAGCTCACTGACAGCAGACACAGAGTCATGGGGAGTAGTAAAACGTGTTTTAAGACTGCAGCCATGTCAGTGAATGAGTCAGAGTTGAGCTGGAGCTTTTTGGCAACGAGAAGCAATACGATAGATCACAGCAGTGGCATCTGGAGGAGTTCTAAGGGAGCCGGCTAGTCCTGTGGTCATGTTTGGCAGTGGAAAGAGAGAAAGAGAGAAAAAGCTGCCTTGGACTACTTTCAGGATGAAGGCCAGAACTAAATGGGTGCTAGTAAGAGAAAGAAGGAGAGTTTGTTATGGTGAGGCTCAAGAGTGTTCCAGATGTTTAAATTTCCACAGTACAGGATAAAAGTTAATATAACGTTATTAATGCCAAACTTTTTGAATATTTTGAAAATAGGACAATATTTTGAATGCTTTTGTGGTCCTAGATGGATGATCACTTTCATCTTTGGTCCAAGACAGCCATTGTCCCAAAACATTTTGGGGAGTGCTCTTATGCCTACTTACCTGGAAATTAATGGATAAGTCAAATCTATGGCTCATTTCAGCTCATTCTTCACATGTGTTACACAAGTGGCTGCTCATAGCGGAAGATGAGGAGGGAATGATTAGAAGCAGATTTTTTAATATGGCTGTGTTTCCCTCAGCCACCGTTTCTGAGAAGTTTAATCATAACATACAGGTTGATATGGCATAATGAAAAACACTATTGTCCCCATGGCAGAATAGGGTTCATTTCCTCCACGTGGCAACCACACCACACATTTAATAATAAGACTCTTTGGACAAAACTATTGTATATGCTATGTTTTTTTTTTTTTTGTGCGTGTGTTTGTTTTTTTTTGAAAATCATTTTGTGCCTGCTCATACTGCAATACTAATACCTTCACTGTTCAGCAAAAAACCTTCCTGTAAACTCCTGACTTTACAGGAGAAGGCAAGGATGTTCTTAACTTTGTTAATGTAAACTAAGAGTAATTAAAATTAATTGCAGTGCATTTCTACTGGTTCTGAGTTATTCACACAGTGAAGAGCAGATAAGAGAATAAACAACTCTGTGTTTAAATTAAACATCAGTAGAGACTCATGTGATGAAAAAGTTGCCCAAATAAAAGCATTTAAATGTAATTAAATTTGAATTAAATGCCAACTTTAATTTTGTGTGAGAGTAACATCAGTCATTTTGCTAAACCGTAGAATCTCAGGTGTTGTTATGAACAACTGTAAATAATTAGTAACACACATTATGTTATTTTTAAGTAAGTGAAATTATAAAATCAAGAAAATCAAGGATGCTGAAGATATTTAGCCAAACTTGTCAGTCTGTTTCTTTATTTTCACAAGGTTTTAAGCGAGATTGTACACCAGACAATTAAATAATCCCTATCTTTTCAGACAATAAATGTACATTTTCAGTACCACATCAGTATTGTTGTTCCTTTGCTCTGACTGTAACCAACTCAGTTCCACCTTAAACACTGAAGCAATTACATGAATGGTGCTGCTTCTTGTTGTGTTTTGTGGTTTTTGTTTTTTAAACTAATGCTAGCTTCTATAAATTTATTGCATGCCTTGGAACTGCTGTCTACAACTATTGGTCTAGAACTATTGGTCTAGAGCTGCTGGTCTAGAACTGAGGCTGGCTCTCCAGCTCCTCCCTTTCTACAGAGTTTTTCCTGTTTTTTTCAAGCAACTGTTGCATTTTGTCTTGCTCATCTGAGGGTTTCTATTTTTATTCTTTTATGTTTCATGTGTTGTTGATCTTTTTCATACTTTGGATTTCTGTAAAACTGCTTTGTGACATTGGTTGTAAAAAAGCACTAAATAAATAAATTTAATTTGACTTCATTCAAATGATGGAGAAAAAAATTGAGATTCATATTTTTCACTTCACAGCAGTGATATGCAAACAAAATATTGTTCAGCCCTGCGTTCACCTATGCATATAAAGACCATTAAAAGCCTGTTAATTATTTTAGATTATCACAGTGAAATCCAATCTGGCTGACCATGAGGTTATTTATTTTAAAGGTGTTTGAGAGGAGCGCCACCCACACGGCAGTGCCCCATCTTGAACAGAAGCTTATTTAGTCTCATGATGACTGCAGAGTAGCGCATGGGTGAAAAGTGTAAACGGATTTGTGGATGGGTGAAGGAATAAATAAATGATCGAGCTGGAGCCAGCAGTCTTCGGGACCTCCAAACCCAGCTCTCTGGTTTGAGGTGCATGGTGGGAAAGCCACAGATTAATTAGAAATATTGAAAAAAAAATATTTAAAGCTTGGAAAACATTTCACCCCCTACATATATATACTTACTGAAAGCTAGGGAAGCACAATCCAAACCAAAAAGGCCAAGAGTGGAGCATCTCTAGGCTAGTGTATACTTAGAGCGTCAGTGCTGTTTTATTTCATGTGTGTTATGAACAGAACCTCACCCTCTGTGCATCCATTCAACTTATCACACACATAAACACGCACATTGGCCCTCTTATTCTGATTCACCATCACGTGTATGTGTATGTAAGGCTAGAAAATATACAACCCCTAATCGTCCAGATGCCTGCTGAGCCTGTGCAGATGATACTCTGTTTGCTGTCTCACAATAAACTCCTGCCAGGATCAGTTACACTGACCCACGGGATTAAATCCTGATCGTTGTCCTTGACGGCCGGTCCTTTGAGGTCCAGGGTTTTGGATTACACTTCTGAACGTGGCCTAAGCAGTAGATGGCATTTGTTACAGCTGTCAGAAACATCTGGTTAAAAGCCAAAGTAGAGTATAAGAATACGTGTTGTCCAAAAGGAACAAGTGCCGTTAGTATATTAAAGTGATTAAAAAAAAAACAAAAAAACATTTATTCAGTGCCTCTCCTCAGCCAAGGCATATACAGTATATTTTACTAAACTGACTTTTTTCATTTAGTTTTTTTTGGTTGTTTGTTTGTTTTTTTTGTTTTGTTTTAGCAAAGCTACCAGGTTAATGTAGGTAACAATTAGAGTTATGCACTTTTCACATATAAGGTTGAATTTTCATGAACATCTTTAATGTATCAATTGAATTGAACACCTGATCTAAATTGAATTAGCTGATAGCCTTCTCTTTTTTCATTGTTGGCTTGGCATTTAATTACCTATGTAAAATGTCATATACAGTAGCTAGATATATTATCTAACATTAGCAAACTCAATAGAAGCAGGGTAGCAGACCATCATTGGCTCACTGTTTTCTGGCTCATCATTGGCTCATTTCCTCAGTGTTTTCTGGGCAGTCATTTAATTAAATGTCACGTTTTGTCTTGTTATCTTGGCACTCATAAGCAGTAAGATAATATTGAATCAATTGTTGTAGAGATAGATTTTGACATCAATCAAGTTTTATGCATTATTTTTAATAGTCTTCTGTCTGACTGTGTTGGTTAAGTCTTTTGGGTTTTTAATATTAGCTTTAATAATCTGCAGCCCCTTGGTTTCACTCAGAAATTCAGGGGTTTTAGCTGTAGATTAATTTTTGAGTAGCTGTTGTAAAAGTAAGGTGTAAGAATTAAGACACAGAGACGATAATGCAGTCTGTATTTTCTCGGTTGTCATGCAGGATCAATACAGTGTATAATATAAGAGTGATGGTTGTTTTATGCACTGTTGTACTAAGGGAGCAGAGGGAAGTCAGAACAACCAGTCAGCAAACAGGTGGTGGTCAGAAGAACACTGAGCAGGCAGGACCTACTAAGCAAAAAAGTTATTTAGAAAGGAGATTTCACTTGACGTATGATGTTTGCCATAATTAAAATGCCCAACGATTATACCCCACAGTGCTCAACTAAGGGCTTTTATTAGAGCTTGACTGCTAGTAAAGAACACATTACACCATAACAGTTGCCTCATACTGAAGACAGATTCCACATCATCCTAAACTTCATCCCAATACCACAATGAATGGATAAGATATGACTTACTATATTGTCTCAACAGTGAAACAGTGACTGATTTTCCCCTTAATCCAGAACTAAGAAACTGAAAAGCTTGTCTCCCTGCTCTCTAGCATGATGATAGCATTTGTTTTCTGCAACAGCATTGTTTGAGCAGAAATCCAATTCAATTCAAATTCAATTACAATTTTTATATAACGCTGCTCACAAAGAAGACTTATCACAAACCAGCTTTACAGAGATCTGGATCCGAGCCTCTTTTGAGCAAAGCAAAAGGTGACAGTGGCAAGAAATGCTCCCTCAGATTGGGAGGAGGAAACCTTGAGAGGAACCACGACTCAAAAGGGGAATCCATTCTCCTCTTGTCAGCAGCACAACAAATAACAGAACAACAATATGTGGACAGAAAGAATGAGGTCATGAAGAACTATGACTATTGTGATAGCAGTCCATGAGTGCTGAGGGTGTGAGAGAATGTACAGTAGGACACAATTATCATCTCTGACTCAATCAATCAATCAAATTTTATTTATATAGCGCTTTTTACAACAGAACGTTGTCACAAAGCAGCTTTACACGGATCCGGGTCCAAGCCTCAAATGAGCAGCCAGCAGGCAAACAGTGGCAAGGAAAAACTCCCTCAGTTAGGAGGAAGAAACCTTGAGAGGAACCAAGGCTCAAGAGAGGAACCCATCCTCCTCTGGTCGACACCGGAGAGCAGATAACAAAGGCACAATGGAAAAATGGGAAAGAAAGAAAAAAAAATAATGAAGGGAAAATAAATAAAATAAAAAATAAAAATGGAGAGAGGATAAATAAAGATTGGCTGAGATAGTAGTGCTACAGGTATGCATGATTGAGTAGTGAAAAATGAGATCCATGCAGGTGGGATAGCCAGGTCTGGAAGTTGATAGTAGGATGTAGGTGGATGAGTGGGCAGGTATCTGCAGGTGTCTCGGGCAGCTCAGGACATGGGGGGGAGAGAGGGAGAGAGATTAGTGCCCCCTTAAAAGTGTTAATGAAAAGCCTGCGAAAAGAGAAATGTTTTCAGGCGTGATTTAAAGACGGAGAGAGTGTCTGAGTCCCGAACAGTAGGAGGAAGGCTGTTCCAGAGCTGGGGGGCTTTAAAGGAGAAGGCTCGACCCCCAACAGTGTTCTTTTTGATTTTAGGGACGGTCAATAGGCCGGTGTCCTGAGAACGCAGTCTGCGTGGCGGGAAGTAAGGTATTAAGAGCTCTTTTAGGTACTGGGGAGCTAAGCCATTTAGTGACTTGTATGTTAGGAGCAGTATTTTGTAGTCGATTCTAAATTTAATGGGAAGCCAATGGAGGGATGAAAGAACCGGACTAATGTGGTCAAATTTCCGAGTTCCGGTGAGAACCCTCGCAGCAGCGTTTTGTACTGATTGTAGCCTCTGTAGTGATTTCCCTGAACTACCAGCTAGAAGGGCATTACAATAGTCTAGTCTAGATGTGATGAATGCATGAATCAGTATCTCTGCATGCTTGTGTGAGAGTGATTTACGCAGTTTAGTAATATTGCGTAGATGGAAGAATCCTGTCTTTACTACGTTACTAATTTGGCTGTCGAATGTAAGGTCGGAGTCAAATATGACGCCAAGGTTTCTCACAGTCGAGCTCGGTATGATTGAAAAACCGTTTAGGTTGATCGGGTTATAGGTTTTATTTGATCCTAATATTAAGACCTCGGTTTTTCCAGAGTTTAAAAGAAGGAAATTTTGCTCATCGCTGCTGAGCCCTGTGCTCCATGAGCTGGTGTAATGGATGAAGTACCATATACAAACAACAGACATTAAGTTAAACAAGCAACATCGATATTGTTTAATTCAAATGTGATGTGTATCAAATAGTTCCAATTCGTAGTTGTGGGGTTCAGTACCCACTTTTGGATCACTGTCTGTGTGGAGCTTTTATATGCCCCCCTCCTCATGTCTGCACAGAGTATCTCCAAAAAATGCACGAGCAGGGGATTCAATATGCTGAATTAAGTTCTTACGCAGGTAAGTATGGTACCATGCAATAGACTAGTAAATTCTGGTACGGAATAGAACCTCTCCTGGGGTCTTTGCAAACTGATTGGTTCCAGGTAAGCTCTGATTCACTCAGACATCGGGAGGATGAAACGAAGCAAAGACAACACTCTGCCTTTTTATGTCCATGAAATATTAAACATTAATGTTCATAATTGACTTCAGGAGGACCAACTGTGAACACTGTCCACTATACAGGCATTCCAGGAAGTATTCACAGCACTTCATTTTTTGCACATGTAGTTTTGTTACAGCCTTATTTCAAAATTGATTTCAAAATAATTTTGTCCATAAACAAATTCTACACACAATACCCCACAATGACAATGTGAGAAAATTTTGTTTCAAAAATGTTTTAAAAAAACCCCACAAACATTTAACATGTACATATGTATTCACAGCCTTTGCTCACTATTTGTTGAAGCACCTTCAGCAACAATTACAGCCTCATTGGTTTGAAAATTCCTTTGGGTGCTTTTGGCAAAATCAAGACAGGCTGTCATGTGCCTTTTTACTGAGGGAATGGCTGTCATCGGGCTTTCACTATACAGGTCTGACAGGAGTGCTGCAGAAATGGTTGTCCTTCTGGAAGGTTCTCCTCTCTCCACAGAGCAGCATTGAGCTCTGTCAGAGTGACCACTGGGTTTTGGCCTCCTCCCTGACCAAGACCTTCCTACAATGATCACTCAGTTTGGCCCGGCGGCCAAGGAAAGAAGATAGAAAGGAAGAGTTCTAATGGTCCCAAACTTCTTCCATTAATGGATGATGAAGGCCATTGTGCCCATTGGGAGCACACATTTTTCTGTACCCTTCCACAGAGCTGTGTCTCAATACAATCCTGTCTCAGAGGACTACAAACAATTGCTTAGACTTCATGACAATGCTCTGGCATGCACTGTCCACTATGGGACCTTATATAAACAAAATCATTACTGATCTAAACTGAATTTACTACAGGTGTCCAATCAAGCTGTAGAAACAGCCGAAGGATGATCAGATGCACCTCAGCTAAATTTTCATGATGGACCATGGATACTGTGAATACTTTTGTACATGTTGTGTTTTAATTTTTAATACATTTACAATGATTTCAAACATTTCTCATTTTTTCAGTCAATACAGTAGGTGAGGGTTGGAATGGTGATTGACCCATCTTGCCTTTTGGCTCAATTTTCTTTACCCCAATTCCTTCAGCCCTATTTTATCCACAAAATACACTCCAAAACCTACTGAAAAATGCATAACAACTAATATTGCTGTGGCTTTGGTATTGTCCAATCAGCATCCTTTCATTATCATCTATCACTGAACAGTACTACAAATAAGCCTCCGGAATTCTATCACACATCAGGCCTGAAGAATGACACTTCATTCCAATGTATCTGAATTATATTGAGGAAGACAATAACACCACTTGAATTGAATATCATTTTGGAGCATAAATACTTAAGTCCTTTGAAAAACCACTAATATCCTTTGACACAGTCAAACCATACTTGTGGACACAGTGAAAGCTAGTGTGTGTCTGCTTATAGTGAATCTGTGTATAGGACGGGAACATTTGGAAATGCAGCATGTGGGGAAATTACAGATTTGGCATACAGTCAGACTACATATACTGTACTGTATGCTGAAAAAATACTACCATTCAGACAAGAGGTGAACTGTCCAGCTGGGAGCAGGAGCAGGAGCTGTGGTGTGGACAAGAACCGGGCCGGAAGGAGGGTGGGACACATTCAGGAAGGGGGTCTGGGACTCAGAGAGGGGCTTTTGAGTCCATTCAGGCCCACAGAGAGGAGGGGAGGTATGGGCAGGGCTCCATTCCTCACTTCCTTTAGGGAAATAGAGCACATTCCTGAGAGTGGCCCTGGAAAAGAGTGAGTGAGAGAATGATAGGCAGAGAGAAAGAGAGATGGACTTAGTGGTGATGGGTGAGGGTGGGGTAGCTAAGACATAACAATCAACAAGAAAAGATGTGGGGCAAGTGGAAAGATAATGAAGGAACACGCAATTCTATTAGACTGAGATTTACTGAAAGTAATAACTGCATGATTAATGGACACAATCGGATGCATCTGGGTAAAGACAACTCTCTCTCTCTCTCTCTCTCTCTCTCCACTACTATGTGAAGCTACACTGCATTACTTAGAGCAAATCCATTTTTCATGCCAACACCAGTTTGAGACACTAATCCATTCATAACTGTATTCATAACTGCTGCTGCAGCTTGGATATTTTTGCCTCCCTTGCATGAATGTGCCAGCGTAGGTGGCTCTTACTGAAATTAATAAAAGTTTTTATTTCCATGGGATTATCCTGCAGCTCAACTGATAATATCACAGCATTTCCTGGCAGCTTCACATGTAATAAGGAAGAAATCCAAGAACATCCTTTTAATTGTGAAAGGCAGGATTGCCCTAGTTATTGGTGTTCTAATTTGGTGGCTTGGGTTATGTTGGGTCTTCCCTGGCTTTCAGGAAGGAAATGAATAGAGGCTGTTTACTGTTTTCTCAATTTTTGTTTCTTCAGTTTCAATTAAGTCATAGATAGCACAGATGCTTTAAGCCTATTGTGTATTAGAATATAACCGAAGAAAATTAAGCTACATAGCAAAATTTTACATGAAACTCAATTCAATGGAACAAGATCTAAATACACTAATTGGCAAATAATAGTTGCACCCCTGAATAGAAGTAAAATAGTAGTTCTATTCAGAAGGACGATAAAAGTTACAAGGAATAATAAATTATTAAACATTTAGACTGATGTGGGCTATATGGCATCAGGTACAACACAACATGCCAGATGTCTCATCATGAAGTTGCAGAGGTTCCTACTGGTATCTTGTGATACCTATCCCATGCAGCTTGAATACTGTCACTAAGTTCCTGCAGATTTTACAGTAGGGATGGAGTGTCAATAGACGACAAGTAGACGGCAGCAGTATGCAGATAAGTGTTGTCTGTGTGGAATAGTGCACTTGAGTGTGTGTTAGACCTTTAATAGACCATTAGTTACAGGACCTCAGTATTACATTGGACAGTAAATTGTAAGGAATATTAAAGATGATTTTGCATTGTACAAAATTGCATCTCAAACAACAAACCATTGATCTTGGCACTGACCATGGTGCTTCCACACACTGAAAATGACCTGATTCCATTTTGAACGGCTCCATGACACCATTGCAGTCAACCATTGTATTTGCTTGATTTCTTCTGGGTGTAACTACTTTTTTGACAATGAATGTGGGATACAAAATGTTTACAAGTTATTTATCTGGGCAGTCTGTTTATTTGTTGGAAGAAACATATGTATCCATATAAAACATTATACACGACATATAGTGTCATTTTCTCCTTGAGGAAGCCCAGCATTTACTGCTACCATTGAAAACATAAGCTGTATCTAAAATAGCATGCTAGATAGTATGACAAAAATGGTACACCAGCATTACAAGAGTGTTCATTAGTAGGTAAATGTGATAGATTTTTTGCATGCAGTCACACTAATAATAACTACCTTATTCTGAAAGTAATTTGTGAATTGTGCATATATTTGGATATGTATTATTTTTGCACATTTGTAAAACTTCTTTGTCACTGTAGCTGTATTATTATTGACTAGGTAAGATCTATATGAATTCAGAAAAGCTCATTGTTTGGACATGTTTTATATTATTGTGCTGATATGTGCTGTTCTACTTTTAGGTCAAAAGTAAATGTGCCCACTTTGATATAGATTTTGTTCAGATTTAAGTTAATGCAGATATTTGTTATGTATATAGGTTGGACATCATGATGATTCAAATAGAATAACACTGAACTAATTGTAGTTTAGCAACTGACAAGCAGTTCCTTTGTCATTTACAATGAACTCTGCTGCTGAACTTTTGCACAGATTCTGTTTGCAGTCAGTGCAATTGATTAGGATTTCTGGGACAAGAAGGTTTTTCACACTGATAATGACCCATTTCCTCAAAATGTTTGCTTGAGACAGTTGTGGCAGGGCAAAGGCTCATATGTTAAGTGCATCAGGCTAAGTTGTGTATTTTATATCTGTTTCTTTTATTCATTTTTGTTAATCTTAATTGTTTTATTGTCAAACATTTTGAAGTCTATATAAACAAGTTTTACTTACTTACTATTGGGTATGAACTGAGGGGGAGAAAAAAATCTAATTCTATCTCACGCCAGTCATATCATAAAATCATAGCATATATCACATGTACTATTTCCACTACCATGTATTCTGTGGGGGAAATCACTATGATTAAATTGCACTTTGTCAGGATGATGATCTGAACAGATGAATATGTAGACTAGGGACCGGAGGTAAATGCCGGGGTTGAGGATTTAATGAAAAAAAAACACAAGAACAAAAAAATTGAATTATCTGATAAAACACTGAAGAAAGAATTGATAGATAAACAAACAGGAATCTACTGACTAAAAACAAAACCTGTAGGCAGAAAGGGCTGACAGAAACCAGATGGAACAAACCAACAAATGACATGCCCACTACGAAAAGTTGGATTGATTCTAATAACATTGACTACACCTGGGAAAAGGCGATTACGGAGACAATGGAAGCAAATTCTGATGTGAAACCAATGTGAAATCCCATACATTTCACACAAATTAGATAAATCCCAGATGGATGCTTTTTTTTCTCCAAAAAGAGGACATGTTCAGGAGAAAGAGGATGTATGGTCACCCTACATTAACCTCAATGCTCTGTAAACATAAAGAAGCAAACTCTGTGTACCAAACATGCTTTGGCTGACCAACTACACAGGGTTTTGAGACTCTCTGAGTGAGTGTATTTTTTTTTTAAATAGTGTCTATAAGTCAAGGCATTTAAAGCTGAACTGCCCTGAGCAATTCATCTCTCTGGCTTTATCAGTGTTTTGGGAGAGATAGAGGAAACAGAGTGTTTAAAAAATCCAGATGTTAAGAGTGCAGGGGATTGTCATCAATAGGTAAATAGTGGCTCTGTTTCAGTTCCTCCTGCAGTCTCTCTGGATCCAGTTTACTGCCCAATGCCTGCCAACCGGCCACTCTGATTGGCCTGGAAAAAGCGACGACCAGGCCTGTGCTAAAATGGAGAAACAGTTTCCTCCTGTCCCTCTGTACACTTTCCCTTTCTCTGTCTTAGATACAGAACTGCATACTTTGCATGTGTATATCTGCAATTGTCATTACTCTACTGTTATCCTGGGATATTCATGTTTCAGCACCAGATCACCAGCATGTGTCCAGATGAGATTTGAGTTATTGGGAATGTGATAAGGTCATGGTGGAGAGCTGAACACAGAAAAATGTAAATATTAATCCTTCTGCATTAATGGTTTCGTCAGTGAAACGAGAAGGGAACAACAGCAGAGTAAATATTTGTGAATTTTGCCAATGAAGATGACTCCTGATAAGTCTTGGCTGTTGGAGCTGATAAGTTTGACATACGCAGCTCAAGGAGCTACATAAATCACTGCTAAGCTGTGCAGGTGTCGACACATCAGCGAAGCTGCACGCTTATGCCTAAAAAAACTGCTGAAGAAAATAACTTTTATTTATGAAGTTGCTTTTCCAAACACAGCAGAGAGGCCACAGCTGAGTTTGCCTAAAATATCCCACTTTCTGGAGCAGCACATTCTGGCTTGCAAACAGCAGACCTGCTCATGGGAAACTGAGATGACATTTGATGGAAATCATTTGAAAGTGTTTCTGTCATCAAAAGGCTTGCTTTCCTTTTTCTGAAAAGCTTCCTGTGGTCCACTTCCAGCTTATTCAAATCAAGGTCCTGCAAGCATGGTTTATCTTTCTGTATACTTTATAGCAGCTGAGAAATTTCTGTGGACGTCTGTGGTTTTGTAACAACAGAGGCTGGAGGCCGTACTCTGTTAAATGTAGGGATCTTTCACTGGTGATGAGCTGCCAGCACTAGGACTGTTCCAGGGATTTTTGATTACTCTTAACCATAAATAATTAAATAATTAATAAAAGGTTTCAAAAATCTTTAAAAAATGTTTAAAACTGTTATAGGGAGTATTGATTATTGAGTTGATTTTTGTTGAATTAATTCATTTTCTTGAAGATGTACATCAAGCATTTTCTGTAACTGGACATTCAGATTTCTCTTGACCTTAGAACAAGCCAGGTGTAAACACTGAAATAGAATTAGTAATCAGATTACTTCATGATCAGATTCACATTGATGTTTGAGTAGTTCAATTGAAATCACAATGATCAGACATACAGTAAGCAGTAATCAGAGGTGTCCGAATCCATACTTAAGTAAAAGTAGAAATACTATAGTTTAAAAATACTTCAGTTAAAATACAAAAGCATTGTTACAGTAAAAAAGTAAACTTATTTGTACCAGACGACTCTGAGGAATGTGCAACATATATTATTTCCTAAGGTTTAAAGTACTGTATGTTAACAATTAAGCTGCTACTTTTTTTCCACGCTTTAAACCGTGTGGCTTGTAATGAGGTGCAGCTTTTTCTTCTTATATATGTTATTTTCCAGGTTTTTTTTTTTTTACTTTGCGGGTGCGGCTTATATTCCTGTGCGGCTTATAGTCCGGAAAATACGGTAAAAAAAAGTAAGGAGTAAGATTGAGTTTATAAGGCTTGGTTTCCACCCAAGCAGTCCGGTATTCAGGATGTGTGTGCAGGTGTCCAGAATAGAATGTATTTAGTCTAAAACATATTTAAACAATTAGAGCTAATGAGTGGCATTACTGTCTAAGCACTGGTCCCAACATTAGCAAAACAAGTGCAAGTGGAGGAGAGCATAATTGGTCACATGCAGTCTGGGTGGGTAAAATGTCTCTGCCTCTCCTCCATCACTCTGTGCAATGCTGTCCAAGTGACCAAAGCTAAGCACTGTAAGCATTCTCTTCCAAGCTGACTGAGCTCTAGTGATAATGTAATTTTAGCAATTTGGTGCTTTAAGTGACCTGGAGAAGCCTTCCTGTGATATATATATACCTTAAAGACATGTTGTGGAAAATATATATAAATGCATTAACATCCACACTGATCTCTACCTTTTCTGATTTTGACATTTTCTCTGGAACACAGCCAGTATAAGATCAGTATTACAGTATCTGATACATATAAAGGCAACAGAGTTTAGATTCAGAGCCTGTCAGCTTTAAACATCTAAAGCTATTGAAGCCTCTTTCCCAGTCTGCCTCTGTCTGTGATATAGCTATTCGATATACTGAGCACTTTAAATCCCAGATACCTGAGCAGTCCAGCAGAGCTTATATTAACAACTAATGCACTTTGATGCTTTTCCCCTAATGTGTTTGATCTTCAACTCCAGGTCTCGAGTATTTTGAAGTGTGTTTGCGTTCTTGGATATATGCCTAGGGTCTCAACAGGCGAAGAACATTATCTTTGATCTGATGAAAGGCTGTGCTTTTATCATAGTTTCAATCAACATTAGCAATTTAAGAGCAAAAGGCCTACTAGTGGATAAAATGTAAATTTGCTTTTTTAGAAAGTACAATAATATGAACAATTTAATAAGCACTCTATTTAAGGTCAAGGCTAATTTAGAGATCAACTAATTGAGGCTTATACCCTGTCAGATAGCACTGTGCACACTTGCCACATGCTGTGTCCCATGCTATGATGTATAAAAATGGACAAATGCATGTAGCAAATCTTTGGAAGTATGAACAAATGACATGAACAATTGCTACCTGAAACAATGGTACAGAATTTGGTCTGACCTTCTTCTCCTGGTTTTGAGTCGGAGCACAATGGAGTGGATCTGCAGTACCTTTGGTTTGTGTGAAACTCAAATGTGTCATGCGTCTGTCTCTTGTGAGCCTTGTCTCCTGTTTGCTTCCCCCATGCTCCTTAGCACATGGTTTGTGCTTGTTTTGGTTCTGTCTCCTCCTTGTCTACCATTACCACCTGTGTCTAATTTGTAACCACGCCCCTTTGTAATCAGTAGTTTCAGGTGTGTCCAGTGTTTTGTATTTAAGACCCTTTGTTTCAGTCTGTCTTTGTCAGTCCTTTTGTTTCTGCTTTGTTACCTACCATGTTTGTAGTTAGTTAGTATTCTGGTTTTGTTTGTTTCTTCTTTATTTATTAAAATCATCTTCCCCATTTGCTTATGCTGTCTGCTTGTCCCTGACAAAATGGAGCTGACCTGGCAATGATGGAAATCACATAAACCATTTACAGATTACTAATAGGCAGACCATGGGTCAGGTCTGGTACAGGTTTAGCATCCCAGGATATTCACAGACCAAGCACGTGTTGTACATTTCACCGGTGATGCTACAGCCAATTATATCTGTGGCTTATGATGAGTGCTGCAATTTAAGTGAATGACATACATGGCAGGGCTCCAGACCACACCACCCCAGGGTGCACATGGTATGAAACAAAAGCTCTTTAGGGATGTTTGTTGTTTGTGGTAAAACCAGAGATATTGTAAATGAGAAGACCAATCACTGGTTGAAATATGAATCAGAGCCTCACAATGCTCCACTTAGTGACTGTTTATGCATTAATTCCCACCCTTCAGTTTGCTGGATATGCCGAAGAGGAGGAGGGAGGAAGATGTTTTGCCTCTAGTCAGGAAAAAGCAGTAATATGAAGGAGGGACTGTTTACTCTCTTTGCACAATGTTCAAAATTCAGAATAATAACACTGAGAATACTCATAAACACATATAATCAAAAAATATTAAAAGGCCGCCTAGGTTTAATTTTATTTGGACCACTGTCAAGTTTTTGTTATTGTTAAATATCAATCAAATCAATCATCAAATCAAAGTTTATTTGTATAGTATTGCTTTGTGGTGTTATCACAGAGCAGCTTTACAGAAATCACATTTGAAACTCATGAAACAAAGTTAACACATACACCTGGTGCTAGGCAAAGGGCAACAGTGGCAAAGAATAACTCCCTCAGAGTTGGAGGAAGAAACTTTGGGAGGAAACAGGCTCACAAGGGGGAGGTAAAAGCAGTAATGTGAAGCTTCAACTTGAGATGTTATTAATTATTAATAATTATTAATTATATTAATTATTTGTTTTTTAAAGCTTCTGTCTAATTTTTTTAATTTGACTGAAACGTGAAAAGAACATTTTTTTAGATTTAATTTTGAAGTTCTTGAAATAAACTGAATTGTAAATGTACTTGTAATCTGATTGACATTCAACTGTTGACATATATCATAAAATGCTGATATATACTAAATACAAGATATATATATATATATATATATATATATATATATATATATATACAGTGATATTTCACTAAATTGTAATGTTATGAGCATTTAATACGCTAAAAAACCCGACCACCTTTTCCTAAGTGGACTGCATTGAATTCTAATTACATACCCCTGGTTTATGACCTCTCAATGGATACAGTTTTGAACAGGCTCTTTTTAAAAAATGAAATATATTCTGACACTGCATGTTTGGGTAACTTCTTAACTGTTTTTATTGTTGATTAATGTTGGCAATCGTTCATTTATTGATCTTCTTAGCTGCTTATTCCAGGTCAGGGTAAAGGTGTCTGTGAAGCCTACTAGAAAAAGCAAGCAGGTCCATTGCACCATACCACAAACACATCTATTCATTTTCGGGCAATTTAGCATGGCCAATTCTCACAGCCCAATGCCAACGCTGAATTCTTTTTTGCACCACCAGGCGGCCATGCTGGGGGTAAAAAGGCTGTGTTTCAGTAGTCTCAGAAGCATGATTATAAATATAATTGGATGACAAGTGGTGAGCTGTTTCTCCAGTCTCCTAAGAACGGAAGTGACTGCTTCAAGCATATGATTAAAAAGAGCAACAAAGGGTTCTGATGTAAGATGCATAGCGTTGTTGCTTGGAATAGCGATTAAAATGGCTTTGGTTGATACAATTTCTAATAGAAAATAAAGTGAATGTTAAGTACCAAAAGCAACAAACAAGACCTACTCAAAACAGATAATAACAGACTAAAATAAGCCAATAAGTCACATTCCTACACATAAATCACATTTCTGTGATTCAGTGCTGTGAACGTCACTGACTCTTAGAACCCGGGAACAAGACCAGACAGGCTCACAAGAGGTGAACCATCCTCCTCTGGTCAAACTACTTATACGTAGTTAAGGGAAACTGGAAACCACACGTCTGCTGTGATACTCAGGTTTACTGAAGCAATGATAGTTTGATGGTGGACATAGTAACAATAGGAGGTTAATAGGGTCTGTGTAAATTTTGACATGTGGGCAACTGGTCCAGGGCAGGGTGTGAGTCTAGTCCAGGTCCAGTAGCCAGAAGGTCGGTAGCTAATGTGAAGTGGTAACTTGGGGTCCTTCTCAGATGGGGCAGGGGTACTACTTGCCAAACTAATCATTAAAAAATAATTGAAACATCTTGCATTTTCAGCTCCAAAACACTCAGATGAGGATGGATCATCAACAATAATGACACGGACTTAAATTCTCTTAATATTTAAGCATCATAAATGAAAAACAAATTGAGTGCCCTAGGATCTCCTTAGAAAATAACAATATCTGGCATGTGATTATTCTCTGAGTAAATACTTTTCTGTTTTAAGAATTAGAAATTAGAATTAAATTAGAATAAAAAAGTGATTTAATTTGAATTAAAAGTACATCAAACTACAAAAACATCCCAGAAATGGACTTCTAACGGTTAACTAGCACACAGATTGAACAATATTGGTCCCTCATTGTTAACACCAAGGGAAAAGGTCAGCCCCATTCTAAAAATTTAGTTGGATAAAAGAACATTTGGTGAAAATGTAATTTGCAGCCTTCCATTGTTGCATTTGTGCTTTACATGTTATTTCTTTTCCATCACATTTTTTCCAGATTGTGGCCTAAACTCTAGCTATCAATGTGCCAAACTGCCGATCAAGAGCCTCTACGAATTAGGTTAAAATTCTTCTCTTAAAACTTCAGACAATGTGAATATTGGTGGCGATTACTGATTAAGCCTTCAGTCCAAACATAAGCTTTGAGTAGTTGTTAGCTGCAGAGCTCCACTGACAAACTAAACAACTAAAGACACCACATCAGCTGATCACCTGCATGTGCAGTACAAGAACAGTGTTATTATGTAAATGCATTAATACATGTCTGTTCCTCAGTTGTAAAGTGATGAATGGACTCTTTAACAGAGCCAGTTGTGCACCTACAGTTGAGTGGTCTTTAGCACTACACCACTACACTCGAGGAGGTCCAAATCCCACTATGTAATGTTTCTTTCATTCTCTGACTTGGACGGCATTCGTACGCTTTTCCAGTAATGAGGAGTAGAATTGTTGGAATCTGTGACTAATGTTGGCATGAGGGAAAAGTGGACAAACACACTGTTGGACACCTGTCTTCTCCGTCATGCTCTCGGAATTACATGGGGATGATCTGGAAAACATCAGTGCTGCTGTGCTGCAGAGGTTCTGTCTCTCATTCTCTCATGCATGTCTTAACACTGTTTTTACTGATAGGCAAGATTAATGGGGTGTTGATTATGCTTGTACCTCTAACTCATGCATTTACAATAACAGGGAGATTGATGTATGTGTATATGATGAGTGTGTGTGCATGACTGAGGTTGTTGGTATGTCAGATTTATATATGTATAAATGTGTATTTTATTAATTAAATAAATAGTGTGAATTAGTATAATGTGGGACTTTTTTTTTTTTGCATTTCAGTTTCTCCTCAGGTGGTATATCCGTACTCTAAGTGCCATGGTGTCTCAGACAATCTGAATTTCCTAATGTGGGACAGGTCTGTTTGAATATGGGAAAAAGCAATGTTAAATTGTAATACACATTGCAGGTCAGTAACACAAAGCTAATATGAGGGTTATTTACTGAATTTTTCACAGGCACAGTTCTATATAGAACTATGGACTCAAAGAACCCTTGCATGAATAAAAGATTCCTTATCTAGAGTGTTCTTCAGATTGATGAAGAATGAAATTGTAGAAGGTTCTAACACAACCTTTTATAAAGGGTTCTATATGGGAACCAAATATCGGTACCATCATTTCAAAAACTTGTAGTAATAGTAGGATCCTTTTGCCATATAAAATCCTTGTCCAAAAGTTTATATATAGAACCCTCTTCAGCACACTCTCCAGCAACCTGAAGAACACTTTATTCTTTATTTGTTTCTTTGTGAATTCATGGCTTTATATAGAACCATTTTCTGTACTGAAAAAATAGATTAAGGAGCCTCATTTTAAGTGTGTTGCCTAAATGTGTAATACCTTTGTCAGGATTTTAACACTTGAATGGACCAGTAGATAATGTTTTTACACTGACTTCCATTAAAAGTTAATAAAGTTTTATCTTCTGATTTGCTGATTTTTACAGATTTGTTTTAAAGATTTATTGGAAACACCTTTATGTTCCATTAGAAGGCTAACAATAAATAATTTTGAGAAGTTACACAATCCATAACCCTCCACATGTTTCTGCCAGACTGAAGTACCTTTAGAACTAGGAAAATCATATTTCCCTGAAACAAAACAAGGTATATTTATATCAAATTTACACAAAACACTTCATGATAAAATGTTTGTTTAATTTAAAAGAAATGCAGACTGTTAACATTCATTTTGATTAAACATTATTCTATTGACCTGGTTGCTCTTCAGAAGGGCTGTTATTATTTTAAAAATTGCACTACCCTAATATGTTTCAGTAGTCTTGTGATTTTCTGTTATGCACATTCAAAGCTTGTGTTCACCTCAAGTTTAAATTGCTTTCATTTATTTGAGGAATACCTACAATACTTACTTACTAAATAGCTTAGGAGTCCCATGTCTAATTCCAGTTGAAATAAATACTAAGAAAAGTCATTCTATGAAATGAGTGCCATTTGCATGCTCTTGCATTAAGCACAACAAATGTGATTCCAAAGTGTTTGCATGTCCATATTTTTCAACGTGATATTTGCATCTGAATAAATATATTTTATGTCCCTGTTTACATAATATCTATTGAAATGACATAATTTGAGCATTTGGAGTAACCTGGACAAAAGCAATTACATTCATTATTTGTTGTTTTTAAAGTTAAACAGAGTCCAGCATACATAGTGAAAATTATATGAAAATATATATTTTTAATTATATATATATATATATATATATATATATACTACTTTGTAATTATTTTTAATTACAGACTGTAGTCTGTAATCTGTTTCTGCATATTTTGTTGTCCTCCTTTCACCCTATTCTTCAATGGTCAGACCCCACAGGACCACCACAGAGCAGGTATTATGTGGGTGGTGGGTCATTCTCAGAACTGCAGTGACACTTACAAGGTGGAAGCTTGTTTTTTGTGTCAAAACAAGCTAAACCTGAACCACAGATATAGACTATAACATCGCAAAAAAAGAGAAATGTAGGGTTTCAAAAGTATGGAGGCACAATTTTTAAGATAAAAACAAGTCTACTACATAAAATCCCTCCTTTCATAAATTAACCTGAGCACAACATTGCACCTGAAAGATCTGTTCTGAAATTTATTTAGGCCTAGGTTTGTGTAAGTGTAGATAACATATCACAACAGTTAAATGTTAAACAGTCTAAATGCCAAGAAGCTGCCTTTCTCTATAGTTGGGATCTGTTCACACTCATCCCTCAATTCCTCATCTGAAAACACCCTCCCTCGCTCACACTGTTCTTTCAATGACAGCCTATCTATTATCTCCCACTGCACATATCTGCTCCATCTATCTGCCCAAGTGTCTCTCTACTTCACTCACACTTGCAACTTCTACTCTACTTCAATTTCAGAGTGTGCATCTCTCAATCTTCAGTCTGCTGTCTGCCTCCCTTTAACTCCAGTGTAACTCCAGTATTTACACAGATAACCTGGAGATGCTGCCGCATTCCACATCACGTCTACTACTCATCTCAATCTCATGTTACACCACCCTTATCCTATCCTCTACATTCACAGTTACCCAGTTCAACAACCATGTCATGTCCATTAGAGTAAGCATGAGCAAGAGAAAGTGTACTGCAGTCTTATAAAGGGTTTTTATTAAGGCTGAAGACATAGATTCCAGGATTTTAATGATAGTAGACAAATTTAAGTTTAAATATTTTTTTTTAACTCTGTCCTCACAATCCAGATGTAGTCAACAAGACAAGAACAATCTGAATTTGATAAAATCTCATTGACAAAAAAAGCAAAGACAAACCAAGGCTATCAACCCATCATGCAGTTGTGTCTCAGGCAGATATGTACATAATTACGTACAGGTGTGGACACTGGGTCTTGGAGCAGTAAAAATATGAATTATTTCTCTTACTGACGAACAAAAAAGCTGATAGAGGCAACTTTTGGGTAGTGTACCTCTTGGTGGGAGATTGCTGACAGCTAGACATGCCTCTATGATACACTCGAAGACACTTTGCCCAGCTGACAGACTTTGAGAGGGGGTGAATTATTGGATGAAGAGAAGCAGGATGGTCATTTCAGGAAATTGCTCACCAACTAGATCTGATGATTGGCTTTATATAAAGCCCCTATAGGTAAGCACTTAGTCCACAGCAAGGATGCCAGCTTCAGCAGCCTACAAATGTTCAAGATCTACAAACCCAGCTTCAACATCTCTAAGCATATGGAACCTGTATGCCTCCATGCCCAAATGCATTTCTTCTGTACCTGAGGCTAGAGGCGGCCCAACAGGATACTAGAGCATCCTTTCTCACTTTCAAGCAGTTTACCCACCAAACTGCATTTATGCAAAACAACCACGAACATTATGACCTCCCTTTTGTTTCTTGTTAATTTCATTGTTTTTATCAGCTTCACCTCACCACCACCTTATCACATTGCGAAAATACTGCAGTGCTGGAGAATGACCCACTACTCCAAATAATCCCTGATCTGTGGTAGTCCCAGGGGTCCTGAACATTTAAGAACAGGGAGAAAGATGGCTAACAAGGGCTGCATAGAAACAATGGACAGCAGTCTAATTAGAAAGACAAAGTGCTCCTGTGTGGTCAATGAAGCTGATAAAAATGACAACTGTGGGTCGGACAAAATTGTTGGCACCCTTGGAAAAATAATTAGACATCACTTCCTTCTACACCTCTCAACTGTGAATTGTGCACACTGCCCAGGTCTCTCTTCATATTTAAGGAGTGCCTGCTGCCAACTGTAATTTTAAGATCTCACACAGGTAAACTAACGATTTAGATCCAGACTCATTAAGCTGGCCACAGAACTTTCTGGCAGCACTTTGTTTCCATCCATTTCTGCGGTTTTGAAGTGTGTTTGGGCTCAGTGTCCTGCTGGAAGATCCATGACATAGGATACAAACCCAACTTTCTGACACTAGGCCCTACATCGTGAGTCAAAATCCTTTGGTAATCTTCAGATTTCATGATTCCTAGCACACAGTAAAGTGCCAGAGGCAGCAAAACAACCCCAAAACATAATTGAACCTCTTGACTGTAGGTACTGCATTTTTTTCTTTGAAGGACTCCATTTTCGGTAAGCAGTTGAATTATGTGCTTTACCAAAAGGCTATTGCTGTCCACAAGATTCTTTCCCAGAAGGATTTTTCCCAGAAGGATGCAAACTGGTGTACATTTTGGCAAAGTGCAGTCTAGATTTTATGTCACGTCAATAATTTTATCTGGCCCAATTCTGTGTGAAATTATAATGTTTTTCCTCTGCTTTTTTATAATTGCAATATTTTTCTGGGAGAAATCATGCATTTTCTGGAAAGGATCCAAGGGTGCCAACACTTTTGTCCATGACTGTATGTGAAATTAATATGAAATTGGCTATTCCAACAGTGGGACATACACTAGAAGACATATCCACATTTATTAAAATATATAGCAATATGAATATTTAAAATGTATGTTCTATATAAAAAATTGTTACTATTACTCTCAAAAGTTCAAGTCAAAAGATCCAGTGCAGAAGCTTAATGTTCTAATTAAACATAGCTTAAATGTTTCTTGTGTTAAGTCAATCGTCAACTATCTGTGAATGGGAATTGCAGCACCATGTGGTAAAGCTAAGTAGGCTGTTAAATATATATGAAATAAGAGTCCTGTATAGCTTCACATACATTCATATTCAACATGTTGATCTATAAGATGAACCATAATTCACAACTGGCTGATAATTTAAGGGTCTCTGTCTCACTGACTAAAGGATAAGGGGAGATAAGTTGGCTGTGGACACACGTATTTCTGCTGTCTGTATCAAGACAGGCTAAAACCAATAAAAGAATGTCAGTGAATTTTCTAACTTAACTTAACACTAAACAACACTAACAAATAACAACGTAAATAAATAATAAGAATAATGATAATAATAATAATAATAATAATAATAATAATAATAATAATAATAATAATGGATAAATAATAAATAGTGTAGCCCACAAAAACCTGTGTGTGTGTGTGTGTGTGTGCGTGTGTGTGTGTGTGTGTGTGTGTGTGTGTGTGTGAGAGAGAGAGAGCCTTTTTTTTTATTGTGTATCTCAGCATACGAAAGCATTCTGTGAGGAAGTGCAGTTTGTCTCTGTTCTGTTCATTTGGCACGTTCATTCCTGGTTCTCCAGAGTGAACCCAGGACCCACAGTCGGCTGGTGATCTATTGAGTCTGTACTTCGTCAGGGTGGTCTTCAGTTTGAGATCAGTTACTGTGCTCAGGTAATCTATCACAATCTACTGTCACTTTAAATAGCAATGCATTTTACTCAGTGATTTTGTTTGCTTTGGTCTCATTGTTGTGTGTTAGTGTGTGCTACTGTTTCTGTCAAATTGTTGATTGGTATGTGTGGGACTCCCACACTTCACCGCCATGAAGGGCAATAGGTTCAATTACTACAGATTTGAATATTTTTAGTCAAAATCTAAAATGGAATTTCTGAAAAAAAAAGGCTTAATGATTCTGTGTGCCTTTTTTGTTTCAAGTTGACCACTGATTGTTTAAAATTAGTAGAGGAACTGATTGTGATAAGGAAATAACTATAGTTGTAGTGCTCATTTGTACCAATTTAAATGTGTGTTTTGGTTCCCTGGAGATCTGGATCTTTTCTGGAAACATCATAATCTTTGTCTTTTCAGGTTTATCAAAGCAGGCCCAGGTTCGACAGTACTGCTCCAGCAGGTCCAGGTTCAGGATGCAAACCCTGCTCTGTGGGGTAGTAGGGCCAGTTTTTCTTGAGTAGAGCAGGAACTTGATTCTTATGCTGAGACTGTTGTAGAGACTCTTTTTAATATTTTAGCCACTGTCCTCCCTCAGGAATTCTAAGATTCTGGAATTTAAATTGCTGCACATTACTTTCCAGACTACTGTTCACACAGATGCCTCTATAATTATTAGGGTCAAATTTGTCTCTGTTTTTAAAGATTGTTATTAAACTTGTTATTCATCCAAAGTTCCAGATTTCAGGGAAGTAACTCACACTCAGAAGCAGATTGAACAATTCTAAAATGACCAACTGGATTTTAGCATCTCATTAAGGATGCCATCAGGCTCAGATGCCATATTTGTCGTTAGCTTTTATCTTTAATCTCCAAACCAGTAATTTTGAACCCTAAAGCATGTTTATTATCTTTAATTGCAAAATGCTAATTTCTCAAGGTTTGTTTATATGAGTTTGGTACCAGAACTTTGCAACAATTCTTAAAAAAAGTGTTTGGAAGTGGTTTGTCCATCTGTCTCCGTCTTGTATTGCTTTCTAGGCGTTTCTTGATGTAATCATTTTCAACATTCTTTTTCATATTTTGCCATTCCTGGTCTAATCAGTTGTCTTCTTTTTGAGTTTATATTGATTGGTTCCTTGATTTTCAGCTTTTTTGTCAAAATATTATTTTATTTCACGTCAAAATTGCCACTTGGCCTCTCTCATCTCTAGACAGAAATATAACAGGCCAATACTGATGTCAGTGTTTTGGCTGTCTTCAATAACACACATGCTTTTTCATGTAATAAAATGTTGTAGTGGGTGTAGTATAATCTATAATGACAGGAAGAATAGTGGCAAGAGATCACTGAGAGAGCTTCGGGTTCCATATGTTCAGTACACAGTGATTTAAATTCATTGATGTTGATTTTAGAAAATGTGCCTTTCCTTTCCTGCCCTGTTAACAAATCTGGAGTTCTTTTCCAATCAAAGCTTATCTTTCCATAACTTTATTTTTATATGGTTTTTGTTCTGTCTATAATGGACTACTCCCTAACAACAAAATAGAACAATCTTTTAAAAATAAAAAGCTTATAACAGAATACACACATTGTATCCACAGTCAAATAGTTTCAGTACTATATATATTACTATTAATATATTACTATATACTATATATAAGAATACAATTCCCATTAGAAAATACATACCACTCTAAAATAAATATATTTCAAAAATCCATAAAAAAATATTAGTACTATAAAATTTTTGATCACTTATATACTGTCATATATATTTTAGTATTCATTACATTTAAAGAGATATTTTGCTTTTTTGTTTTAAAGTTGATTGATTAATAATCTTTTCACATTTTAATAAAAATTTCTAATACTTTGAGATTTTGGATCTCTCTCTTGGTTTTATGAGAATATACACACATATATATGTGTGTGTGTGTGTGTGTGTGTGTGTGTGTGTGTACAGAATTGTGAGAATAGAACATTTGTAAGTTGACAAATAAAAATCCCAGTCAGATTTACTATTTTAGGGTTGTAGTCTGCAGCTAACTAAACAGTTTGCTCTTCTGGAGTCCAGAAATGGTTTGGTGCAAATGTTTAGACCCATGGTCAAAATTATATTGCTGTGAACAGAAGTGGAAAAAGAGTAGAAGATGAACACCTCCAAGTGACAACGTAAGCATTGAAGGCAATATTTACAAGGTCACTGAGCAAAGCTGTGTTTAGAGAAAAGAATGATACAACACTACATGAAAAAACACATCCTCACGGTTAAGCAGGGAGGATTGATCAGACTTTGGACTTGTGTTGGCACAGGGATTATTTTATTGGTAGAAAAAGAATATAATAAATAAAATAAAATAAAATAAATACAAGCCAAGAATCTCACAGAACTAGAAAAAAATTACAAAAACATCCAAAAGCAGAGACGCGAAAGACTTGTCAGAGACAGAAAAGTGTTTATATGCCTTGATACATGCCAAAGATGATGTCACTTACTAAGTACTGAAAATGCAGGGTGCCCAAACAAGCAATTTTTCTAATCATGCTAAATTTCTTTTGTTAATTTCCATGGCTCATGGGAATGAATTCAGTGAAGTGGGAGGGATGAGCAGTGCTTCAAAAATGAGCACTACTGCAGATTTAGAGAGAGAGAGAGAGAGAGAGAGAGAGAGAGAGAGAGAGAGAGAGAGAGAGAGAATGAGCAGCCTGAGAGACATGCAGAATCAGAGTGTGGCGAATGCTTTTTTCCACAGCAGTTTAGCACCGGACCCTAGAGCCTGGAATGCTGAATCATTTTTCATCCATTTCAGAGGGTCACGCACTGCAACTGAGGTAATTCAGATCCTGAAGCCAGCAGCTGTGAGAGGCGGAGGAAGAGCTTAGTTACTGTCAGAGGTCACACACACTTTGCACTGATCATGTACAGTGTATTGTAAAGTAAGTGGTATGAGTAAGAGCTGAATCAGCTGCTTCTATGTTCAGCCATTTATGTTGGGCAGCAATCTGACCATGCTGTGCAGCAGGTTCCTGTAAGAAGCTGGGGGGCCTCCAGCTCTTCAAACTGAATTTCACGCCTGTTGCCGTAAGTCCCAGAACAAAACCTGTTTTCTGCCCATGTTTTTTTTTTTTGCTCCCACTGCATTGCTCCAGCCCATTCCTTCAGAAGGCAGTCACTCCCCCACTGCTCCCACCCACTTCTGTTTAAACTTTTAAAATGAGGGTCTGTGTTACTAATTTATTTTCTAAAACATTTTTACTGTATTATATTTAGAATTGCCTGAAGTAGGAGAAGTCCACAAGTGCCATACTTAAAAATCAGAACGAGACCAGTTGAAAAATTATTAAGTTAAAGTTGAAGAATGGTTCACATTTTTACTCAAGTGAAAGTATAAAATTAAATACTCCTATGTAAAATGTATGTAAAGTAAAAAAAAGTCATATACAACCACTGAGTTTAAATAATGGTGTATATTAGAACTAATGTAAATTAAAATTAAAATAATATAATATATTCTAAGATCTCAAATATGTGACTAAAACGAATGTTCCTCCCTTTTTGCTCAAACTTTAAGTTTAACATTTTATTCTGTTTCAGTATTTGTTGCTTTTGGTGTCTCAGTTGTATCAAATTAAAATCATTTCAAGCAACCAAAATATAAAAATTACACACCACTGGCTGTTTTTTTTTCCATGGAGAAAGTATATATTGTGTGTACACAACCAGCATCCTTTTGTCAGCAATGGGTTCACTCAGCAGATGCTGGATGTCCTCATACTTTTCAATGTGTGTTTGTGTGTGTGTGCATGTGTGCATGTGTGTGTCTGTGTGTGTGTGTGTGTGTGTGTGTACGCATACTCACCCTCATCCTGTCACATGTGACTTTCTGAAATGGGAGCCAGAAGTCTAAGCTTTCATCACCTTACATCTGTTCCTAATCCCTGTGTTCTTCAACAGCTCATACTAAAGCACGTCTGCTCTGAGCATTCAGAGCATTTAGAGCTCACTCATAGTGCATTATACTCACTACTCACTCATAGTGTTCATTTCATTGCCTTTCATTTAGATTTTTGAATCATAAAAACATTAGTTTCCAGAGACTCAGTTTCTGCCACTCTCTCTGTGAGACAGCCTGGGCTCCACACAGATGATAGACATGCCAAGTTCCCCAGTTCAGACACTGCTGTGTAGCCCCAGAGGTCAGAGGTCATGGTGGAGGTCAAATGTCATCAGGTTTTGGAGAGATTGTTATGGAAGATGAAAGAAAAACAAGGTTTGATGTGGTCTCCACAACTGTTACATATTATGTTGACAAACGGTGAATCTCTACCTTTGCCTCTTTGACCTCTCTCTCTTCGCCTCTTCATGCTCGATGCTTTTTGTTATTAATACTGTTTATAATTTCTTTGTCTTCTTTTCTTTTTTCTTCTGATCCTTTTTTTTGCTTTCTGGCCAATATGCCTTTTCACTATGTTTTTCACTCTCACTCTTTGAAAGGCAGAATGAATCCTCACTGACGCTTTATTGATCCTTGGCTTTTTCGCTGAATCTTTTGCTCTTCCTCTCTTTAGCTTAGCTGTTTTTTGCATGTCTGAATGGATACAATATTAACAAAGTATTAAAATGACAAAAACAGTTAGAGAAAGAACCTGCAATACCGTTCCTTCACACTCTTACAGTGAAGTAGCCTGTAACTGAAGGAGCTTCATGCATGGGGTGGGAGTCATTCTACAACATGGATGTTAGCTTAGCTAATCTCTGTCTGTCTCCAACCACCTGCACTGGGTCTAAGGGGCTTCTGATGACAGAACAGGCCCTCTAAATGAACTTGTTCAGTCTCTTCCTGTCTGCCAGTCCAGTTTGGTGTTTAAGTGAACACCCAGGTACTTGTAAGAGTACATTCTCTCAATGTCCATTTCCCGGATGTTCACTTATGGAGGGTGAATTGCACCTGCGAAATCCACCACCAGTTCTTTTTGGTCTTTCGCATTTATCTGGATGATTGGATGATCGAGTTTCACATCAACTTCTGAAAGTGACAGGTGAGCTTTTACACGAAGTTAGCAGTGAATGGGATGAACCAGAATGGTGCTCCTCAAAGGTTGACCATGTTGTCTGACCTTTGACCATACTGTCAGTTGGTACTGTAGTTAAGATCCAGTTTACAGGTGACTGTCCATACAACATGCTCCAGCATGTCCCAGCAGCCTCAACCCAGGCTCATTACTAGGGGACCCACTCCCCAGGATCAAACTACTTCCATACATAGTTGATAAGGGAAATGATCAACATATCTGCTGTAATGCTCAGGGGACTGAAGTAATGATAATGGTTGATGGTATAATAGTAACAGTAGCAGATAATTAGGGTCTGTGTAAATTTACATAAATAAGATGGCAGGGCAACCAGTCTCAAGAAACACTTGAAACTACTGACACTTTTGTCGTGTTTAACATCTAAAGAACATAATAGAAATACAAAAAGCAAACTGAGTCTAAATTTAAACCTCAAATTAATTATACAATTGGAGAATAATAATACACAATAATAATAATAATAATAATAACAACAACAACAACAAATAATAATAATAATAATAATAATAATAATAATAATAATAAAGATTATAATAATTCTTTGAGTGAATCTGCTCAAAGGATTGTGGCAGAATGTACTGTGAATGTACAGTGTACAGCACTCTTTCTGTCTGTCCATCTCAATGGCCAGGCTGTGAGTCTGTACTTATCAAGGTTTATTTCAGTTTGAGGGTCAGACAATGTGGTCAGGTAATCTGAAGGTTTATTGTGGAGCAGCATTGCAGGTTATTCTGAGATTTAGACTGAGATCCCCAGTAGCTGATGTGGTTTTGCTGAAGCTGTTTTTGGTCATTTGCTGGTTCCCAATTGATTTGCTGGTTCTCTCTCTTAGTGTGTTTAATGTTTTTTTCCTCTTCTCTGAAGTGTGTGTAGCACATGTGTTCTGGTAGTTCTGTGTTGAGAAATGTGGTAATAAGTCAGGGAGTTCTAGGATGTGAATCATATTTCATTGCTTCTATGCCACACTGTTGACGTCACCTCTACCTCTGCAACTGATCTCTTGTAAACAATGATTTTCTAAACATTGTGTAATCACTAGCTTCACTAGCTCCACTGAGAAAAATAGAACATTTATGCTTATTACTAAACCTTAATCAACTTCAAAAACATTGTGTTTAATAAACCAGCCTATCAGATGACATTGTTTCCAAGAGGGTATGAATTTCACATGCACTTTTTACATGAATTAATTTGTATTAAGTGAAGTTTCAAAACCTTCCTAATAATAACAGACCCTCAGCTGAACTGGGAAAGAGTTTAGTTCATGCTAAAGTTGTAAAAGTTAGCATTGCTCCGCCATTAGATCTACTCTGGGCACTGATTCCCCATCTAAATGGTAAAACGTTCAGACTTGGCTTCCACTGCTGTACATTGGACATTATTGTTCTCCTCTGCTGTGTGATCATTATGTGTTAGCATATACATGTGTATATGTAATACATATGTAACATATACACTATTGGTGGGAATGTATGGTTGATTTGAGATAATATCAAATAATTCAAATAATTTTAGAAATCTAAGAATCTGAATAAGTACATGTATAAAGAAATATACAAATGTGTGAAAAACGTGAATACCTTTAATCTTGTGTTTTGATCTTCAGTTGAACTATAATGAGATTAAATGATTAATGATTTTTTTCTTCACTATTATGTCCAAGGTGTTCATAGTGTGCAAATATTAAAAAATAAGCTAAAAAATAAAAATTCAAAAACAACCCAATGCTGTTTAACAAGAGCCAAGTACAATATCCTGTGCTTTATTTAATTCAGTCGTTCAGGTGCTTTAGTGTGTTATTGGCCTTCATATTAATATTTTAATTTTTAATAATACATTTGACCATTGATTCCAGACTGGACTCATTACGACAGTTATGGCTAAATCAGGACTGGGAAATGTTCAGTATCTCATAATAATGCAACAGTTGCTGTTAGATCCATTGAAATAAAGCTGAACATCATTTCTGTTAATAATCTAATTGAAAATAGTGTTTCATCACCAACAATTGTTGTCAAAGAAGCAAAATCTCTCATCCATCCAGTTTTGTTTCACTACATACAACAACACAACAAATATAGCTAACCCCGTAACTAACTTACTTAAGCCATAATTAATCGGTTAGCATTTAATGTTGGAATCCACATAAACAAGCCTGTTTGGAACTAACCCAGATTAACATGAGTTTAACATGCTAAAGGAGAACTACTTTTGCCCTATAGACTTTAGCCTTGTAGTCGTCCACCTTTGGAAATACAGTACCTGCATCTTATGGCATGAAGTCACACAAACATGGATCCAACCAGCAGATCTCTGCATCTTTAAGCCCTCCCACACAAAGGGTTCCCAGCCCTGGCACAGTTAGACAACACACTTTGTAATTATTCTGTGCCAATCTATGTCTGTGTGGAAAAAAAACACCGGGACAGTTCCCGTCCATGCTCAGAAGCGTTCAGCCAAGCAATGAAAACGCATGCTTTAAGCAAACCAGATCAAGAAGAAGATACCTTAATAGGAATCAAGGACTGAAACAGGATAGAACAATGAGAAAGAAAGCCAGTCTAGTCATGGTAGATTCATAGTAATTAAAAGAAAGATATTGGAGATCTATGACACGGAAAGAGGTAACAAATTAATAAACATTTGTATTGTGCAGCTCTATCAGTTTCTGTAATAATAGGCATGGAGTCTTTTACAAAATTATGTATTTTTCCAAAATAACCAAAACAATATCTCAGTTGACAATAATAATAATCATAATAATAATCACAATAATAATCATAATAATAATCATAATAATAACCATAATAATAATAATAATAACAATAATAATAATAACAATCATATATAATACATAATATATAAGAATAAGTTACATAAATTAGAAAATAAAATCTGTGCACTACATGCAGCACAAAAAATTCTGTGATGGTTGTTGACAAATTGACTTAATTGTGACTAAACTGTAAAACACTGCTTGCTTTCATACTTTTGGTCTGTAGAGTAGCACAGAGCAAGTTTCTAGGATGAATAAACTCCTTTGAGTGTCACAGAGTCATGCAAATTGTCCGTAAAGCCAAAATGCATTCTTGGTTTGGCAAACAGGGTGTATTGGTTTTTGGAAAACCGAGGTTAAATGTCAGTTTTAGTCTGTAAACAATTGGGGGCAAAAGAACTCTGTGCAAAGTTTTAGAGGCCATGTGACCCACCTTTTCTCTTGGGTATTGTAAATTCCTCCCCACACTGCCTCCCTGTAGGACCTGCACAGGAGTCATTTAGCCCAACAGCTGGCCTGTTAGACCTGCAACCAGCTCAACCAGAACCAGCAGAGGAACAGGTCAATGCCAAGGCTTATGAGCTGTTGTAGTGTGTGTGTGTGTGTGTGTGTGTGTGTGTGTGTGTGTGTGCAAAACTTACACCTGAGAGTGATAGGAATGACACAGATTGAGAGAATTAAAGGTCCATTATATAAATACATGCATTCAGTAAAGGAGCATTAGAGAGGTCAGGATCATCCAACACCTCATCCACAACTCATCCCAAAAGTGAAGGACTATCATTGTAAAGGACACAGTTCCATTGCTCCACGTTCCAACAAAGGGGGGCTTCATACCACTCTAACTCATGTTTGGCATTAATTATGGTGCCAATAAATAATATTTATCTGCTCCAGAGAGTCCGATTCTATTGGCAATTTACACATCTCTGTCAGTAATGAGTAACTTAAAATGAGCCTTCATTAGAAGATGTATTTGGACACAAAATATTCAGTTTAAAAAAAATGCAATCTACATCAACAGTAGCACAATCTTGGCCCCCACCAGCAACCCCACTTTTACATCACTAAATAAAACTGCTAATATGTCATTAGGCCACTAATTAAATGATAAATTTAAGTAAACAAAAGAGTATAAAATGTCATGCTTAATCGTGTGCATTACACACACACACACACACACACACACACACACACACACATATATTATATATATATATATATATATATATATATATATATATATATATATATATATATATATATATATATATTAAAATAAATGCTGTCCTTCAATGGAACAAACAAGTCAAGACTGTAGGGAGGCTGTGACAGCAGCTTCCAGTTAACAGACCTTTGCTGTATGGAGACATATGAAAGACCTTTTCACTGTACTGAATTCATGAAACTCTGTACATGAAACTCCATAAAAGTTTTGTAAACTGTTGCCTCTGTAGAGGCAATGTTCTCACTTACAAGGAATTCAACAAAAGTGCTTTGCCAAAACGAAACATCTAGGAAGCCATTTTTCAGCAATGAAGGCAAAACTGAGCATGTGCTGTTCATGGAGTTCCCAATGAATGGCAGAAACTATCACCGACTTGGTTTACATCACCCTACAAATGCATGAGTAATCATGTACAACTAACAACTCACAACTCACTTTCAGTAAATGCCTTGTATGTCAATGTGTATTTGGTTTGGCAAATCAGTGCTTAGTGGTGTTAAATTGAGTGAAGTGGTGATGGAATTTAACAAAGCTATGCTGGGTTGGGGCATCCAGCAGAAATTTGGAATCAAGCTTTGTTATTCATCTAGTTCAAAAGATCTCAACTTTCCTCAAAATTCCTGTTAGTTTTTACTGTGTTCAGGTTTACTTGCACATGTTCTAATGTGAGCTGGAGTTCTTACAAGCAAAACATTCTTATTTTTGAGAGTGTGAGAACATATGTGTGAGAGTACTGATGGTGGTTAAACTTTGACCATATTGTCAGATTTTGGACTGATGGTTTTGTTTCTCTTTGCATTGCCACTGGTTGCATGTGCAAGGAAAACCAATACCGCGGAGTGTGAAATGTTCCCTACTCTGGGAAAATGATCCACTGTTTACAGGCCAAATATTTCAGGTCCCACAAACAAAAAGTCAAAATGCCTGGGTTTGGAGTTTGGCTTTGTTAATTGGCTTTAGTAATTCCTATGTAAGTGAGTTGTTTGTTTGGAGTCATGTGAGGGAACATTCCACTGTTTGGTCTGTGTTGTCTGAGCATGTGTGGTTTTAAGTAAGCGAGGCTGAGGAGCTTAGCCGTCACGGCTTGTCTTGAATGAGTCCATTTGCTCTATGCTTTCAGCTCAGCACTCCTGACCTCCATTAAGAAGAATCTTCTTTACCTTAGCTTTAAAAGCTCTCAGCAAACCATTTACTCTCATTACACTTACACAAACCAGGTCTGTTGCAGTCTGTGTCAAGATTTAGGCCACACACCAAAGTCTTTGAGTATGTTTAGATGTGAACGTGATGCTGAGATAACTACACATAAAGCATAATGACAGTGGAGCCATCAGGATTATAGTTAGTGCAGTCTGAGTCATTCTGGCACTAGCTTAGATCATTTAAAGAAATAGTTTATACATTTTAACAATGTCTGCATATCTTACAATTTGCTGAGCACTGAAGGATATTAATGACTTGTGTGTTAGTAATCTTTAATTTGCTTTATGGTAGAAGCTGACTATATAACAACACAAAAAATACAATGACCCGGTTTGAATGCCTGATAATACTAACTGAAAAGTCCTTTAGTTCAATTAAAGCAATACCATATTGTCTACTTGGAGGCCTTGCTTCATTAATAAGGATCAGATTTAAGTGTGGGCTACATGGGCAGTCTCCTGTGACAGCACCCCCCTGGGGAACTGAGATAATCTAGTCTGCAGCTGGTATACCACCAAGGTGAACTTTAGTCTTGACTCTTGGCTGACATTGTTGGGGGTTATTGTATTGTTACACTGATGCTCAGTGGTGAAATAAAGGACACACATGGATAAGAGAAGCTCTAAGCTATAAGGAAAGAAAATGGAAAATGTGCTATAGATAATGGTACATAGAGAATTTGACCCTGCTTTCTGAGAACATTGTCATACATATAATGAATAGGTTACACCACCATAACTATAATGTTTGTTGACGAAACATATAGTGAGGGGCTTGTGGTATACAAATGAATACTAAATATGTCATTACATGACAATAACTCCAGCCTTTTGGAGTCAATGAACCCTAAAGAACATCTGCATAAACAATGCACTAAACCTTCACTTTCATTTTTGCAAAGCAAATCTCTTCCCTGTGTCCTGGCATTGGAGTAAAATGCTGC
The DNA here is from genome assembly GCA_034509495.1 of Acestrorhynchus altus. Classification (NCBI taxonomy): domain Eukaryota; kingdom Metazoa; phylum Chordata; class Actinopteri; order Characiformes; family Acestrorhynchidae; genus Acestrorhynchus; species Acestrorhynchus altus. The sequence goes on from CM067503.1 coordinate 26,367,807, forward strand.
AATTTTAGATTTGGAGTAAGAGCACTGACCTTGGCTGTCTTTTGTTTCACTACATTATGGTTGGTGTAGTGTAGTGTGTAACAACACCTCTCTGCCCACATTCACATAATAATTTTCAAACATATGTTGCTCTGAGATAAGATTCTCTAACCAATTTTAAGGTTATTCCCTATGCAATGCAGGTAACACCAGCCTAAAACTTTCTTTACAGACAGTTAACCAGTGTAATTACAGTGGTGGTTGAAAGTTTGCAAACCCTTTGGTATTTTCTATATTTCTGCATATATTTAAATTAAATAGTAAATAGTAAATAAGGAGAAACAAATCAAACAAATTAAACAAAATTATTACATTTACTTGTTTATTTATTGATTTAATCCCAATATTATATATCCATGAGTGGCAAAAGTATGTGAATCTTTCTTTCAGTATCTGGTGTAACCCCTTGTGGACCAATAATTGCAGTTAAACGTTTCTGGTAAATGTTGATTAGTCCTGCACTAATTGTAGCACATTCAACTCTGTTAAGTTGATTGTTTTTCCCCCTTTAACAGATTGCTTCAGGTCCTTCCACAACATTTGTACTGGGTTAAGGTGAGGACCATTCCAAAACATTAACTTTATTCTTCATTAAACATTATTTGGTAGAACTATTTGTGTGCTTAGGGTTATTGTCTTGCTGCATGACCCACATTCTTTTGAGATTTTGTTCACAGACACATGTCCTATTTACATTTACATGTACATTTACATTTACAGCATTTAGCAGATGCCTTTATCCAGAATGTCTTACAAAGGGGCTTTGTTGTTCACTCAGAAAATATCCTTAGCTAGTAGACAAGGCTAGAATCCAGAGATTCTTCACGCTTAGATCCTGTCAAAAACAAATATCAGATTGGGGACTAACAAGATTCAGAATAAATCTTTATGGAGTTAAATACTCTTGAAAAAGATGGTCAGTCTGTGTTTGAACACAGTGACCCCCAGGGGAAGTTCCTTCTATCATTTTGGTGCCAGGACAGAAAAGAGTTTGGATGCATGTTTTCCTTGTGTCTTGAGGGATGGTGGGTCAACCTGAGCTGTACTTTAAGCTCCAAGGGCTCGAGTTTTGACCATTGCCATCATGTATGGAGGTACTGGTCCATTTTTGGCTTTGTAGGCCAACATCAAGGTTTTGAATCTGATGCGGGCAGCTGCAGGAAGCCAATGAAAGGAACGCAGGAGAGGAGTTACAAGACTGAATTTGGGGACATTGAAGACCAGCTGTGCCGCTGCAATTTGGATGAGTTGCTAGGGTCTGATGGTCCGCAAAGGAAGGCCAGCTAGAAGGGAGTTGCAGTAGTCTAGTATTGAAATGACAAGAGACTGAGCAAGAACCTGAGTGACCTCTCTAGGCAGAAAGGGTTGAATTCTCCTGATGTTGTAAAGGAGAAATCTGCAGGACCGAGTCAGGTTTGCAACATGAGCAGAGAACAATAACTGGTCATCCACTACTACACCAAGGCTCCGTGCTTCTGCAGATGGAGTGACCAGTGAGTTCTCAAGGGAAATGGAGAGATCAGGGTGAGGACCAGTGGTTCCAGGAATGAATAGTAGTTCAGTCTTGCTGGGGTTGAGTTTGAGGTGATGGGCTGCCATCCATTATGAGACATCAGAGAGGCAAGCTGCGATGTGAGATGAGACCTGGGTGTTGGATGGCGGGAAAGAGAGGATGAGTTGAGTGTCATCGGCGTAGCAGTAGTAAGAAAACCATGAGAAGATATTACTTTACCAAGAGAAGTAGTGTAGAGAGAACAGAGAAGAGGACCAAGGACTGAACCTAATGGAACAACAGTAGAGAGTCTGTATGGAGCAGATGTGGCCATGTTACCTGGTAAGAACACTCTTCAAGGTATGATGTAAACCGTCACAATGCAGAAATGGTGTTTGCAAGGCTACCAAGAACTGACAGGAGTTATCTTGAGTTCCCAGATGATTACTCACTTTGCTCTTGGTTATATTTGTTGGTTGAGCACTCCTGGGGAGGGTAATAATGATCTTGAATTTCCTTCATGTGTACACTAAGAATGTCCTTCAAATAGATGTTCATTCCCCAACACAAGTTTATACTAACAGTTTGAATGTCAAGATGAGTCGTAATTAAGAGGCAATCATGAAGCGTTACTACAAATGGGATGGGGAACATGTGGAAGAAAATGATGAACAAGATGACTTTTATCTTGATCTTTTTGTCTTGGTAGAAGAGAGGAATGGTTGGTGAGGAATGGTCTGGAGTGTGGTCTCTTCATTTGCCCCCTCACTGAGCTGGGGAGCAGTGCTTGAGACAGTCAGATTCTCCCAAACCTCCCATTTATTTTACCATCTGCTTCTCTCTTCTTCTCTTCCATGATGGAGGTTTATTCTGTTTTCTCATCATCAAATTGAAAATTACATGAATATGCTTTTGCAAATACTGCCTGATCAGGAAATGCATAGGCCATTGTCTCCTTCATGTGGTAGCAGAGCGGGAGAACCAGTGTTTTCTGCATTTGGTTTTCTTCTTCCCTTAATTTCTTGCCTATATAAAGCATTTACAGAGTAATGTGAGAGGGAGCTTCCTTTTTAAACATTTGTCTCAGTGTAGTGTGGTACACTGTGTGTGTGTGTGTGTGTGTGTGTGTGTGTGTGTGTGTGTGTGTGTGTGTGTGTGTGTGTGTATCTCTTGCTCTCTCTCGCTCTCTTCCAAGCATGTGTTTTTGATTGTTCTGAATCTGAAGACAACTGGTATGATAGCTGGGGCTGAATCTGTTTTACAGTTTGAATATTTTATGGTAGTTTGACATCTTATCCACTCCATGAATAATCTTTGAGAATGTGTAGCCACTGAGTTATGGAATATGTTTCACTGTAGGCCCACAGAGAGAATTCCATCAAGTCATCAGCAACCCCATTGTGACTCCCTGCTGAATTACACAAAGATTAAGTGAGAGAAATGCTATGCTAACATTCTGACTAATCTTATATATCATGCTAATGCCAAAGTGGAAACCTTTCTGCCTCCATTCTTGAGATCGTCAACTGGTTAAAGTGCAGCTGTGCTCTTCAGTGATAAATCAGTCAGACGTATCAATCATTAAGTGCAGTATGACAGTTGTGCAGTTATTACAATGAAGAATTTTAATTCCAGGCTCACACACGGGCTTTTACAGTTTTGAGTTCAGCTATTCATAGTGTTTTTGTGTCCATCTTTTGAGGATTGTCAAAACAGGGTTATACCATATATTGTCTGCTAAGTAACTGGAAACGTGTCAATGTATTTCCTTTGTGGCACAATACAGGTGCGGTACATATAGATCTCTTTTCCACTGCAGGGTTGAATGGTTCCGAGCATTGTTGGTAACCACTCTACTGGTGTTCCACATGGACATGCTTCAGCAGGGAATGCTTTTAAATTAGGCTGAGCCAGACTTTCTCTGCACAGTTAGCTAACTGTTCCTGTGCAAGCTTCATTTGTCTATATAGTATTAAACAGACTAAAAGGGACTGTGTTCATATCTGTATGCAAATCAGATATGTTTCTCAAATCAGATCTGTTGAGATGACTATTCACATTGTTATTTGCAGGTGATCAGATTGGATTGATGTGGCCAAACATCTCAATGATATCTGCATGTGTGTGTGGTCACACTAGTGCCACACTCTTCTTGGATCCCCGCACTTTGTCACTGGCAAAATAAACCTTGAAATAAGATTTGAATGCCCAGAGCGTTCAGACTAAGATGCATCTGTACATATCCAGTTATAATTGGATTTTAAACCACCAATGGTTTTGATTTGATTAACAAAAAACTAACCAAAATCCATCTGGATAGAATCTAGACATGGAAAAAATATGATTAGGGCTGGTAGTCTGAACATGGCCTTATATAGACAAGAAGATGGAGCAGCAAGAGTACAGAGAAAGAGTGAGAGTAAAAGAGGCACAAAGTGATATCTTTCATTACATTTTGCAATAAATGCATTTCTTTTGTTCAGTTTTGTATATATTTTATAATGTACTAGGTCGAATGTATTGAGTTTGATTACATATTATGTGAAATAAATCACATTTGTGCTGCATGTACATGTACGACTGCAAATGCTATTCCAGGAGAAAAACACATTTCACTAAAACAAACAAAAAATACTACTACTACTACTACTACTACTACTACTGCTGCTGCTGCTGCTGCTGCTGCTACTATTACTGCTATCTAACTTTCTAAATTACTTTCTCAACATTTTGTATACATTCATGAACACGTTTGATAGTAACATGGGTTTTTATTTGGTGCTCTGTAAGAAATATATATATAATATATACAATAGCTGTGTATTGTTTCGTTGGAAGAAATCAGTGAGAAGACAGAACTTTGCTTTTTGTTTGTTTTATTTTGGAAGATAGTTTTCACAAAGAAGAATGAATTTTCTTTTCTGAAAATTGCTTCAGTGTCTATTTTGCTTCCAAAGGCAATAAAAAGACTTTTTTTTACATCTCAGAAATCCAGTTGAAAATTGATTGTCCACAGTGATTTTGAAGATAAAAATAAATGATTAATTATAAAAAATAAATTTTAACACTGTCTGAGCAAAGAAAGAGAGCAAACAATCTTGGTCAGTGACATGATCAACTCTGACCCCTCTTGCTGATCAATCTACATACAGATTGAGAATGTACAGTGGACAGATCAGTAAACATGCATTGGAAGCTCCTTTGGAATCTAAACTGGGATTTAATTCAGACGGAAATGAGTAAGTGTTAGCTGTTTTCTGAGAATGATTACTCATGTATATGACATATTGGTGGTTATATAGAGCAAGTCTTGTAGTTTGTTACAGTATATGTCTGTAGGTTGCTCTAATGCTAGAGCGATTAACCCTAGAAAACAACATGTAACTGCCTACAAAATGTGGATCTTGTGGGTTAATGAAATTATCTTTTTATTTACTGCTGACTTCAGGTAATGTCAAACATTTATGGTCCCATAGTACATTTGTCAAGTAGCATAAAATAACTTGCAACTTGGCCAAGGTCTCACCAAGAATCTTAATAAAATAAATTTGGTGTATAAAACAAAAGAACCAGCAAGACAGGTGTGCATATCAGTGTTGTTTCTGTTGTCCAACAGTTAAACATAGTTTTGCTTTTGTTATTGTGGGTTTTTTTTGTCATTGCCCAGGCACTGCCACATCCTTTTTAGATTCAGGAGGACGAACAGTCCAATGCCCCCAAATGCTTAGTTAGCACCAATGATGTTGATGTTGTACAGTAATGTTTCTTAACTCATTATTATCTGGCTCTGCACACCTGATCCAGCTCATCAAGTGATTATTGAACCTTCCATAAGGGCAGTGGGGCGGAGGAGGAGGAATGAAAACACTTCAGAGCACTATGCTATTAGATCCCATTACACATGTAGTTGTGTTGTTTCCCTTCCTAGCTAAGTTAGTCTTACTGACATTCCACTTCTACCCTATTTAGTTCCTGTGTGAGGCACATATGCACTCTAAACTAGAGTGATTCAGTGCTTCAGTTGTATAGTGTCCAGATTTATCCTGTAAATAACCACTGGTTTAATTTAACAAGGAAAAAAGCAGAAAATTTGAACATATCTTTTGCAGGGCTTTCTTGTAAGGGTTGGGCTCAGACTTGGTTTGGCTTAGGATTTGGCTTGCACTGAGAAAGTCTTGCACTGTTAACAGTGAAGCCTAATGTGGAAATACTACTGAAATGTCAGCTGTAGCATTTCACAGAGGGTGGACCCTCAAGCTAAATGTTATTTTCACACAGTTCTACATTGCCAGTTATATTTTGGGCAGTCACTCACACTTGGCCCCATTAACATGTATAGACAAACACACTTGCTCTCACATGCATCTACACACACCTGTAATTTTAGTTCACCTCTATCCTGACCCTTTGCCCTTTAGTAAACCAGATGTCAGAGTGCTTTGATATGAAATATTAGCAATGCCCTGTGACTTTGTAGGGGAGGTTATGTCTGAGAATGTGGCAGTTTGTGTGGAAGTGCACACGGCAGGGTCCAGGGTCATTCAAGAATAGCAGGTGTGCTAATTGCAGTGTAGTGAAGTCTGTCACACCCATACACCATTTATCTTACACGTGTGGAGTGGAGTCTGTGTGGGCTGTGGGAGTTTGTGAGTGTGAATATGTATTCAGTTCAGGTCTTGGAGGGTTGATGTCAATATCAACAATACCTGGTAAATTTTCTGCTCAGACACACAAAATTAACCTTGGTAGTTGAGTTGATCCTGGTCTCTAAGCATGAGAATTGTGAAACCGTGCTGGTTTTCCACCCTTCAATGTTGAGACTCAATACTTCTGGTGCAGTGGTTCTCAATCCTGGTACTGGAGTACCACTGCCCTGCTAGTTTTAGCGTTTTCCTGCTTGAGAGTTTTACTGCTCTTGTGAAACTGGTGAGAAATTGTTCTTAGCATTGTTTCTTTATTTTATATTTGGAGGTGTTGCTTGATGTGAAGTTCATAACGACACGGTGCATCCGGAAAGTATTCACAGCACTTCACTTTTTGCACATTTTGTTATGTTACAGCCTTATTGCAAAATGAATTAAATTCATTTTTCCCAAGTTTCTACTTTCAATACCCCATGTTGACAAAGTGAGAAAAGTTTGTTTGAAATCTTTGCAAGATTATTTAAAAGCAGAAAAACAAAATAAAAAGCATGTACATATGTATTTGCAGCCTTTGCTATAATACTCATGATACTCCATAGGAGCTGAGGGCAAGGGCAGAGCAGAGGGAGCAGAGAAACAGGTTTTCCACAAGACTGAAACAGAATGTAATTTAAAAACTGATATAAATTATATTGTATCGTCCCATACATTAATATCTTTATATCCCATTAATTATATAAATATTGATATGTTGTGGTTGGTGTGGTGCAACAGATAACACCCCCAGTGAGTCACCTCATCATGTGGGAGACTGGGGTTCGATTCCTAGTCTGGGCAACTACAGTGTGCTATCTCAATAAGACTCCTTGGGCAAGACCCCTAACATGACTCTGTGAAAGCTCAAGTTCTGTAATAAAGTTTTGGCTTGTCTAAAGCAACCTCAAGTTGTCTTGAATGTAATTTACCCATGCACCTATAAAGAACACAACATGGTATGAGAATAGGTCAGAAAGAATTTTTTTTTTTCCGGTTTGGAGCAGGTTTTAGATACTGTTAGTGTGTTTGGTTCCGAAATTAGCTTTCCAGGTTACAAGCATGAGCAACTTGAAGACAGAGTGAGCTTCAGGTGATGCAGCCACAGGGGGCAAGCACCCATTCTGGTCCCAGGTGCTATGTTCAGCATCCAGCCACCAGAGCCGTTCGACTTCAGCAAGCCACGTGAATGGGAAAAATGAATCCGATGGTTCAAGCATTTCCATCAGGCCAGTAATCACTGTACTCATGTAATGTATGGGAGATGAGTCAGATGACATACAAAAAGGACTGAACTTGACAATGGAGCATCAAAGGCAGTACAATGCTGTTAAAGACGGATTCCAGGCTTTTGTTATGGTGAAGAAAAATGTTATTTATGTTTTACTATGAGAAAGGAGAAAGTGAATATGTGGACTCTTGTTACTGCATTATATTCACTGACTGAGCTGATCAGAAATGGACTAGTAGTGGGACTTTCCAGTATTTGCTTGTCTGAACGCATACAAATGTGAGCTTATCATTCAAAAAGAAGAATGACGAGCTTGATGACGCAATGTTTCTTGGCACAGTAGAAGCCTGTGGATATGCATGTATAGTAAAATTGATACATGTGTGGATGTGACTGTCATGTCAGGGCACACGTTCCATAGTGTGTTCAAAGGCTATAAAAAGCCAGTGCTCAAGCCAGTCTCCAAACATTTACCAGGGAACTCTCCACTAGATGTGCTCCTACAGAAAGATGAAAAGCAGTCACTGTAGGAAGTGTATGTAATCAGGAGTTTGCAATCAGATCTTTTGGGTAGGCCTGCCATCACTGGACTACATTTATACTCATGTGTGGATAGGCTAACCATCCACTCACTAAATGAATACTATCCAAAGTTGTGCAGCTGGCTAGGATTAATACAGCAACCATACACCATTAAACTGAAGTGTGTCATGAGTCATGAGAATGGTCTCAGGATGTTTGGCCAGAGTTCAATCGCTGCACAGGTCCAGAAAAGCAGTACTGGGAAGAATGGTCTCCTACTTAAAGGAACAAGACTTTTCATTCCATCTGCTGTAAAAAAAAATATGTTCTTGCTAAACTGTATGAGGGTCATCAAGGTGTGGTAAAATGCCAGGAGCATTCACAGAAAAGCATGTGATGGCTGGGATTGAGGCAACATCTTAATGAACTTGTACTGAATTGAAGAACAAGCATCAAAGAATGTACAAACCACACATAGCCATTAATCCAAACACACCTCCCTGACAGTCCTTGGCAAAAGTTGGGGACAAATTTGTTTACCTCGAAAGACAAAACATACCTGATGGTAATGGATTATTACTCTTGTTATGTTGAAATGGTAAATCTCTCACTTACAAAGTTCACAGTTATCACTGTCCACCTTAGGTCCATTTTTGCTCAACATGGCTTGTCCCTGGAGACTTTCATCAGCAACAATGGTCCTCAGTACTCATCAAGCACTTTTTCTGACTTTGCAGAATGTGCACTATAAAAATAATTCTCAAGAAAGCATCAGATGCATACCTTGCCTTGTTGGCATATATAGAGCAACCTGGCCCTATATATGCTCTATATAATCGAATCAAATCAAAATTTACTTGCACAGCACTTTTTACAACTGACCACAGAGCAGCTTTACAGAAATCAAAAAATAAAAAGGTCAGCAACACATGAACAAAGGATAAATACATAACGGCTTCAGCCCAGCTCAATTGCTGATGGGATGTCAGCTTCATACTACTGTGCCAACCTTGCCACCTGTGCTGGACCCATCACTTGACAGCACAACTGTAAGCTCTAGGGATAGAGAGAAAAGGGGCACTTCATTAAATGTCACAGAGTATACAACGTGAGTAAACTCTTTCCTGGCAAACAAGTGTGGGTCACAGACCAAAAGGTCACAGGCACAGTGTTAGGAACACTCTCAACACTACACTCTTACATGGTCGAAGATCCTCATGGTACTATTCGTAGGAACTGACACCATCTTATTCCTATGGATGGGTCTAAGAACAACAGCACTACACAAAGTAGCTCTCAGATGCCCAAAGATAAAAATTCAAAGGACACAAACACCGTGTGCCAGACCAGAGCTCACTAAACCCAGAGCCAGATATGGGAGCCCAATAGTGAAGCCACAATAATGTGTGTGTGTGTGTGTGTGTGTGTGTGTGTGTGTGTGTGTGTGTGTGTGTGTGTGTATGTGGGTGGGTGCACAGAGAGAGAGAGAGTGTGAAAATGAGTGACAGCCAAAAGACAGTGTATGTGGCAACCAGGGGAATCCTGTCACACACACACACACACACACACACACACACACACACACACACACACACACACACACACACACTCTATCCAAATAAAACCCCCTAAATGTTATAGAAAGGAATTGGTTACAGGGAGAAATGAGGTGGCATTAAACACTGGGAGCAAATGAGGAGAGAACTTCCTCCTCCTTCACTCTCTTTGTCACGCCAGGTGCCTGTCATTTTATGCTTTATCATCTTCTCTCACTCTCTTTCATCACTTTTATTCACACACTCTTGTGTCCTCACATTTCCTTTCAGTTTGTCTTTCTCTTTCTCTTTGTGACTTGCTGACTTCTTGACCCTGCAGGCTGGTCAGTAATTATGGTGTACTTTAAGGGAAGTGGTTAAATACTGCCTCCACTGTCACCACAGTCATATAACACAGAGCAGTAACTTATAATAGGAGATCATATTCATACTTGCCTCAAGGGTGGCTGGAAAAGTCCATATATTTCAAGTGTCATTTATTCCATTTTTATTGCACACTGTTCTGATTGTAATGTTGAATCACAACTGAACCTCTTCACCAACTCTCCAACTCATCCCTGAAGTATTGAATGTCTGCTTTTCAGTTTCTCAGGAACAACTATGCAAAGTAAGTGAGTAGTTTGTGTCCATTACATGAAAAAATATATTACAACCCCCACATTACATGAAAATTTTAACAGACTGTGTGTGTGTGTGTGTGTGTGTGTGTGTGTGTGTGTGTGTGTGTGTGTGTGTATGATGTGAGTCAGTTCTGTGGTGTGATTGTATTCACACAGCTGAAGGCTATAATTTCAGTTTGAGACAGACCACTATGAGTCAAGCTGTCATTCATGGACTCTAGAGATGCTCTCAGACAGAGAAACACACACACACACACACACACACACACACACACACACACACACACACACACACACACACACACACACACACACACACGCACACACTCATTCATTCTACAGTCACTGACAGAAGTCTTGTCACATAAGGACATAGTAACCTAAAATGGTTTACAATTTTATTTGTAATCAGTCGATTATTACAATAAAGGGTTCACATTAATGTCTAGGGCTTTACAGCTTGGTTTTTACCAGGACAAAAGTCTTGTAGTGTCTTTAAATGATTCAACCAATCACAGATTAGAGCTTCACCTGGGACAAATAATGTAATCAACACATTCACAGTTGTGTATAAAAGATCCCCAGCATACCAGACATTCATGTGAAGTGGAGCCTGACCTCTGACAACAAGATTCAACCTCAAACCAAAGTGCTGATCATCAAGACCTTGAAGACCAAGTCTGCTGCTGATGTGGTAGACATCTATAATGTATGCAAACGTCAAGTGGAGAGGATAAGAAAAAGATTTCAAGAAACAGGTGACATCCATGACAAGCCCAGATCAGGCAGACCCCATAAGACAACTGTTCAAGTGGAGTGTTTGTTGCTTGGACAGTCCAGGGCTAGCCCATTTTCAACTGCAGCGGAGCTACATAAGAACTAGTCACCAGAAAACGCTGAATCTACAAGAATTGTTTGTCAAATTCTTTCATGCAGTGGTCTCCATGGGTGAATTGGTGCTCAGAAACCAGCATTAAACAGAAAACAACAAAACAATTGTGTTGCATTTGCCAAGGCCCACAGCTTACAGAAAGGATGGACAGTGGAAGGAAAAGTGGCAGAAGGTTGATTTTTTCTGATGAATCATCCATTGAACTGCATCCTAATTGCCACAAATACTGCAGAAGACCAGTCGGAACCTGCATGAACCAAAGATTCACCCAGAACATTTTGGTGGAGGAAAAATCATGGTTATCATCCACAAACAGGACCCATTCGAAACTCTATGTGTTTTTGATTGTTGTCAGTGTCTGTTTACTACAAGTCTCGAACCCATAAGCCTTCACATAAACTTTAAGGGGCACATATGTAAAAATAATATTGTCTTACCCCTTTTAAAATTAGTTCGATGTCATGGTCAATACGCCATATGGACAAAAGTATGCTGTACTGTACTGTAGCCCCGCACCTGGCATTAGATATGCTGCTTATAAAAAGGTTTATCTACTTCAGAGTCCTATTCTATTGACAGTGACTAGATAGACTGTGTGTGTGTGTGTGTGTGTGTGTGTGTGTGTGTGTGTGTGTGTGTGTGTGTGTTTGCACATCTGTGTCAACAATGGGTGCAACATAATGTAGCTGAGTGCATTCATTTTAAGGGATGTCCTCAAACATTTGGACATATTGTGTATATTCACCTATTCAGCTTATTAATTTGTTTATCCAAAGTTACAGTTACAGAAACATTTTCAGTGAGTGAGAACATACCTAACTCCGTTTACTGCATCATGATCTTTAACAAAACAGCCAAATGTGTTCTTCGGCCGCTACCTTCATGTAGCCCTGATTACTGTCTTTATCTGACGTGTTAAAGAAACGTGTATTAGAGGAGTGTAGTCTAAGCTTTACTGAATTTTACAGTAAAGTCAAGCACATCTGCCTTTCCCAATCTGATTGGATGAAACCGACAGAAGTGAACATGTCTGGATAAGCTTTGACTTTTTTAAGAGATCACCAGTCTCTTAAATCTAGCAAAACTTTAAAGGACAAACAGGAGAGGAGGGATTGCTGATTTCTGTTATAGACCATTACACTCAGTGGTTGTCTGTCAGTAAATGTTTATCATTATTAAAGCTTATTAAAGAAATACTTATAATTTTTTACTTTAAGCACATTTAGGATGGCATACTTTTATACATTTACTTGAGGAAAATCATTCAACTTTATCTTTTAAGTATTTTTTAACTTGTAATATTTGTACTTTTACGTAAGCAAAGGACTTCTGTCACCCTTACCACATCGAATTAAATTTAAAGTGTCACTCATCAGTTTTGAGGTATTTGTTGTGGTCATTTCATTTTTGTGATAAATCCATTTAGCAGTGCTGGCGTAATGCTGCAGTGTACGGTGCTGTCGTGGATCTCTGTGCTAACAGGTAATAGGAGAAGCACTAATACCCATTACTTGCTATATCCTGAAGTGTTCTGAGAAGCATTAAAGCTCTCCTTGTCAGTGGAGTTTATGCCCTGCACTTCATAGCCATTCTCGCTGTTTGTGTAACCTTGTGTTCCTCTGTATTGGATTTCCTTCTTTGTCAGTCATCCCAGAAATGCTGATGACTTGTCTGAGAGTGGATATGGTGTGGGAATGTGGATATGTCATACTGCATCATTCTAGCTGGCTTTGAATCCGTACAAAGAAGCTGATTGATGATTTTACTGTTAAGACCTTTCTGAGGATGGCAACTATAACATTAGCGTAAATATTTGTGGACAGAAGACCTGGATTGCCATATCCCAGCAGCGGAATATAAATGACTGGTTAACTTGAGTTATTTCAATCTTTTCATTGGGATAACACCTGCAGAACTCATGAAGGCTGTAAATTCAATTGTTCCTTATGAAGTTTAGTGGTTAGATTGCCTGTGTTAGTTTAAGTGGTCCTACTGGCTAAGAATATCAGACAATTTACCTACATTGTCTACTATGAACTATCTCATTGTCTATTGACTATGATTATATTCTGTCATCTTTCATCACAAAACTCAAATGAAACACAGGATTTTATGTTGGAGAAGATTGTAGATTTTTGAATGGAGTGAAGCAAACATGAGCATGTATCTCAAGCTTTATTAGAGGGATTCTCCAAATGGAAATTCCAAGCTATACAAAAAAGACTCAGACTCTGGCGGATTATCTACTGGTCATTGTCATCTAGAGTGTCATTCCATGCTGGCTGGTGGCCTGTTTCCATATTTCTCCTGCAGTTAGTATGCCAGTTTTTGCCATTGCAAGTATCGCATTAGCATGCTGGCTGGCTGCGGGACTCTTCCAACATCACAAATGCAATGTTAGCATGCCTACTGCAGCCTTCATCCACAATTGCTATTATGACATTAGTATGCTGGTTACTGACCTCATTAACACAGTTTTTAAGCCTCCTGTCTTCACTCACATCACATTATGTGAATTATACCTATAAATATCCTGAGACCTTTATCTGAGATTCTCTGGCTAAGCAGGTGTTATTTTGTGTAAGGATATACACCATTAAATTAACATACAACCAGCTACTTGACTGTATTTTTGCCTGATTTTTCAGTAATTTCACTGCTGTTGTATTTTAAAGTGTTCTTTTGAAACTTTTCATATTTCATATATAATCCATGACTGAATTTCAAAGATTTACTTAACAATTCAGAATCATTCTGCAAATATGTATCATCATATTTATTTACATGAGCTCTTGTCTTTTGGCTTGCTCAGCTAGCTTGGTCACTATTCTTTGTCATTCTTGCTTTTGAAAGAGTTAATTTGTTTTGATGGTGTACTCTGGGTCCTTTTAGATTCCAATTCATGGCTTCATTTGCTAGACCCTTAAGACACATTACATTTGGAATCAGCTATCAATGTTTTCATTAAACAAAATTTGATATAGTTGTCATTGTAGTTGAAATGCTTTGTAAATGTGTATATCATGTTTCTTTTGGCTCATATTGTCTTAAAAATCACGAATATTAAAACCAGAACCCCTGGCTATATGTCATGAACCCTGACTTTATTTTTTATTAAGATATTTTTTGACCGTGCAAAGAAACCTCCAGACATCCAAATGTTTCTTTGAGATCTCATGGCTCTATATAAAATCATTGCTTTAGTATGTTGGCCAATGTGTACATATCTCTCATCTGTGGAGCTGATACACACTGCATATTGACAATAGGACTATATCCATGTGGTTCCAGATACACCAAGCTCCTACTAGTATGTGTTTAGGGTTGTTATTACAGTAAACCAATAAATTGGCATTTTGATCATCTGTTCAATGGTGACCATTTTCTTACTGGAGTCAATTCACTGTAATTATTTTTTTACAGATGCACTGTGGTGTTTTTATCATTAACGCAACAAAGTTGATTTTCCAGGAAGGTCTATCATTGTCTTTGGACCATATCTAGCTCAAGCAGAACCATTATAATATGATGAAACGTTTCCTGGACCTCTACTCCAATTCCAATGTGTTGTGTAATTTTTCCAACGTAAGTGCGGGGACACTGTCTGCTCATTCTCACTTTGGGTGAAAGCAGTATGACCACTGCTTAGTGGTCACTGGTTACTGGAATAGACATAGAAGAACTTGCTTTGGTACATTTGGTGACTATGCTAATGGACTGATGTATGTCTGAATAAAGTCATGACTGTTTCTGCATTTTTTAACATGATTAAACATATCGACATTTGATCTTTATTAAACTACAATGAGATGGTGATACAATTAAACACATTATACTAAAGTAATGTCTTTTAAAAATCATTTGTAAAATGTAATGTTTTGTGAGGAAAACATTAGGACAGACTATAGCAGAATAGTTGCTTTTACTCTCTTAAATAATGTCAATTAGATATTTCCTTTAATTACCAGTCTCTGACATGGACTGTGAGAAAATTTTCCCACACCTCCATGCAGACATTTTTCATCTATGTGATGTTTCAGCATCAGCCCATTGATGTGTTTTAGGGGTTATCAAGTGTTGATTTTTGCCAACAGATGAACCCAGTCCTTGCCTAGTGGAGAATCCCCACTGGCAGTCTGACAGTGTAATGTCGGCACAAGTCCAGAAATAAGCTTATTCTTCTGGTCTGGAAAACTGTTTTAGTGTGATAGTGGGAGAGATTTGGCAGTTAGCTACACACACACACACACACACACACACACACACACACACACACATGCACACACACCACCTGCCACTCTGACACACTGCCTGAGCATTTAGAGAGCACTTTTTCTTTTTCTTCCCCTGGACATCAAGGTCCGCATGGTACGCATGTGTTAATATCTCCTGCGCCCCTTTTCTCTCTTCCTCTCCTCCTCAGGGGTCCAGCCCGACTCAGACCATTTGTTATCTTAGGGGGAAGAAAAGAGAAAAGAGAAAATTGTCATCTGGAACCTTATGCCAAGATGTTATGCAACAAGTCCCAGTCCTAGTATTCCTGAACCATGCAGTTGGACTTTAGATAGAGAGGGAAAAACAAGGCAAAGGCAGAGTGAGAGAACTGTAAGACAAGATATGAGTCTCTATGAAAACCAGATGGTGGAACTGAAAAAAACCTACGGTTGTGGCCAAATTGTCGGTCAGCAGAGGTTTCAGCTGTGGCTTTTTATGCCGAGGGATGTGTAGAATTATGAGTGGTCATGCATTTCGTAACATGTCATGAGTTGTCGTTTTTAATGGAGGAGAAGGGTTGCTGAATCATACTCCTCTATGTCATGTATTGTATTGTATCACTTCTTTTGAAAGGTGAAAGTTTGGCTAAGAAAAGGAATGGGATGAAGAATTCTTCTCACTAATTTGAAAAGTCCCCAAAGAAGAATAAGTCTTGTATGCAGGTGGTGTTTATTAGGAGATGTCATACCACTGTGCTTTGTTTGTTTGCTCTGGGAATCCAGGGAGCCTTGATAAGAAACTCCTGGTTGAAGCTGGTTGGAATTTTCTGGAATTTATGATTAGCCAGAGTAGTTCCAGTAAATGGAGATGAATACATATTTAATGGAGACATTATTGTGATTACTTCACCAGATACAATGTAGTGCTGTTCGAAATATAGGAAACAGAAGGCCTTTATGGATGCTTATTGTTCAAAACTAGTTCACGTGTTTATGATCAGACTTTGCTAGTCACACTATATTCATATAGTCATTCACCAGCTCTCAGAGATACTTGTTGCTTGTCCATCCACGGACTGTGTGATACAAAACATGGCCCACATAATTTATCATGTTTTCCAGCATTATGTTTGTGGATTCATCAGTGTTAGTGAAAATCCTGTGGATAAAAAAAGAAATTTCAAGGTGTGATAAAAGAGACTAAAATAAGTAGCAAGCACTAGTAATCTAAGTAGCTCCCTGTGCTACCATATGTATTATTTTCATATGTATGTGGAATGTACTGTACTGTATTTCTTAATAATAGCTGTAACTTTATACAGCTATATGTTCAAATTTTGTGGACACCTTTTCTAATGAATGCATTCATTTACATTAAGTAGCACCCATTGTTGACACCGATCTACAAATGTACACCCTCAGCTTGTCTAGTCCTTGAAGAGAAGTACCAATAGAAAGTACAAACAGAACAGGATTTTCTGGAGCAGATAAACATGAACCCTTTGGCATCGTGCCTAATGCCAGGTGTGGACAAGAGGGTATTAATCCCCCCAGCAATAAGCTGTGAACCAGGTGCAGTGGTGATCATCCAACATCTTGACCTCACTAATAGTCTCTGAATGCAGTCAAACCCTTCAAACCCAGCATGGCTGGACAATGCCTTCCCTGGGAAGTAAATTACTACTATTAAAGCTACTATTAAATACTATCATATAATAAAAACTATAATAATATCATATTTTTAATTTTAATTTTGGAAGAAACAATTACAGAGCAGATGTTGTTCAGTGTCTCATAAACATTAACATTAGCCAGTGTGAAAAGGCCTTTAGCTGCTTAGAAGTTACCTTGGGTTTCTTTGAAACTATTACACACCCTTGCTCTTGGCATGATCTTTGTTGGTTGAGCACTCCTGAGTGTAATGGTCTTGAATTTGTACACATTTTGTACACAGTTATGTTTTTGTTATATTGTGAGGTTTAGAAATGTGAATGTTGACAACCAGCAATCACATTAGCCAGCAAAACACCAAGCAAACAAACATAATCTGTTTATTTCACCCTTTTTTAATCAGATCAGATATTTTTTGTTGTTTTTTCTTCTTCTGAAAGATAGAATCAATTTATTAAGGAGTACTTTTCTGTAGGGCTAAAGATTGGTATCTGGGTTAAATAAAATGATACAAAGTGAGAGAGCAGGAAGGCGTAGGTGTGAGGTTAACTAGGTTAAACCTAATGATTGCAGCAGGTGGGGGATCTAAGCTGCATCCATTAGAACGAGAAAGTTTTTCCTCCCTTTTCGTCTGTCTGGGTTTTTCTTTTGAGCTCAGCATGAACATTTCAGGCCGTCTACTAATCCACATTTCACACATTCCAACAGGGGGCCTCTAAGAGAAAGGCAGAGGAGAATGAGACTGGGAGTGTTGGGGTTGAAAGAAGAAGAAACAGGCAAACTGAATGCAGAGAGGACCCATAGCAAAGGATATGGAAAATAATGAACCAGAGGAATGTTTTTTATGGCTGTTGGTTAGTGGGAAGCTTATCAATATAGTATTGAGTTTGAGTTGGCATGGTAATGGAGCACAGATGCCAACACTCCAAGGCCTTGATAGATTTTGGCTCTTTCCCATGTTATGCACTGAAGCCTTCAAACTGTGGCTTGTTCCAGCTACAGACCCATCAGTCTACATTAGATGTACAGTTTTCAGTCATTTCAAATATTTGAGTTTGAATTTTATTGCTGTAGATACTACCATAATAAGCCAAATTCAGAAAGATGTAGAACCATGGCTATTGACACAATCCTTGGAATTCTAAAAGTATTGAACCACTAGCTTACATGTGCATAAATTAACATATTTGGTTGTTGTAGATCAACTGTATGTTTGTATGTAAAGCTTGTAAAATACATTGCAAACACTTTATAGGCCACAGACGAAAAGAGGAATATGGATAATCCAAATGCCTTCTCCAGTTATTTGAACAAAGATAGGTTGTCCCACACTAATAAACTAACTGTTAGTAATGGGGTGAGGTTCACTGTTTCACTGTTGTGTCAGTGGATTAAGCACTCAACTAATTTATATCTTCGGCATACAAATCTCTGGATGCCTAAAATTGTATACTTTGTAGTCATGTTCAGGACTTTGAATGCCAGGACTAACTGGCTAGTCAAGAACAAGGACATAAAATGCAGCTCTACAAGACGTGGGCTGTAATCAACAAGTCAAACAGCTATTTACAGGTTTCCCAAACCCACTCTTGGTGTCCCCCTGCTTTGCACATTTTAGAAGATTCCCTGCATTAGCACACCCCCTGCAACTCTGAAAGGGTTGTGTGCTGGGAACAGGTAATCCACTATATACAGTGGGGCAAAAAACTATTTAAACCAATCAACCACTGATTGTGCAGGTTCTCCTCCTTCAACTATGGTACACTTCAACTATGAGACAAAATGAGAAAAACAATCCAGGAAATCTCTTTGTAGGATTTTTAAAGAATTTATTTGTAAATTATGGTGGAAAATAATTATTTGGTCACCCACAAACAAGCAAAATTTCTGCCTCTCACAGACTTGTAACTTTAACTGTATCTTTAAGAAGCTCTTCTGTCCTCCACTACCTGAATTAATGGCACCCATTTGACCTTGTTATCTGTATAAAAGACCCCTGTCAGACAGTCAGACTCTAAACTCAACCGTGGCCAAGACCAAAGTGCCTTTGTAGATCTGCACCAGGCTGGAAAGAGTGAATCTACAATAGGCAAGCAGGTACAGTTTGCACTTCACAGTTCTGCATGAGTTGGGTACTATGGGGAAAAAAAACTAACCCAACCAGGTCTTTTGGCATATCATTTGTGCCTGTGATCACTCAATGTTTTGGCCAAAAATTGGACATGTGGATCAGGTAGCCAGTATGAGTCAGTGAATTAACAGTATTGTGGATATTGCATTATGTGTTTGGCCTGGTCTAGATTTTATATGTATTTTGCAGGTATATAGTACCTTCATGACAGCCAAGTGTCATGTTTGAAAAATTTTGCAAAAAATAAAGTTTGTAAGTGGAAGGTAGATTAGCTGTTTGTTTTTAGTTTTAGAATTTTAGTATTGTGTTGATATTTCAATTAATTTGCTACACAAGGCATGTATTTGTGATATTCTTTGAAAAGGAACAGAAACGCTTGGGCTCGCTCTTGTTGTGGTTGGCATTCATTAATTTGACCACAATATTGGTATTGGGTCACATAAATGCCTTTGCTCACATGATTCATGAAGACATCTGAAGAACACTCATCTTGAATGTCTGAAACAGGTTAGGACAATTTGTGATTTGTCAGAGGTCTCATTTGTGTAATATGACCTTCTGTTACAGCATTATTGCAGCAACACTGCAATAATAATGAAGAAATGAATGTTGAATACACCCTATCTGCATATGGAATGCTAGTTTTGGTGTACTAAAGACAAGAGTCATACACACAGACTTTGCACACATTCTCTGGCATTCTGATTCTGACTTCTCTCTTTCTCCTCCTCTCTCTCCTCCTCTCTCTGAGATATATGAATGCTCTATTGCATCCAGACGCCTGGGCCAAATAAGAATACCTTGGCTGTGGCCGTGAGGGATTCGCGTGCTGTCCAGGGGCTGTAAATACCACCAGAGCGAGAGCAGTTTATTTACTCTGGCCAGGGCCATTTGCAGCTTGCTCTGTCATTCAGAAAGAGAAAGGGAGAAGTTGATGGGACATTTTAATCTCAATCCCCACTGAGCTCAGTATTCTTCATGCTCCCAAATACCCAGAATCATGGTATTGGTACTTCCCTTTTGCTTCACACACTTTGGAGACTCCATTTAATGGAGGAAGTAATGTCATTGCACGAATGCCTGTAATGTTTGCATGTCAGGGTACTTTGTGTTGTGAAAGAGAGAGTTCAAAAGCTCAGATTGAGAAATGAAGTCCTTTAAGGACAAGCTTACAGCACATTTACAAAGTCCCCAAGTGTTCTTTTAAGTGATCATCAGAGGAACTGATTTTAGATCTCTGAAAAATAACGGATTGATCTTTAAAGAACCAGTTTTGTTAATGTGTTTTAAATATTCTATACCAATTAGTTTTTGCCCTAAGTGCACATTCAAGCCAGTATCCTTACAGGATCATCTATTAATAATGCAGGCCTATAATTGGATAGCAGTTGAATCATGCCATCATAAGAACTCTTTGAATCTCTACTTTCCCCCCTGCTTGTTTAATAGTGATGCAGTATGCAGTTTTTTCCCCCAAAAGGAATGAATTTAGGAATTCTCTGGGCCCCGCTTCAAGTTTGGTGGTACATTTTCACTAGTAGCACCCATGCAGTCATATTGGGTACCAAAGCAAACAGCTAGCAACCACCTGGGACACCATCATATCCACCTGGCCACAATTTAACAACCATCATTCAAGGCATAGCAGCTAGTTCGCAGAACCCCACTAACCATCTAACAACCAACTAGCAACATACTAGCAATCACTTGTAATAATATAGCAACCAACTGGAGCAACATAGTAACCACCAAACATCATCCTAGCAACCACAAGGAATACCATAGCAACGACTAGACAGCACCACATTACAAAGAATGTGACCACCATAGCAACCACCTGGAACATGCTTAAGCTGTGGATATGCTTCAGAAAATGTACATGCTTGTTTTATAACATCAGTTTCCCTTTACACTGCAGCCCTTCATATCACCCCATTCATTTATAACAGAACATTGATTTATAATTGTGTGAAATTTTAAACATTAAATAATTGTCTGAACATATACATTTGTTTAAGTGAACAGGAATCTGTCTGATCACTTATTTAAGGTAGGAGGGAGAGTGCATCAGGATGGAAGTTTGTCCACATGAAAGCATGTCTGACCCCCACCTAAGCTCCTGGTCCCCTACCTCACCTTTTTATCCTGAGGTGAGGTGGTCTTTGAGGTGGTAGCAACAGAGATGGCCAGAGCTACCCTAATAAATGTTCAAGTGGATACATTTTAGAACAGCTATTAAAAACCAAGTGAGCCCATTAAAAACAAATGATGTGTTCATGTGTGAGTTACCCAAGTACATGGGACAGAATTTATTTATTTATTTATTTGTTTGTTTGTTTGTTTGTTTATTAAAGCCACCTCTGAAGGGCTTGTTTAAAGAGCATGGACATCCATTAATTTGGCCTCTTGAAAATGAATGATGATGATTTAGGAGAAAATAATATTAATCGTGTTACTTTACCTTCTTTGCGGTAAAGACAAAGTACTGTTACTGTGAATAGTTAAGCAAGTTGAAGACAAAATGATGTCCAATTGGCATGAAGTTGAAACACACTTTTCAACATTTTAAGTAATACCAGAAACACCTGCAGAAATATGGCCACCTTAGAAAACAAACTCACCATCAGACATTTGCAAAAGAACAAGCCAGATATATTTTGGAAGCAAATCCTGTGGACTGATTAGAAAAAAAGGGCACAGCATTTCATGAAACCTCTCTAGCAATTAAGCATGGTGGTGGATCACTCATGCTTTGTGGTTGTGTTGAGGCCACTGGCAGAGAGAAAATGAGTAGAATGAAAAATTGAATTTCAGGAAATCATCTGTGAAAAAGCTTACATTGAAAAAAGGATGGCTTCTACAAATGGATAATGATCCTAAACACACTTCAAAATCCCCAAATGTCTCTATGGAAGTTAAAATGTCAAAGCCCACTGTTTCTGGTCAAGTATCTCTATTGTTCAGTCTATTCTTCTTCACTTACTCCTGCACAGTGAATATCTGTGGAAAAATTCACTTTAATTATGATGATTTATGAAAATGTCACCCTTGTTCTCCTGAAAAAAGCTGGGTTGAGGAACTTTGACAGAAATGTGCCAACACATGTCCATAGATTATCATCTGTAATGCTGAGGAAGAAATGAATGAGGGAGTGTGAAATACATGCACCAGTATTTGTAGATGCAAAATTTATCTCATAAATAGACCCATGTGGGTCGAGATGTTGGAGGTTGGAGATGTGTTGAGTGACCCCTTCCATCTTTATTTGGAAGTGGAGAGATACAACATTATAGTTAGAGTGTCATCTTCATTACAACATTAGAATTATGTGTCATCTTCTTCTCTTTGTGTCTTATTTTGTGCACACACTTTCTGTAGTATAACCACTTTAATCATCTTCACATTCATTTTGGCCACATTTGTTGTAAAGCTGAAATAAAAAAGAATGTCCAGTTTTAATATATGTATGTGTACATAATGAAACACAAATCTTACTCCTCCCAGAAAATATAAAGAACAGTTGCCTGTGAGTATAAATAACCTAACTTCTCTCCATACACAGAAAAATATGTGGCTTAGTGAGGCAAGGTAATCTCTTCCACCCACCTGGATAGCATTTTAATCTGCTTTAATCCAGTGGATATTGGTTCTTTTTATTGGAATTAATTCTAAAGGGTGTTTTGTACTTTAGGGAAATAACATGAATCACAGTGCAGTGTCTGAATGGGGCTGACCCTGTTGTGGTAGCAGACAAAACATGGATGTGTTCACATCACTTACTCAATGTCGTGTGTGTGTGTGTGTGTGTGTGTAGGCCTATTTCCTGGATATTACAATTCTAAACTCATGTTAATGTACCAGCTGCAGGATGATGTGTCAACTTGAAAGTGAGTGAGTGTAGTGTCTTGGTAATCACGAGTATGAGTCTCACACATTTGAGTTAATTTTTTCCCCCCTGTTCAGCCGTCACATGTTGGAGTTTACCTCAGTGAATGAGAGGGTCGCCTCTCTGCGCCTTCGGGTTGGAGAGAGGACTCTGACTGTAGTTTGTGCCAATGGACTGAACAGCAGTGCGGAGTACCAGACCTTCTTGGGGTCCTTGGGGGGGGAGGGGGGGGGGTACTGGAAAGTGCCCCAACTGGGGACTCCATTGTTCTGCTGGGGGACTTCAACGCTCACGTGGGCAACGGCCTCCCTGATCAGAACCCAAGTGGAGTTCTTTTGTTGGACTTCTGTACTAGATTGTCCATAACGAACACCATGTTCGAGCATAGGGGTGTCCATAAGTGCACTTGGCACCAGGACGCCCTAGGCCGGAGATCAATGAGAGACTTTGTTTGTCGTCTCATCTGATCTCTGGCCCTATGTCTTGTTCGGGTCTGGCTGAGCCCTCTGCCAGAGAAGCTTTCAACTCCCACCTCCAGGAGAGCTTCTTACAGCTACCTGGGGAGGCTGGGGATATTGAGTCTGAGTGGACCATGTTCTCAGCATCCATTTTCGACGTGGCCGTCTGGAGCTGTGGGCGTAAGGTTGGCGAAATCCCCAAACCCGGTGGTGGACACCGGAAGTTCTGTGGGGGTTGCTCTGGGAATACGGGGTCCGGGGCCCTCTGTTAAGGGCTGTCAGGTCTTTGTATGCCTGGAGCAGGAGCTTGGTTCGCATTGCTGGCAGTAAATCGGGCCTGTTCCCGGGGCATGTTGGACTCAGGGCTGCCCTTTGTCACTGGTTCTGTTCATAATATTTATGGACAGAATTTCTAGGCACAGCCAGGGGCCGGAGGGAGTCCAGTTTGAGAACCACAGTATATCATCTCTGCTTTTTGCGGATAATGTTGTCCTGTTGGCTTCTTCGAGCCAGGACCTTCTGGAGTGGTTCGTAGCCAAGTATGAAGCGGCTGGGATGCAAATCAGCACCTCCAAATCTGAGGCCATGGTTCTCGACCAGAAGAGGGTGGCTTTCCCTCTCCAGATTGGTCTGTCGTGGTGAAGAGGGTTTATTGGTCAATCTACGTTCCTACCCTCACCTATGGTCATGAGCTGTGCGTAATGACTGAAAGGACAAGATCGTGGATACAAGCGGCCAAAATGAGTTTCCTCCGTAGGGTGCCCGGGCGCCCGGGAAGAGCTCGGAGTAGAGCCACTGCTCCTCTACATCGAGAGGAACCAGTTTAGGTGGCTCGGGCACCTTTTTCGGAATCTCCCTGGACGTCTCCCCGGTGAGGTGTTCCAGGCACACCCCACCAGGAGGAGACTGCAGGGTAGACGGGTAGACCCAGGACACGCTGGAGGGACTATGTCTCTCTGCTGGCCTGGGAACGCCTCAGGGTCTCTCCCAGGGAGAGCTGGCTGAGGTGTCGGGGGAGAGGGAGGTCTGGGCATCCCTGCTTCCCCCACAACCCAGCCCCGGATAAGCAGAAGGAAGAGGGATGGACGGATTTTCCCCCTCCTCTTCTGACTTAAAGCCCCTGCCTAAACAAGTGAACAGCACTCATACATGGTCAACATGGAAAAGAATAAGGAGCATTTCAAGGCCACCAGATACAAAATCGTGGAGGGTCACAAAGCTGGTAAGAGGTCTAAAACCCTTACCAATGAGTTGGGCCTACCTGGGGAGCATCATTCAGAAGTGTTAACTTCATAGTGCCAACTTAAGGGTTATAAAGCACCATTAAAACACAATAACGTCATTCAAGAAATTAAATATTATTCTCTCTCATTTTTTTCTCTCTCTCTACTGTTCCAAACATGGATTCAATGGTTTCAGCAACACCTTGGCACTATGTTCATTACATGTCATTGACTTGCATAGCTGCTAAATCAGGGTTAGTACAGTGATCATTTCCTGTGTGGTGGACTTCCCCTGCCTGCAGTTCAGAGAAGTGAGATGCCAGTGAATTTACAGCACATTCACATTCATAAACAAGTGTCAAGTATAACCTCGAAAGTGTCACCTATTCAGGCATGTAGCAATAGCACTCATGACTGTTCTAAATTGAGTAAACTGACTGTTTGTTTAAATATATCACTGTTGGAACATAACCTCATGCCATATCTTGGAAACGGAATCTTAATAGCAAAAATAAAACTAAATGTTCTAAAACATTTTTTACACAATGTAAAAGGCAGTTGATGATTTTAATGAACAGAAAGTTGAAGACTGTGTTAAAATGAAATTGTGATTGGGTGTTAATTGGGTGTCTATATGTATATTTGTCTGGCAGTTATGCAAAATACACCAGAATCTTTCACATGCTCTCACATGCATAAAAAACACAGTCTGGCTACTGGACTCATCTTATACTTCTACTACTGAAGCCTGTCCCCTGGTGATTTCTGCCAGGTGACCAGAGGATTCACCAAAGAAGAAAGAAACACAAGGAACCACTGCTTTGAAAGCAGGTGTCAATTATCCATCTGCAGTGCTTTAAAGGCAGCCGTCAACTAGTTAGTGCTCACCATAGCACCTAGCACAGTCATTGGTTGTGTGTTTGTGGGTGTGTGTGGGTGTGGGTGTGTGCAGAGCAGGGTTAAAGCAATTTCTCTGTGGTTCTCTCTCAAACAAATGTCAGTGTATGTCATTATGCAATTTCTGCCGTCCACAGTTGATTATAAGAAGCCCACAAGCTCTACAGAACACAAATATTCAAATTGTCATGGTTTTATAGTACACGCACACACAGAACCTCTACAACTGAGACCTTGGCAGCACTTGTATTCTCACAAATATCCTTAAGCCCTACATGTAACAAGGAGACATGCTGAAGCTTTTAAGTTAAAGGGGTATTAAGTCCAATTAAGAATCTTGTATTTTTCTTCCCAGGCTGGGCTCCATCCCAGGAAGGGAACAAAACAACATTGGCCTGTCAGACGCAACAACTCTTCAGGGTGGCTTATTGGTTTCTCTGGCTTCTCATAAATGTGGAGTTCATTTGCAGGGCTCGTCTCCAGCAGACATATGCAGTAAATGTTTAGATGCTTCTATGCTCATCAGAGTGCCCTCTCCATTCACTTCTAACTTGGGGGTTGGACAGCTTGATTGTTTCAGTCTCTAGAGATGGAGCTGATTGAAAACATTGAGACCACAACCTCACAATTACTGTAGAGCCATTGTCAGTGACACATGCCCCCAGGTGGCTGCTGGTAGAACTGCAGGTGGAGTCTTTGCCGTGTTTTGGTGGTCAAGACATTGCTCCATAACAGGAGTAAGAAGGAACGTTTCTGATTAAACACTGTGTATCACTTGTATTGCACTTTACACTATACAGTACTGTCCTATGTGCATGGCCTTCCACTGTCCTGTACAGCCCTGTACATGTTCTATGTATATGGTCTTTCCAGTACCTCCCTATGTGCGCAACCTCATACTGCCCAGTACTTAATGCAGTATTTGGCCAATTCCAAGCTGTCAGAACTTTACTTTGTTTGAACAAAGAACTTAAACTACATGCAATTTGCAGGAATGTGAGGTCTAGCTAATTTATTTTTCTAAGAAATTAGCCCTTTGTCTAGCAATTATTGAAGTGTTCTACTAGATATCAGTATTGAACTACATGACAGCAGACCATTACAACAACCACATTTGAGATTTCAAAATTCTTGCCCACATACCATAGTCCTGCATTTCCCAAACTCATTCCTGGCACCCCCTGCCCTGCATATATAAAAGACTACCTGCTGTCAGCACACCTGATTCAGCTCATTAACAAGCCCTGTCAGAGTTGCTAGGTGTGTGTTAAAGCAGGGAATCGTCTTAATGTGGAAAGCATGGGGGTGCCAGGACCATGTTAGGAAACTGCAATATATGTACCACGTGAAGTGCGTGTAGAGAGTTTGTATTTTGGCAAAGACTGACCCAACTGTTGTGTTCTAGCATAAAGTCAAGAGCAATTTCAAAAGCAGTGGGTTCAATGAGTTCCATTAACATGGCTAGGAGTACTTCCTGAAACAAGCAGTCTTTGCCTTCATTAATTATTCTATAAGCAATACCAATCAGATGACTCAAATGTTCATGAAACATGATTGCTCATGGAGTGGCTGTCTTAATTTTTTTTCAGTGCCAGCAAAGCTCACAGGTTATTTCCCCATCTGATAAGACAAGCCTTCTTATCCTGCTTATATTCTTATCCTGCTTACTGCCATAAACACAACACTGAGCATGGGAAGGGCACTCAGGAACAATAGATCCATCCAGAAAGTTAAATATAGCTGGAGGAAAGTATGTGGACATCCGTATGAGCATGTGTATGTGTGTGAATAGGAATAGCAGTGCATGTCTAGGAAATACGGCAACAAATAAAGCTATGAGTCCCTTTCTTGGCTTAGAAGTGGCTACTTCACTGGCGGAGACTGTGGAAGGCGTCCAGCATCCTCTTCCTCGCTCTTCTTTCTCAATGTTTTGGCACAGTACTCTTCCTGGCGTCTTGGTATTCCTGGATCCTGCTCATTCTTAAAATGAGAAATGTCACGTTTTTGGTTTTCCATCCTGGAAATGAATGGATCTGTTACCTAAATGAATAGGTAAACATTTGTGTGTGTGTGTGTGTGTGTGTGTGTGTGTGTGTGTGTGTGTGTGTGTGTGTGTGCACTAGTGGAAAGAGAAACTAAATCTATTGTCAAGAGTCTTGTCATTACAGTTCTTTAGAAAAATCAAGCATCACGACAACTGAAATTTTTAAATGTTTGACTGGTCAAATGGTTAAAACATAAGAGGAAAACCGGAGAAAAGAAATTCATTCTATTGTTGAGTTGAAGAACCCAAGGTTCTATGTACAACAAGTTCTGAGAAGAGTGTTTATTGTTGTTTCATTGACGCTACCATCTACGATCAGATGGGTCTACGAGGTGTCTACTTAAATTGACTGGAAATCCATGCACTTACACTTTGAATTCCATACTGAAAGACACTACTTCTTTATGTATGGATCAATAAATACTGCTCATATCAGTCTACATTTTTAATAATTTATTGTTTCTGGTTCCCAATAGCAATGCAATCCCACACTTCCTTGTGTGAGGGCAGCTGTTTTTGGCAGTGAGTGTATAAATAAAATGAAAGTTCAATGAAAGTTAGTGTAAAATATGTTTAAATATGTCCAAATTAGTCCATTCGTCATGATTTTTATACAGTGTGAAGGCCAACTTCAGGATTCACAGCATGGCAAGAAACAGTAAAAATTAAAGTATGTTTTTGTATGACCTTGATGGTTTATGTAATTGTAACACTCAAATTGTGATCATTCTAGAAGTATGTGTTTGTGTGTGTCTGTGTCTGTGTGTCTGTTTGACAGTGTATATGTACAGTGCCCTCCATTATTGCCCCCCCCCGGTTAATATGTTTTCTTTAGCTTCTAATAAATTGATTTTTTTTCAAAATAATATAGGACCATGATGGAAAAAAGAGTAAAATCCAAACTTTAACTCAAGTGAATTTTAACGGGGAAAAAATTAATTATTCTTAATAAAATCACCTGTTCCACAATTATTGGCACCCCTACATTTATTCTTAGGAAATAAATGTAATTAAAGTATTTCTGTCAATTCTACAGTAGTTTACGAAGTTGATCAGAATATGTAGGAACATTTAATTAGTAATTCACAACTTCCTGTTTCCCTGGGGTATAAATATGACGTGACACAGAGGCCATTTCTCTTTAACATGGGAAAGACATGGAAAGACAAAGGAACATACCATTCAAGTAAGGCAGATATGTGTTGACCTTCACAAGTCAGGCAGTGGCTACCAGAATATAGCCACTCGCCTAAACCTGTCCATATCTACTGTCAGAGGAATTATTAAGAAGTTTAAAACAACTGGAACAGAGGTAAACAAGCCTGGACGAGGGCACAAGTTTATTTTGCCACCACGCACAGTGAGGAGGATGATAAGAGAAATAAAAAGTTCTCCAAAGCTCACTGTTACAGAACTGCAACAAATGGCAGCTTCTTGGGGTCACAAAATCTCCAAAACAACCATCAGGTGCTATCTACATGCCAACAAGCTGTTTGGGAGGCATAAACAGAAAAAAAAAACTTTTCTCACTTACAATCATAAACGCAAACGAGTTTGCTAAGCAGTAGTGGAACTTCAACTGGGACCGTGTGCTTCGGTCAGATGAAACAAAGATAGAGCTTTTTGGCAACAAATGCTGTAAGTGGGTCTGACGTAACACAAGAGCTGAATATGCAGAAATGCACCTCATGCCCACTGAGAAATATGGAGGAGGATCAGTGATGCTGTGGGCCTGTTTCTCTTCCAAAGGCCCTGGGAACCTTGTTTTGAAATACCAGGACATTTTGAAACAAAATCTGGTGGCTTCTGCCTGAAAGCTGAAGATGGGTCGTCACTGGGTCTTTCAGCAAAATAATGACCCTAAACATTCACCACACACAGAATCAAGCTCCTCCCATGGCCATTTCAGTCCCCAGACCTCAACCCCATTGAAAACCTGTGGGGTGAGCTGAAGAGGAGAGTGCAGAGGAGAGGTCGCTGGATGATTTAGAAAGATTGTGCAAAGAGAAATTTTCAAAGATCCCTCTTTCTGTATATCTTGTGAAACATTATAGGAGAGGATTAGGTGCTGATTTGTTGGCAAAAGGGGGTTGTACAAAATATTAACATCAGGGCTCCTAATAATTGTGGCACACATGATTTGATGTTAAACAATTATTTCTTAACTCTTTTTTCCATCTTGGTCCTATATTGCCAATAATTATGCAGGGCACTGTATGTGTGTGTTAGTGAATAAAAGGAAGGTTAAGGATTGCTCCAGGTGAACTTCACGAAATACGGTTTGCTGGTCCAAAAGGGTCAGAGTATATTTCTCTGTGGTGCACTTCTGCAATCCATCGTAGTTTCCTGACCACTTTCTGACCTGGTTTTGGCTCTGCAGGCACACCATGTCCTCATAGGCACTTTCACACACTTCATCATCTTCTGGCTCATGGGTTTGCAGTTTCTTCACACGCTGGCTGCCAGACAGCTGGGTAGATATGCCATGAGCCGAGTCCTGTCTCCGTATTGAGAGGGATTTGAAGGCAGAATTGACGCAAGCTTGTGTGAATGTGTGAGGGAGAGACAGTATGAACTAAAACTTCATTGCTAGTGTTGTTTGGAGAAGTGATGATTGAAGGAGTGAGTGTGTAATGATGGCATGTGTTCAAATGCAAAGAAATGAGTATTAATGATAAGAGTATGACCCTGAACCCAGTGTTTGTATATTTAGTGGGAGTGAGTAAATGTGGAACTATTCCCAGAGCACTAATGAATGGTGGAAATCTGCTGTGAAATTAAGAGAACGTAAATAAGGTGTAAAAAATATATCTTGGGGAAGAACATCAGTTCTTTTTAAATCAGAATGTAACTAACCACTCTTCACTCTTCTCCTATTATTATCAATTATCTTCTCCTATTATCATGCACAATCATGTTGAAACTATGTGGTTGGGGATATAAAAGATAAAAATATATCTATCCAGAAGTGCAATTATTGTGTAGTGGAAACATCTAGGAGTAAAAGTTGTGGGTCACACAAGCTTACAGAATAGGAACACTTAGTGCCGATGTATGTTAGAGTCTGTCTTCAGCACTGAAAGCAGTATCAGCACAAAATTGTTTGACGCATTTCATTTCATTAATTGGATTTTCATGACACACTGCAAAAGGTTAAAAAACCATCTCTAAAGAATTTGAACTCCAACAATCCACAGTCAGACAGATTGCGTACAAATGGAGGAAATTCAAGACCTTTATTACCCTCCCCAGGAGTGCTCAACACAAGAAGTGTAATAGTCCACAAGTTCACAAAGGAACGCAAGGTACCTCTTAAGCAACAAAAGACCTTTCACAAATTGGCTAATGTTATTGTTCATGAGTTCATAATCAGGAGAACACGGAACAATAATGGTGTGCATGGCAGGGTTGCAAGGAAAAAGTTGCTTTTCTCCAAAAAGACCATTACAGCCCTTCTACAGTTTGGAAAAGGTCACAGGGACAAGCCAACGATAATCGGAGCAATGTTTTATGGAGGAGACCAAAATTGTTCTGTGTTCTAATGTGTACGTTTATGTTACACTACACTTCACTGGTGAAAATACTGTTTGACCTTGTTTGATTTGTCTGTGTTGTGGGGTTGGAAACTTCTTTTTAAGACTTACTTCTTCAAATAGACATTAGCACATAAATGCAGGTATCTATTACAACACAGTTACAGCAGACACAGACAGGGCAGTGGTCAGCTAACTGGACATTAGACTGTAACACAATGTCCATGGGGTGTGTGAGTTCACTCCCTGGACCATATTATAGTAAACTGGTCAGACACCCTTATGTCCACTTCCTCCTTCCACACACACACACACACACACACACACGCACACGCACACGCACACGCACACATACACATACACAACCATCACCATCACCACCACCCAAAGCTGCATGGATAGGGATATTTCCTTAAGCACTTTTAATCTAAGACATGCCAAAATGTATTCAATCGATGAACCTATCATCATATTCTGTTACATTTAATAATAGATTACATTTAAATTAGATTATGTTAAAAAACATCAAAGCTTAAGGCTGCTACACAGTACTGAATTCAAAACTGTGAATTCAAAACAGGTTCCCCAGAGAGATGAATCACACTTCACAACCTGCAAATCTAACTACAACTGATTTTATTTTAATGGATTCCTGAATATATAGTGCTACTGCAAAGTTTGGAAGAGGAGGAGTAATGTCTGGGGCTGTTTTCCATGGTTTGCAGGTTTGTGTATGGAAATATGAATACACTTGAGTATTGCCATATTACATTTATAATACTTTAAAAGAGACACTCGCACATTGCAGGCTGCAGTTTCTGGTATTCTAAGCTTCATAACTCCAGTTCAGAGTAACAGGCATGATACACATACATTGAGGGGCCATTAACACTGAAGACTCCAGGTTGGAATACAGCTAATATTCATTTGGCTAAATGGCTAAAACACACACACACACACACACACACACACACACACACACACACACACACACACACACACACACACACACACACACACACACACACAATAATAATAATAATAATAATAATAATAATAATAATAATAATAATAATGAGGGAGTCAAGCTTGAAGCAAGGCCAACAGTTAAGAAATGCAAAAGCCCAGTGTTGGTATAGTATATTATAGTGGGGTATGCTGTTATCCTACACATGGCAGACCAGAGTTCAGATCCCTCTCTGGGCAACAAGATCATGTTATAGCAATAGAGATGTCACTGGGAGAGACTTTTAATGCTTTTTTCCAGCAGTCGGTGGACTGGACCCAGGTTGTCAGCACTGTAGAAGATGGTTGTTTTACAATGGCTCTTATGTCTCATTTGTACCTCTTTCTTATTCCATAAACACAACTCTCTGTAAATAGTTGGTCAATTATGAGTGAAAACAAAAACACACATCAACCTGTACACAATATGTCCAAATGTTTTTCACCACTTCTGATCAATGCATTTAG
The DNA here is from genome assembly GCA_034509495.1 of Acestrorhynchus altus. NCBI lineage: Eukaryota > Metazoa > Chordata > Actinopteri > Characiformes > Acestrorhynchidae > Acestrorhynchus > Acestrorhynchus altus. Next base: position 26,400,365 of record CM067503.1, read on the forward strand.
CTACTTTAAGTTGCACCCATTGCTGACACAGAGGTGCACACCAATTTGTCTAGTCCTTCTCTACAGAAGATTAATATGAACCTTGGTTAGAGGAGTATAAAGTCCCCAGCATTTAGCTGTGGAGCAGTAGAACTGTGTTGTCTGGAATGATGGAGTTCCATCCAGTACTTTTGGGATGAGTAGGGGAGTTGCAGATGAGGAGGCATTGTGATCATCTAACATGACCTCACAAACCTCATCACTGAATTAAGTTAAATCCTCACAACAGTGCTCCAACAGCCTTCCTTCAGGCCTTACCTGAGCAGTAGAGACAACAAAAGTAAGAGAAAATATTTTTAATAGCCATGATTTCAGAAGATACAGTGAATAAGCAGGTGTCCTGGTACTTCTGTTCATATAGTGTAGGCAGTGTGACTGTGTAAACTGTTGTCAAAAACTGTTATTGTAAAAGTGTTTAGGCAGTGTCTTTCAGCGTTAACTTTTTGATGAATGTGTAAATGAAAGGTGTTGAGCAATGAAGATAAAGTGTGCTTTTCTGGAACTCATTTGGCAAAGTTTAAGAACACAATGCTCATGAAGATCAAATATGGTAAACAGAGGTTTGGCTTGTAAAATTGTAAAATCTCACCCTCTGTTTGCTCTCTCTCTCTCTCTCTCTCTCTCTCTCTCTCTCTCTCTCTCTCTCTCTCAATTGACTCTATCTTGGCTTTATTGACATGACTGTCTCAACTAGAACATTTCCAAATCTTATAATCAGTGCTGATATATTTTAAAGCTGGAATTGCTCTACTTTGTGATCTTATATATTAAAGACTTATTATGAATAATTAGAACTGAATGATTAGACAGTTAATTAGACATTTTATGATATTCATAGTGCTAATAACAGAGATGCTATGCAAACAGAAGTAGTGCCTCCCAGTATGGTGTCGGTTATAATGGTACAACATGGCAGACATCTCTGCATGGAGTTGTAGAGGTTACTAATGGTGTCCTGTGATAAATCATCCCATGTAGCTTGATTATTCTCAGTCAGTTCCAGCAGATTTTGTGTGGAGGTGATAGTACTCCAACAGCACCATGACTGTGCTTCAGTAATACTAGAAAGTAATACATAATCTCTAGAAAGTCATCGATCGGGATTGTTGTCAAGACCACAGCTTTGAAAACTTTAAAGTAGGGTACAAAAATGCCAATGGCTGGGAAGGGAATGTTTATCCATGCTAGGCTAAAAGCAAGGTCTCAATGGCCAGCTTTACCATTTAGAGTGCAAAGAACAAAGCTATGAAATAGCCTGCTTTACTTATACTGTGCTGCATGTGAGCTTGTAAACCTGTAAACCAGTCATTCAGACCAGAGCTAATCAAATGAATCATAATCTGAAAATCAACATCTTTCAATCTGAGGCCAAAACAAAAATGGTGTATTATCCTGCCTTTTTAAGCCTGAATAAAGTCACATCCTCAATGTTCATCCTTAATAAATGCGACCTGTGGCTCCCTTTAACATAGTTGCATGGAACTGCTGGCCATGTTCAGTAAGGTCAGCATTTCAATTGCAATATACTCACTGTCCCTGATTGCCATCTACAGTCTCTCTGCTCTATCCCAGAAAGCAATGAATGTTTGGTACAAAGGGCCAACATCCAAACCACATCTCTCGTATCTCTTGACACACACACATCTCTCTCTCTCTCTCTCTCTCTCTCTCTCTCTCTCTCTCTCACTCTCACTCTCACTCTCGCTCTCTCTCTTTCTGCAGCTCTCATCTTCTCTGTTTTTATTCTGTTTTTCTGTTCCTCACTGCCTACATTGTCACTTCACGAACACTGCCTCTCTAACTTGTCTATCTCTTTCTACATCATTTCATCCTTTGTTTTTGTTTAAGGATGACTCTGATTTGTAAAAGCCATCACTGTTAATTATTCCAGATGTTGAGTTGTTTACTCTGCCCCTAGGAGCTATTCTCTCTCTGGTTGGTGACTCCTTTCCCCCTTACCCCCCGGACCCTCAGAGGCTGTGAGGGGAGCCAAGCCATTGCCGTCGAGCTCCGTGATTTAGCATTGGCCAAAAGAGAGGCTCCCTGAGGATTACATCACTGGGGCTTTAATAGCTGTAGTAACCTCTGCCAAGATGGCTGATTTCCAGTGGAGAGAGGGAGAAAAAACACCCTCTATCTGCTCTAATAAGTAATGTTCACTGGCCTCAACTGGGAAAACAGTTTCAGACCCTTCTGCTCTCTTTCTTTTCCATTATTAGGGAACGCACATGTGGGCCCCTGCTTAAACACACATGATAACTGGGTCACCCAAAGCAAGCGCAAGAGAGGTGACTGGAGTGCAAGATCTCATTTTCTGACAAAAAAAGCGATAAGACTGGAAAAGCTGACATATTTGGCACAAGTGTGCATTCCACAGACTAAAAAATGCTTGAGCTGACACCTAATCCTCTATTAAAAACAGCACAATAATAAATCTCAGTAGAACACAAACATGGAAAATGAGTAAAACAGACAGCAGAACCTGCACGTGTGTCTTTATCACCAGCATTATGGATTCAGCTTCTTCAGTTCAGCATACATAAATATAAATTTGCTGTATGACTATCCCAGCAACAGCTAATACATTAGTTTTCTTAGATTTTTTTTTATCATGTCTATATACTTATGTCACATACACCACTTTTGAAAGAGTATGTGGCACCTTCTGCTGGTTACCTGAGCAACTGCAGTGCTGTTAATGTCAAAACAGAGCTGAAATATAAGAACTACTGGGTACATGGAGATGTCAGAATGATAAACTCAGTCTTCATCTGCTCATTCACCCACTGTCAAAGGAGAGAGTGACATCCTAAACCCAGGATAAACACTATTTTGGCTTTTGAAAGGTGGTGAGAGCTTTTTGATGCTAAGTCGGCTTTTCTGTTTTTGTTATGGATTGTTTATGTGTTCCTTTTGTTATGTATTTTGTGTTTTGTTTCATTTATTAAATCCTCAACCCCAGCAGTTAATATCTGTTACTGGCAATTAAATGATTGTTACACTGTATACTTTTATAATGATTTTGTCCTGTGCTTGCATTAGAAGTTTGAGTATTTATTGTATGCACTGCTACATACCATGTAGTCAGAGATCTTTGTTTACCTTCCTATGTTTTATGAGACTTATATTGATTGCCCAGTCAATGATCTATGGTCTTAAGGGTAAAATAACTCTGGACAGCCTTGGATTAGCACCACACAAGGCCCTGGGCCTTGCCCCTTTAGAGTATCATCATTCTGTACTGTCAGCTTACACATACATATTAACACAGCTGCACATGTGCTGGTACAGACAGACACACAACACACATACGATTTTGCTAGATCAGTTCCACAGCATGAGAAAATGTGAAAAGTTAGGTTACTTGTAATTGCCAGTAGACAGCCCCAGTACACATAAGCTTTATTTGTATGGGTTTTAACGTGGGAGGTGGGGTACAGTATTTTATTTATTTATTTATTTATTTATTTACTTACTTACTTACTTACTTACTTACTTACTTACTTACTTACTTATTTTACCAGAGGTGATTTTAATCTGGTCTAAAGGCACTATGTCATTTTGAGCACTCCCATGTCAGTAAAGATTCCAGCATCTTTACCTCCTGAAAAAGGTAAAAAAGCTTCATGTTATATTAATTCAGTGCAAACTGAATATTGAATATTTTGTCTTATCCTCTGAATAAGGAGTTTTTAGCAGTATTTCCACATACTGACACAGTCAAGGAGGCATTTAGTTTCATTGTGTATGGTAGGCACATCCAGTAGTCTGTGGCAAACATTCATACCTACTGAAGATACAGTGAACACTATGAATGAAAGGAGTACTGAGGACGCTTTCAAGGGCTGTATGTGAGGGTGTTGGTTCATGCCTAGTGTGGATGTGGTCATCATTCTCTAATTCTTTATCAGTGGTGGTGACAATGCAAATTGAGCAGCAGCTCCTATCTCAGTCATTTATGCTGAGATTTCTTATATATTTCTACTATGAATTCCTCATAAATATCACAGATGATTACTTCACCTCCCCAGGTAAAACTCATCCTGCGCTTTATAATAGCCACCACTAATTTCCCAACATAAAAAAAACACAGATTTTCTTTACCTAACTGTTAAAAAATAACAATAAACCTTAAGGTTGCTGCCAAGACATTTAAATATGTATGGAAAACATGTATCTTACCTGTCATAAATTCATGTTTTTTAATCAAGGAGCCTTCTGGGTGGATAACAGTTAGCAGGCATGGTCAGCTGTCTGATGTACAGTTAAAGATCTACATCAAACTGTATGAAAGTTTATTATAACCAGTTTATTATAAATATATTTCATTATAATTCAGAGTGTTCTTCATTGTTTATGTTTGTCATGAATTCTCAGTGCCAGGCAGCATTAGCCATTCAGATGGTTTGTCAACTCTCAGGCAATTTTGTTATATTATTAACTTCCAGGTGTTCCTAATGAACTTTCCGAGGAGATGGTTTGCAAGGGTTTCTAAGCAGTGACAGTAGGACAGAGTAAGCAGGTCCAACAATAGTCCAAGCAATTTTGGAAATGACAGACAGACAGTCTAATTATATATATATATATATATATATATATATATATATATATATATATATATATATATATATATAAAACAGTGTTTATAATTAAAGCCTCATTGAAAGTTCTACCAGAAGACTACAATGCTATGCCCCCTTTCCTCAACTAATCACCTTTCCACACCACTCTTTGAAAGCATTTACTTACACAACATTTTCCCCCCTTCATCCCTCATGCAACCACCAAGTTGGTCCTGTTGGTCACCCAGGGGCTTGGCTCCACCCCTGCCTTCCATACTTGGCAGTATCTGCGAGGGTCCAGATATTTCAAGACCGGATCCAATGATGGGGCCACCACAGGCTTTAACTTATAATTGTTACCATTCAAACTGTAAAACCTTGGTCAAAATAAACTTCCTTACAGTTTTCTGCTAAAAATTTAAATAAATAAAATTGAATTAATTCTAAATTAAACGAACAAACTAAACTCCTGGTCTAAACTGTACTAAACTAAACATTATTCAGACCCTGGCTCTGAACTGCAATATGTTAAAAGAGGGGAGGATTGGTTTGCCTCATATTTTTATGAATTTCTCACATGAACAACTACCTCATCTGCCATTAAATGTTCCTTTCAGGTTAGAATGAGTGGGAGAACTACAATGAAGATTAAGTGAGTGGAACTGTAGATGAACTGCATATGATGTGTCTGTGGAATCTGGGTCAGATTAGCAGATGTGTTAACAATGCAGCAAACATCTGAGAGCATGATAATGATGTACTGTTAATATCGATCTCTAAGAGTGTCTTTTCTATATGCTGACAGGACTACTTTTTGTGTGTTTTTGCATTTGTATGCATGTTTTAACATTGAAGTTAGATTTGCAGTTAGTTTTAAAGCAAGGCTTATATCCAGAATGAAAGTTGGACATATGGCAAATCTTTGCTAAATCAGACCTATAAGAGATGTGTAAATGTGCACGATTCTGCCAAAACATGTGCATGAGTATACATGTGTATGTGGGGCACAGTTCTGGGCCAACGTGATATCAAATGGCAATGGCAAATCAAAACAAGACCAAACAAGGACAGACAAGGAACAGAATGGAAACAAGACCTGACAGAAGCATGACAGTAGGCCCCTTCCTGATGCATAACACTGGGTCATTTAAGACAACTCTCCCGGAAACAAGAGACAAGACCAAGACTAGAGACAAGAAACAAACCAAACTAGACTGATCATGAGAATTGACAGGACCTAGGGCAAAAAAGGAGACTGGACCTGGGAAACATGGAGAACAGGAGACAGGACAGGAGACTGGACCAGGGGAACATGAGATGTGAAAGGAGACTGGACTAGGGGAATAGAGGACAAAACAGGAGCCTGGACAAGAGAATAATGAGATGTGACAAGAGACTGGAACTGGGCAACATGGGACACAACAGGAGACTGGACATGGGAAGCACTAGATGTGACAGACACGTGAACTGTCACAGGGACAAGAACCACAAAAGCAGAAATGGGAACAGTGATGTGAACAGACATAAGGAACAAAATGGTAGACAGATAGAGACTAGAGACACTTAGAGCAGATAACTAGAGGGCATGGCTAGAAAGGAGGCACAGGAGGAAGACACAAATTACAGTGCAGAGACAAGACTGAAAGACCAAGTGCTAGAAATGCACATGGCAAACCAAGACCAAACAGGGATATACAAGGAACAGAATGGAAATAAGACCAGACAGATGCATGACATAATGCGTAAACACATACATAATAGGAGGTTGTTTTGAAACAAACATTAAATATTTGGAGTGCAGAAGCAACCCAGATATCCAGAGAATATTAGGAAGTATGTAGTTTAATTGCGTGATCTGGAACTACATTGTGAACTAAACTTAACCTACACCTAACCAAAAACCATAATCTTAGCATTCTTAGCGTGTGTGCATGACATTTTGGATTTTTATTCATTTTTTTCAGCTCCAGAACAGTAACAACCTGCATGGTTGCAGCATTCTTCTGCCCTTGCATGAAAGAAATGATGTGTATTTGTCAAATGATTAAAGATTTGTATTTGGCAAAATGGAACCTGCTGAAACGTGTACATATACACAGACAAAATAGAAGATTGTATTGGCTAAATAGGTCAATTAAACATGCGATCTGTGATCTTAGTGACCGCAATCTGTCTTTTGTGTCTGATCTGGGTGTGTGAGAGGGAGGCCAATAATCATAAATGATTCATGTTATTATCGCTCAAAAGCGAATACACTCGACCAGTCTGAGAGTCTAGTAAATATGTCCAGAGAGTCAGTTCATGCTGTTAAATCAATGCTGTTAATAAAACACATCGGGGGAATTGCAACCCAGCTGCACTACTTACTTAAGCCAATGTGGAAATGTTGATACTTCTGTTTTGTTTTGACGAGTAATATTTTTTCACGCAGCATCACTCCATTTCTTGAAACCCAGCCAGATTCAGAGTTTAATTTACAATTAGTGAAGAGCTGCACACCTCAATGAATTTTATCTGGCTCAGCCAAGGGATTTAGGTTTGTATACATTTGCTTGGTTCATTGAGGGACTGGGTTCATAGTGTTTGAACCAGTGTTGAGTGAGTAAGCACTGTGTGATGAAGATCAGACTATTCAAGTTCCATGTTGTTCTGTACCTACATACTATGTGATAAAGCTTTTCTTTTTAAGCACCTAAAATGTCTTGTATAACTTTTTTCAAAAAGTTCTCACTTTTCTTTTTTTGTGACATTGAATCTTTTTCATCTGTTTCAGTTAATTTCATACTGCAGCAGGTAATTCCATGAAAATGCCACATACCTGCACCATTCAAACCTTTGCACATGACTTGATAGATAGGGATAGGGGATTAAAATGTATTAAAAAAAAATAAAATTATATATATATATATATATATATATATATATATATATATATTATATATATATATATATATATATATATATAATCCCCAGGAGGAATGCCCAACAACTTTGCCTGGTCTCTGATGTACATTTTGAACAAATGATGTGGATACAGCACAACTCTGTGTGTCTCTGGATTTGCTCACTCCTAGCTAAAACACTTTTCATTGTGATGTGCAGATCACCTGTATTAGTAGCTGAATAATCTATTGATTGTTTGGTGATTAACAAGATTTTTTTAAAACCCAAACCTTTATTGTCTCTACAAGTGATTTAAAATTGATCAATTTATCCACACATTCAATATATTTGTTTTTGTCATGTATTATGAAAGGTATGAATGCTATTACATCAATATTAAAATGTAGAAACACTTTCTACTTGATTTGGAGTTAGGATTAAAGCTTTATAATGTCTGAGCCAGAGATGACACTGCAGTGTGATAAAATGTTAAGGTTAAGCAGCTAAAATGTTATGGTTAGTTAAAATGCACTGCACTGTATACAGGAAGGTACTAAACACATCTTTGCTGGTGTGCTATCAGTGACATGTATGATTAAAATTTGCTGTACAGGGCACCTATAATTATTTGTCTAAGGCTGGTCACTTGGGGTGACGTTCTAATCATATGTGGTGTTTTATATCACCATCCATCTGTTCTGTGGCAGAGTGTTCACTTCCAAATACTGAACATTATCTAACTGTACAAGTGCACGTAGAAACACATCACATTATGTAAAAGATACTGACTGATGTTGCACTTCTAAAAGGTTTTGTATTCACCAAGTAAGTTAGTATAATGAACTGGCAATCACCTTCTCATGGCTTTATTTTTAAGATAGGAATAACAGATTAAAGTGCTGAGTTGTTAAAAATCAAGAGAAAGAAACATAGCAAAAATCTTATGAAACATTGAATCAATTCTAGCTGCAGTACATTTACTATAGGTTTTGAGTTAACTCTAAAATGCTCTGTAATCCTTTACTTTAGCATTTTAAATAAACCTGATGCCAGAATTTCATTTCAGTCAGAAACACATTATATTAAAAACAAGTCACCATCAACAAAGCTTTTAATTGTCTATATATGATTTTCTCTGTGTTTGTCTATATATTATTTCTAACTGATTAACTACAAAATACAGAAGAAAGACATTACAACCTGTTCAACAACAGTTGCCATATTATTTCTGCTCATCACAAACATCAACAAATGAAACCTTATTCTGGTTCTGTGGCAGATGGTGCAATGATTTCATAAAGGCCGGCAGTGCATATTGGACTGTAACCTGTCTGTAACCTTTCTCTCCCAGATTTGCAAGTTGTTGCCAATGGAGCAATTATCATTGCTCAGATTTGAACAGTGCTAGACTGTTGTACCAATTTTTAGAACAGTGAAATACACTACATAACACAGTCGTGTTCCAGTGACACTGGAATATGGCACTATATAACACAGTTGTGTTATGTAGTGCCATATTCCAGTGTTACTTGAAGGGCCACTTATGTCATCTTATTAGTATATGTTTACACTTGACTCAGCCATGTTCAGGACAGCAGTGTTTCTCCTACTCATTTTGGAGTGTTTCCTCTTTTGTGTTCACACTGAGGAAGCATGAACAAAGCCATGACTCCATTCTTTACACCAGGGAACAGTTGTTAGCCCTTATGTCATGCTCGGAAGAGACACTATAAACCCATCCTTCCCCCAACTCTTCTCTTAGTTTAGGTAACACACCTAAAGCTTTTAAAGTAGCAGTCATTAAACCACTGAAAGCAAATATTGATCAGAGTGTACTGGATAATTATAGACCTATTTCTAATTTATCATTTATATCTAAGATTTTAGAAAAAGCAGTGGCACAACAACTGTGTAGTTAGGATTACAAATGATCTCCTTCATGCATCTGATCAAGGCTGTGTGTCCCTGCTTGTGCTGCTAGATTTAAGTGCAGCATTTGATACAATAGATCACACTATTCTCCTCCTGATATAACTAGATTTAAGAAAATGAAAGACTTTATAAAAGATATAAAATCTTGGATGATGCATAACATGGTCCTTCTAAATAGTAACAAAATAGAGGTTCTCCTTTTAGGTCCTAAAATTGCAAGGAAAAAATTATCAGACTTAATGCTAAATCTGGCTGACTTCTCAGTTGTACCTAGTTCAGTAGGAAAAAACTTGGCATCATAACTGATTCAGATGTATTGTTTGACCAACACATAAGTAATATTACTTTAATATTATTCATCTTTGTAATATTTCCAAGTTAGGAAAAGCCCTATCCTGGTGCATGCTTTTATTACCTCAAGATTAGATAACTGCAACACACTATTGTCAGGTTGTTCAAGCAGGAACCTAAATAGACTTCAATTAGTTTCAAAATGCTGCAGCCAGGGTCCTAAATCTAAAAACTAGAACACTTAACCATATCAGTCTAATCTTATCAGCATTGCACTGGCTACCAATCAAATGCTGTATTAATTATAACATTTTACTTACATAAAAAGCTCTACATGGGCTTGCTCCTGAATATTTACAAGATTTAATCTACCTTTATGAGCCATCACAATCACTCAGATCACACGGTGCTGGCTTCCTATTTGTTCCCAGAATTCAGCAGAGGGAAGAGCCTTTTCTCACAAAGCCCCCCAGATCTGGAATAACCTTCCAGATAATGTTTGTGACTCAGAAACTGTCTCACAAACAAAGTCTAGGCTAACTTACAGTAAACCTGAGTATTAGAACAGAGGTGTAGGGATTCAGTGTCCCCTAACTGTGTATTTAGTAGTTTGTGACAAGTGAAAAGCATGTGTCCTCATTCACTCAGTCACCAGCAGACTCCAGACAAAAAATCCATAGGCTCTCATGCTCATCTCTGGGTATTTCACCCATGCTTCCCTATCCTCCACATTTCCCAACTTCAAACAGTATGTGACTTACAAAACAAGAGACAATAACACACTCGACCTGTTTTAAGCAAACACCAAGAATTTATACAACACAGCACCCCTCTCACCCCTGGGCAAGTTGAACCACAATCTGATACATCTGCGGATGTTGATGGTCTCACCAATTGCACTATATGAATTACTATATGGAGAATACTATACACATCAAGACTGTGCAGTGTTTTTTCCATTAAGAAGCTCTGGGTTACCGTAGATCTGAAGGTCCTTCTGGAAGAAAAGAAGGGGACATTTAGATCTGGAAACAAAGAGGATATGTGGTGAGTACAGAATGAGCTGTGAAGGAAAATCAAGAAAGCAAAGACTAGTACATATATCTTATCCTACCTCTAATTAATGTTTAGTATTTGCTGCTGACAGAATAGCACAAGTGCAATACATACACAATTTCTGTGTATATCTAGTCATTAACTGTTTGGAAATGAGCAATATTCATACATTTGCATTTGTAAACTGCAAATGTGTATAGTTTCTTATTTGTATTTTTTTTTTTATCTTATTTCTTTGACACTGGTATTTTTCCAACTTACTAGTTTAAGTAGTTATACAGCTCTAGAGTGGTGCAATCATTGAACTGCCTGCCTATACTGTAAAACTCTTGTCAGCACCATTTTGCTTTTTAAATGTTTATATTCTTTTTTTATTTAAAATGCCTATTCATCCAGCTTATTATCTATCTGTCTTGATGCCTGTCCCTCATGCATTTCCCCATCATTATACAATGTGTTGTTTATTGTTTACCAAAGTCCACTAAACAAGCAGGCTAGTGTGGAATCAATAAGCAATGGAAAACTTAATAACTGGCTTTCCCCCACAGTGCAATGCACAAATTAGGGTGAGCCATAAAACCCACTCGCCTGACAGATGCAGAACAGCTATTAGAGAGGCCATGTCCTTCCACTGTCTTTAACAGCCCACCCCACCCTGGCTTCTGCCTGCAGAATAATCCACATATATTCTAATTGCTTCAACATTTTGGTTCACATGTTACAGAAAGTGCAGTGCAGAACAGTGGTGTTGAAGCTGAGCAGGAGATGAAGAAAGGAAAGAGTGCATACAGGAGAGAGGAAATTAGAAACATGTTTATGAGCTGGCTCTCTTAAAGAACAAAGGGGGAAAATGGGCACATTTGGAGAAGAGAGTGTTGGGGGTGTGAATGTGTGCATAAATCCATGTGTTTGTGTTGGTAAGTGATTAGAGAGGCTTATTTTTAAGGTTGTTGAAGATTATGGTTGGTACAGAAACTGTTTATTGTAGTGATGGTAATAGATGAGCGCAAGATGTCAGAAAACTCTTAACCTCTCTTTAACCTATATGTATAGCTTATAAACAAACAATAATAACCATTGATCAATGGTTATTATTGTTGATTTATAAGCTATACATATGCATATTTCCAGGTATATTGCTATGAGTGGTGTTTTAAACCACATACAAACTTAGCCAAACCCTACACACTAAATGATACACTCACTGTACGGCAAACAGGACTTGAATTATTCACCATGCCAACTGGAGTGAAACGGTGATTAGGCAAAGTTTCCCAAGTCTGAGCTGTAGTTGAGCTCTCCCTGTGTTTTATGGGAACTGGGCTCTCTTTGATTGCAGCAAACATATTAGCGTAAACTGGAAAACCCTTTCCCGTCTGTACATGGATCTGGTTTTGCTGAACCGTTTGACTATGTCTCGTGCTGTAAATGAGACTGAGTGCCTTTAGAGACTCTGTAGAGAGTTTGGTTTGGGAACTTTTTCTATGCATTAGCATTACAATCATGTAATCAAGTATTAACAGCACAATGTTGGTGTCTGGTGGACTAGGCCATACCAGCATAAAGCTTTTCTTTATTTTTTTTTTATCCAGCTTGAGTGGATAAAACCATGTTTGAATGTGTGATTCTATTATCCATGATAAATTTCACAGCAGTAGTCATCTTCTTCCTCTACACTCTTAAGAAGAAACCATTCTTTGGAGCAATTAAATAAGACAGGTGAACTCATTGTTAACTTTTCTTTCAACCTGACAGACTAATGTTTAGTCTTTCTTACCCAAAGCTTGATGTGTGTGTGTGTCTAAATAAAACACTAATTCATTGCCAGTACTCCCTAATAGCTAAATAATTTTCCTCATTAATTTAAAAAGTCATCCAGATAATCCCAGTCATCCACAGTGTTTTGTTGTGAAAAGCTCCATTCTAGAGAAATAAAATGATGTAGAACTGACAGGTTCTCACTGGTTCAGAATAGTATTAGAAATATTCATCAAAAAAGCTGTTATGCAATATAATTATGATTGTGCTGATTGAAGTCCAGGGCATTGATTGGATTTAAAACACATTTTCAGACTGGCATGTGTCAGTCTACTGAGATTTTGGGAGTGAATTGTGTAAAGGTTTCATGTTACATGATGATTCATTTTAATGCTTTTAGGGAAAGCTTTTTGGTAACTCCTTAAACTATGGCCTGCAAAAACGTCCCAGGGCAATATCCTATTTATATAGCAATACTTTATCCATCATAGCTGTTGGATTGTATTTGAACACATATGTCTTTTTGATTCTTATTCCACTCTGCTACATGTGATACAACCTTAAAACTCCTAAAACTGTCAATCCCCACCAAGTTATCCAGTATCTTATCACATAAAATGTGAGTGATATAAATTGGGTGATATAATAGGCAACACATGTCCTTCTGAAGCCAAATTCCTCATGTGAGAGAAAAGTCATGCAACAGCATTGCTTTAATAGCTTTGGTATACTTCCCTTTAAATAAAGTCCCCTCTCTGTGCACACTCACTAAAGCTTGTTTTAGATGCTTATGCTTAAATCCTGAGTTTACTTGTACCCTGGGGGCAGCACTGCATGCCAGCACGGTCCACAAGCTTTTTATTTTGGATAAATGCCGCAGTTCCGGACTTGACATGTGTTTTGGGTTTGAGGTGAGCACATTTGCAGGAATCAGTAGATGTTAAGGTCTGTATAGTCTCTTCAAACGATAGCTACTCCCATTTCTAATAAACTGAAATAAACCAAAGCTGTTTTTGATGGAAGAAGAGTAACTAATGGGTGGCTTGATGTGGAATCTTGATTTCTGAATCTTTTGACTGATAGGAGATGAGAAGAGTCAAAGGCTCTGAAGCATTTAGTTTTCTTTAGACTAGAAATCTCCATCCCCAAAAAAGTTCAGTGACTAAGAAGTGTATGCACTCACTTTCAGATGTCTAATAATACTCAGTCGACTTTCAAGACACGTACACTGTATAAACACAAGGAGGCTTTTTTGGGAAGAGGCTCAGAGAATCTCTCATGCTTTCAAAAATTCAAAGCATTAATTTGCTATGCATTACTCTAACCAGGAATCTAAGTGAAATTGTGAAATGATCAAAACAGGAGATATACAGACCATCAAATAATCGATATACAGATTAATTTTTATTTTAAATATTAACATCAGCAATAGATTTCTTTGTCTCCATTAACCTTATTGAAGAGAACATCTAATCTGCAATCCTTTCAGAGATTTTAACTCATTTAGAGAAAGAGCCTCATATCAACAATTCATGTGTGTAAATAATCAACAATGAACGATAATAAAAGTGCAAATAAAATGAATAAAATGGTAAATAAAGAGCAGAGTGGCAATGTACAATAACAACTTGATCCGTATTTACAGATCATTCTGCTTACAGAACAACCAGTTCAAAACCTTCAGCTCAGCTCATTCACCAGTGATTCACACACACACACACACACACACACACACACACACACACACACACACACACACACACACACACACACACACACACACACACACACATTCCTCAAGAGCATAAACAGACTCAGATCAGCAGTATTTGCAGCTTAGTTTCATACAGAAGTGTCTTTTCTGGGACTCAGACTGAGAGAGTGAATATACTGATATAAAGGGGACTGACCTGTCTTCTTTAGGAGGTGTATCAGTATCAATATCTCTGTATCATGTTAGGAACAGTAATTAAGATTAAAGAGGAGCTGTGCGAGTGCGTGTGCCCAAGCCCCAGGTGGGTCTGGCTTGAGAGGCTGCAGGTTTGTGCTTTCCTGACCTTAAAGAGATCAGTGTTTCACGCTCTGTCTGCAGAGTAAATAAGTAAGTAAAAGCAATAAATAAAAATAGGGAATCACATGGAGTGCACATGATTAACCATTAAATCTAAACCTTTCTCTAACCATGAAACCTAAACATATTCCTAGCCCTAACTGTAAGAAACCTAAACCATACTCTTAAGACTGAGGTTTACCATCAAACCTAAATGTAACCATTACTCTAAACTTAACCATAAAACTTAAACCTAAACCTTACTCTACACTGCCCTATGCTTTTTCATAAAACCTATTCCTAACCCTTACTGAATCCCAAACCTTAAAAATAAAATCTAAACCTGAAACTTACTTTAACCTAACTAACTAAAACCTCATCTCGTCTCATCTCGTCTTCGTCCGCTTAATCGAGGGCCGGGTCGTGGGGGCAGCAGTCTAAGGAGGGATGCCCAGACCTCCCTCTCCCCCGACACCTCAGCCAGCTCCCCGGGAGGGACCCCGAGGTGTTCCCAGGCCAGCCGATACACATAGTGTTCCAACTAACGAGCCACCTCAACTGGTTCCTATCAATGTAGAGGAGCAGCGGCTCTACTCGCCCGGCCTACAGTGGTGCTGCTTGTATCCGCGATCTTGACCTTTCAGTCATTAGCCACAGCTCATGACCATAGGTGAGGGTAGGAATGTACCATGACGGACCGATACACCGACTGCATGACTGCGGCAGCAGCACCAATCCGCCTCTCAATCTCACGCTCCCTTTCATGAACAAGACCCCAAGATACTTAAACTCCTCCACTTGGGGCAGGACAGCTCCACCGATCTGGAGAGGGCAAGCCACCCTCAGTGACTTCGGCCTGGGTGATGGGCGAGTGCACCTCAGAGTCCTCAGCCTCACCTTCTTCATTGGAAGACGTGACAGTGGGATTGAGGAGATCCTCAAAGTATTCCTTCCACCACCCAACAATATCCCCGGTCGAGGTCAACAGCTCCCCACCTGTACTATAAACAGTGTTGGCAGGGTACTGTTTCCCCCTTCTGAGGCGCCGGACGGTTTGCTAGAATCGCTTCTCCAAGGCCTCCCCAAACTCCTTCCAGCTCCTGGTTTTTGCCTCCTTAACTGCCCAAGCAGCAGCACACTTAGCCTCCCGGGACCTGTCGGCTGCATCGGAAGACCCAGAGGCCAACATGGTTGATGACCATTACCCTAACCCTAACCTTCACCACAAAACCTAAACCTAACTCTTACCCAAACCTTGACCATAAATCCTAAACCTAAGCCTTACTCTAACCCTAACTTTAACCATGCAACCTAAATCCTTATTCTTACCCTAACCTTAATTGTAAACTCTAAAACATACTGGTAGATGGCTGTGTTGACCTTGGACCTCATAAAACACAATGGACCAACACCAGCAGATGACATGGCACCCCAAACCATCACTGACTGTGGAAACTTTACATTGGACCTCAAGCAACTTGGATTCTGTGCCTCTCCTCTCTTCCTCCAGACTCTGGGACCTTGATTCCCAAATGCAAATCTTACTTTCATCAGAGAACATAACTTCAGCAGCAGTCTAGTCATTTTTATCTTTAGCCCAGATGAGACACTTCTGACGTTGTCTCTTGTTCAAGAGTGGCTTGATACAAGGAATGTGATAGCTGACACCCATGTCTTGCATACATCTGTGCGTGGTGGTTCTTAAAGCACTGACTCCTTGTGCAAGGTGTCAATGATTCTCTTTTGGACAACTATCAAGTCAGCAGTCTTCCCCATGATTGTGTACCCTACAGAACTGCACTGAGAGACCATTTAAAGGCCTTTGCAGGTGTTTTGAATTAATTAGCTGATTAGAGTGTGGCATCAGGTGTCTTCGATTGTGAACCTTTTCACAATTTTATAATTTTCTGGGTTACTGAATTTGGGCTTTTCATTAGTTGTCAGTTATAATCATCAAAATAAAAAAAAAATAAACATTTGAAATATATAACTATGTGTAATGAATGAATATGATATACAAGTTTCACTTTTTGAATGGAATTACTAAAGTAATCTTTTTCAAAATAAAACTTTTTCATGATATTCTAATTTTTTGACCAGCAAAAAATGCATACATTTATAAATTTTGGAGATAATTTCATGCTCAACTTGCTTAATTGTTCACAGTAATTTTAATTGCAACAGTAATTTTACAATCTATAATCCCATTTGTTTTCAGTTTGCTGCTGTATGTGTACTCCACTGCCCTCCACTGATTCAGAGAATGATGGTTCTGATCAGAATGTTTTCTACATCTTCATTTTTATACCAGTTCAAGTGGTCTTTAGTCAGATTTGCAAATCAGTGAATCAGTTTTACTCACCTATCACTTCACTTCTCTATAATGAAATCACACTTCCCTAATTGGACCATTCCCTTGGGGGATGTCGGTATGCTAACACACAAATGAGCTGCACCAAACTTTTTGCACTTCACAAGTCAACCCAATGTCAAGATGTCTAGACCACAGCAACATATACCAAGGTCACACTGACTCCCTACGAATGTACGGTTTCTGGGAAACTAGAACACCAACATGGAGGTTCCTTCCTGTCAGGCATATTTTTCCTCTACTTCACAATTTTTTCTTATTGAGTGAATCAACAAACATAACATTGCTGCCCGGTGAGTGGGTGGACTGAGTTGAACCTTTTGAACTGTGTTTCCACTCTAAACTCCTCAATGCAGGAGTTTCTGTGTCACTGGATCTGGATGAAGGAAACTGATGCCTTAATTGGGCCTCAGAAAATAGTTAATGGTAACTGCAACTGTAGGATTCTCCATAACTTTTGTTTATTAGTGACTAGAGGTTTTGGTAAAGGTGACCAGTTTTTTTTCAAAAGCTAGAAAGTTGTAAGCTTTACACAGAACACATCAATTGTTATAGGTTTTTTTCAGTAAGTACATTTTGTTCATTGAGCACATTACAAATCAACTGGCCCAATGTGCTGTACCCAGTGAAAAGGCAAAATAGAAATGTAATAGAATAAACAATAAACCAAAAGCAACAGTATTTGAGGCACTGAACTAGAGAAACATTAGTCCAGTGTAAACTCTTTCACTCATTGGAGGGTTATGTTGAGGGTTCCTAAGTAATCAGTGTAACAATTGTAGCACCAGCTCTAATCGTGATAAGATGTTTAATTTCTCCATTTGACAGCCTAACAACACTTCAACAGAATTGAACTGGGTGTAGTGTTAATGTTAACACATTTATTATAAGAAGTGGCCAGTTGTTTATGTGCAAATCCAGTATGTGACATAGTTTTATATGCTATCATGATTCAAAGCAACAGCTGTTGGTCAGACACATATTTTTGTTAATTTATGAAGTTTAATTTATTTATGTCTTGAAGGACATTTGTATTAAAGTTTTTTTCTTATTAAAGAAGTTGTTTCTCAAACTTGCTGTATTAAAAAAAATGTTGAAATATTGTTTTCTTATGCTCATGTAACATATTTTTCTCTGCAACTTGACCAAAAGGAAATAACTTGCTATAGACTTAAGTAACAGGAACATAGTGAAAGAGAACACTGTAGTAATTTGGAAGAATGACTATTGATGCCCATGATCTTAGCAAAGAAATGGAAAGAAAGAACAAATAAATGGATGGTTGTGTGGTATGCCCTCTGATTAAGATTTAATCTTAAGAGTCACAAGAATCATTAGTATGATTTGGTTACACCAGATATGGGTAGATATGGGTATTTTCAGAGATGTGAAACATATATGTATAAACATAATCAATGACATGAGCAAATTCACATAAAAGCTTTTACAACGTTAGCGTGCATGTAATTTGCTCAGCCTAAGTGCCTTCCTTTAAATATTCTCAGGTTCCTGCTGCCTCCTTGTCTGTCTGCTAGACTTGCTGGCTCTGCTATGATCGATGGCTCCTGTCTGTTTGGGCTTAGCATGGAAAAGACTCTCTCTCTCTCTCTCTCTCTCTCTCTCTCTCTCTCTCTCTCTCTCTCTCTCTAGTTCTTTGGTCCTCCTTCTCCCTTGCTTGCTCTTTCTGTGGCATTATCACCATTCAGAGAGCAGTTGACAGGTGCAGATTCATATAACATCTATGTACTCTCTCAATGATTTCTATTACGTAGAGTTCTGCCCTTGCAGCCATTTGATCCACTCCTTTAGCTCAGCACTCTCCAGCATCAAAGGACACTAGTGTAAAGATATTAGTGGATCATCGAAATAGGGTAATGTGATAATGTGTCAGTAGATTCATATCATTGGATATAGAATATAAGGCTAGGCCTTGAGCCAAGCAGAGGATAGTTTGTTCATTACTCTGCAAGAGATCAAAGCCTGTACACACATCTCTAAACCTGCCACCCATACCCTTTCCTGTTCCAGAGAGCTAGCTACTGTTCTGCATTCTGCAGCATACCTGGATGAGAGTTACTTTATTAGAATAGATTCACTCTTCAGTAGAGTGGAGTAATTTAACTGAATGGCCCATGTGGAAAAGGCACTAATGTTACTTATCAGTTGCAGAATGAAGAGTTGTGATGTTGTGTTGCATGTGATCCATGGCCTGCTCTCTCCCAAAGCATGTGCTTTTAGGTTAGAAATCTGTTTGGCATTTTGGGGTACTGTTGGTCTGTTGGAAATGGCTTCACAAGGAACTGCTTACTTCAGGAAAACAAAATATTAAAAACATAGATATCCTTTTAGGTTGCTGAGCCTCCCTTCACTTACATGCCATTTCTTCTCTAGAGAGCATTCAGAATGCAGAATGATGCTTGTCTAATCCATAACCTCGTGAAGTTCTCCTGACTCCTTCTGTTTTCTTTATTTCTTCTGAAACCACTTCATTCCAGCATTCCAGGATTCAAAGTGCTAAGCTCACTAACTCTGCACCTGCAGCTTGGATCTGCTGTCTTTTGGTTCTTGGTGTGTTGTGTTATTCTTTAAAGTCTGACCAAGACCACAGCTTTAGTGTTCTTAATATTCAGCACACAGTGCACTCATTTCCAGGTTCTTCTAAAAGACTAAATGTAATATGTGTTTAGTGGATTTTGAAAGTGACTCCATATGTTATCAGTTGCAAGTTATTTGGACTATTTTTTTCAGATATGTATGCTGTATGCACTTGGCTGATACTGGTGGCTTACTCTAATTTGCAGGGTTGATTACGCTTTATATTTGAACCAGTATGTGTACTTCTAAACTGGTAACTAACTGTAACTGTTTTTCAGTACTTTACTGTCTCTGTACTAATAAAAATTGTCAATTGTGACAAATGTCAGTTGGGCAATAATTGCAATTGTGAGGTCATTCAACAAAACAACGTATGTATATGGCCAAAAATATGTTTTCCCTTAATGTACTGCAATTTTTTTAATTATAATTTGAAATTAAACAATATATTGTAAATGTATCTCACATATAAAGAAATACACACCCATATATTTATGTTCTGTTTCTGTTCACACCAGATGTCTGGCCAAGCTTGATGGATCCCCATTGTTAAAAAGATTTGTGGCATTTGTGCTGGTTTTAGCACTACTTTTCTGTCCAGGGATGTGAGATGACTTTTTAAACCAGATGGATGAGCTCGCAGAATTAACGTGGCATCAGCGGCTATACCAGGAGTGGAGCATCATGGTGTTTACGGAGTCAGGACTAACAGCACTAACACTGGACTTGCTTGTATCTTTGGATTGCTTTCAGCTCGTTCAGACAGACAGGACAACATAAAGCAAAATGAGAAAAGGAGGCAGACTGGCAGTATTTGTGAATGATGGTGTAATTCTGGTCACATCGCTGTAGGAGAACAGATCTGTTGTGAGAGCATTCAACTGTTAGCCGTTAGCATGAGACCACACTTCCTCCTGAGGGAAATATTGCATGGTGTCATGATAGCTGTGTATGTTCCCATCTGTCAATGCTCACAAGGTTTGTGATGTCATACACTCAGGTGTGTGTAGACAGCAAACTCAGCACCCATAAGCCCTCATCCTTATTTCTGGAGACTTTAATTATGCTTCTCCACCTTCACTCAGTATGAAATCTGCCACAGCAGAGAAAATAAAACAATGGATCTGTTTTGTGCCAGCATATAATTGCTCACTACTTTCTCTGCTTGGAAAATATTACCATGATCTAGTTCATCTTCTGTCTGTGTACAAACCCCTTGTACACAGAGAACCAGCAATGACCCGCACAGAGGAGAAGTAGTCTGAAGAGGATCTGCAGGACTGTTAACATTTACATTCATGGCATTTAGAAGACGCCCTTATCCAGAGCGACTTACAAAAGTGCTTTGCTGTTCACTTAGATATCCTTAGCTAAGTGAACAGCAAAGCACTTTGGTAAGTTGCTCTGGATAAGGGCGTCTTCTAAATGCCATAAATGTAAATTTATGTTTTTAAACCATAGTTTGGGAGGAATTGTGTGACCCTAATGGGGAGGATTTCTCACTCACTGTCCCCACTTAGTCCTTTCAGTGTTTCTCCAAAAACAAGCCATGGATAAATCCTGACATAAAAGCTCTCCTTAAAGAGAAAAAAGGGCCTTCAGGTCAGGTGACAAGGATGAGCTGAAAGGATGAGCAGAGGGAGCTGAGAAGGAAAATAAGAGAGGGGAAAAAACAACTACAGGAGGAACGTTGGAGGATCAGCTACAGGATATAAATGTCAGTGGAGTTTACAAAGGCCTTAAAACAATCTCTGGCCTCAAGAAACCTGCCTCCCAAGTGGAGGGGGACAAGAAGTGGGTGAATGACCTCAATCTCTTTTTCAATAGATTTGATCCCTCACCTGCCCCTCACCCCACACAGACATCTCTGCTGAACCCTCGCTCTGACACTACCATGCATGCTGCTCTCCCCCCTTCTCAACAACTCTCAGCTCACTGCTACCCTCCATTGGCTCATCGGCTGACAGCTCCAATCTGTTTTTATGTGGAAAACATCTTCTGTGGTACCTGTCCTGGAAATGGCTCAACAGCCACAGGCTGGTGGCACTGACCTCTCACCTGATGAAATCACTGGAAAGGCTTGTCCTTACCCATCTCTGCCCTCTGATGAGTGCATCCATGGACCCTCTTCAGTTTGCTTACCAGCCTGGCATCAGGGTGGATGATGCTGTCATCTATCTTCTACACTGAGAAAATTTTCAAAGCACAAGAACACTGTGAGAATCACCTTCTTTGAATTTTCCACGGCCTTTAACACCATATAGCCTGGGCTGCTGAAAGACAAGCTGTCACCTGTCACTGGTCACTGGATACTCGACTACCTTACCAACTGACCACAGTGTGTGAGAGGTCAGGACTGTCTCTCAGACAAGTTGCTCAGCAGTACAGGTGTTCCTCAAGGAACGGTCCTAGCACCATTTCTTTTTATACAATACACTTCTGACTTCATGTACAGCTCACCAACCTGCCACCTCCAGAAGTTCTCTGATGACTCCACAACCATCAGCCTCATAAATAATGAGAAGAACAGAGAGTGCAGAGAACTGATTCAGGATTTTGTGGAATGGTGCCTGCAGAACCACCTTCAGATAAATGTGAGAAAGACCAAAGAACTTCTGGAGGATTTCTGCCGGTGCAGACACACCCCTTCACTATTGAAAATCCAGGGAATGGACACTGAGAGAGTGGACTTCAACAAGTACCTGGGTGTTCACTTAAACACCACACTGGACTGGTCTGTTAACACCACTGCACTTTACAAAAGAGGCCAGAGCAGACTCCAATCTGGAAGGCTGGTTTCCAGCAGAGTTTGGCTGTTGCCCTATTCAAACCCTTATTCAAAGCTGCCTCCTGTTTTAAATGTAATTTGATGGGTTTTTTTGTTTGTTATAAAAGTGTGGCTTAGTAAGTCATTGTCACAAAGTGTTTTTATTTATGGAGGATGTAATGTTAGGGGCTCCGTAAGACACTGAGGGAGAGAACTTTTATTGTCATTGTCAATTCATGTTATTCTATCTATCATCAACCTGTACTCATTAACTTCTGTTGCATCTCTTATGCCAGGCTTGTGTGTGTGTGTGTATGTGTGTGTGTGTGTGTGTGTGTGTGTGTGTGTGTGTGTGTGTGTGTTGTGTGTGTGTGTGTAATGTGTGTGTGTGTGTGTGTGTGTGTGTGTGTGTGTGTGTGTGTGTGTGTGTGTGTTGGGGAGGAGCCATGAGGAGCCATGTGCTGAGATATTACTCAGCTCTGCAGCTACAGGAGTAATTAGCCAGGCATTCAGACTGAGGTGATACTGATGCTCTCCAGCATGACTGGAGTGTCAGTAGTTTCCCTGCAGCTGTGCATGTCTCTCTGAGGACAGAAACATTAGAGGGGGAAAGAAGGGGGAGAGAAGGGGGTGGGGGTTAGAAGAGTTTGCTAGTTATTCACATGTGTGTGATAAACCCTGTGCTGAACCACTTTTTCAGTAAGTGGTCTTTCAGTATCTTTATGAATGTGATTTTCTTGGATTACGCCCACATTTCCCATAAACCCTTCCCAGGAACTTCACCTCCCAGACAGCAGAGGAGAATGATTGTGTTCACGTCATTCCTTTGGAAAAACATTCCCGGAAGGGACCAAACAGTGTAGCAAACATTGCCAAACAAGTCAAGGGAGAATGATCAAAGTCTTTTTTCAGTATAAGTGAGTGGAATATCTGCACATTCATTTGTCAATTCAATATAAGTACTGCAATCAGTAGACTGAGTGGTCTGGTGGTTGTTTGGCAATGGGGGGATTCAGATAAGTAAAACAATATAGTGAGTTAAGCTGCTGCCTGCACATATTGCTAATAGGGGATTAGAGTGGGCCTCATTTTACCACTTTGTTAGATGTTCTGATGTGCATTAGGATAATAGTACGTCTGACCTTTTACTGCTTAGAAGTATTAGTCAGTGTATCAGTGATGCAGTTTTAAAGTTGAAAACTTTTTCACATTCCTCATTTTTAAATGGAATTGGAATAGTTGCACCATTTCTTTGTTGATCCAAAAACATACATGAAAACTGACTATTTATAGTTATTAGTTATAGATTTTAGGGTGTCCATTTTAAATGCAAATCTAACATGTTTCTTAAACTTGTTTCTTTTAAAGTCTACATCAGATTAATCATATGTTTTTAACCCTCTTTGAATTGTTCACAGCTCTGTTCTTATAATGTAAAAAATTTAGTATGTGCCAAATAAGAAAACACTGTTGAATGTCATATTCAGTTGGTAAGAACAGTTGGTCAATAATTATCCATGAAAGATTTAATCAACCAATAGTGGTTCCTACGGCATTGCTCAGAAATCCCTTTTTAGCCACATTGTACTATTACTATGGCTTCAAGCTCACTCTATTACTATTCAGACAGTATAAATGCTGTGTCTAGTTCAGTACATACAACCACAGTCATGGTGAAGACGCTGACATGACAAATGTCCAGAAGACAATCCTTGACCACCTCCACAAAGAGGGTAAGCCAAAGAAGGTCATTAATGGCTGTTCTCAGAGAGCTGTGTCAAAGCATAATAATGGAAATTTGACTGGAATTGGGAAAATGAGGTGGGAAAGGCAGCAGGTATGACCACAGCCTTGAGAGGATTGTCAGGTTGACTCAAGAACTTCACAACTTCAACTTCACAAGTTGAACTGAGGCTGGTGTCAGTGAATCAAGAGCCGCCACACACAGACATCTCCAGGAAAGGGGCTATAACTGCAGCATTCCTAATATAGAGCCCCTCCTGAAGCAGAGACAGCATCAGATGTGCCTTACCTGGGCTAAATTACCTTGACTGTTGCTCAGTGCTCCAAAGTCAGATTAAAGTAAAATTTGCATTTCATTTAGAAATCAAGAGTTTTTGAGTCTCAACTCAAGCTAATAGTCTTGAGGAAAAGAGACGGCACAGAATCCAAGCTGTCTGAAGTCCAGTGTGAAGTTTACACAGTCTATGATGATTTAAGGGGCCATGCCATCTGCTTATTTTGGTGTACTGTTTCTGTTTCCAGCAGCATTTGTTCACGGTGCCTAAATGTCATATATCTTATGAAATATTCTAATAATTTGAGAAACTTCTGGTATTCATGAGTATAATGCCATACTGATCAAAATTAAAACAGCTTGAAATGTTATTTTATGTGCAATTAAAAAAAATATATACAACAATAGCATTATGACAACCTCCTTGTTTCAAATTTCAGTAAAATCCATTGCCTCTACAGAAGCACATTGTAGTTCTGACTGTAAAATTACAGACTGTAGTCCATCTGTTTCTCTGTATACTATGTTAGCATCCTTTCATCCTGTTCTTCCATATTCAGGACCCTACAGATCCACCACAGAGTAGCTATTAAGTGGGTGGTGGGTCATTCTTAGCATTCATGACACCAACATGGTGGTGGTGTACGAGTAGATCAGGTACAGCAGTGCTGCTGGAGTGTTTAAAGACTGTGTTCACTCACTGTCCACTCTATTAGATCATCCCACCTAGTTGCTCCACCTTGTAGATCTGGTGTTTGTGTTGGTCATCCTCTAGTCCATCATTGCTCACATGGTGTGGCCCACAGTACACTGTTGTCTGGATACTTCTAGTCCAGCAGTGACACTGAGGGGTGTGTGTCTAATCCACTCATACTAATGTAACACACACTAACCACCATGTCAGTATCCCTGCAGTGCTGAGAATGACCCGCTATCCACATAATACCTACTGTCTTGTGGTCATGTTGGTTCCTGACCATTGACAATCAGGGTGAAAGGAGGCTCACAAACTTCACAGTGAAACAGATGGACTAACACCTGTAATTATAGAACCATAAAGTGATCCTATAAAATAAATACAACTGATAGAAATGGACAGTAAGCATAGAAAAAAGGAAGTGGTCATGATGTAATGTTAAGTTGACTTTAACATTATTAAATTGTGAACAAAAATGAACTTTATTCTTTATATTATTATATTATATTTATATTATAGTTCCCTGAGATGCACTGGTATTCCCATGTAAGTAATATTTTAACACTGAGGACTTTTTTCTTTTTAGATAAAACTAATATTGGTATCCATTGTTCTAATACTACATTACAAGTTTACATGAAACATTCTGAAACCATCTAACTTAACCTAAATCTTCCAACCTCTTGTCAGATGCCTAATCTTTTTTCCTTTTCCCTTATGAAGTTCTGCAGTTAGTCCTGGGGATTTTGGTCTGTTCTTTTACATCTGTGACCAGTTTGATTTGTACACTGATGATTGTAAATTGAACAGGCTTAAGAGGACTGAACAGCCTGAAGGGACTTCAGATGTAAATGTTTTTGGGGTTTATTTTATTTTTGTTTTGATTTTTTTTTTCTTGAACTTTGCTGATACGATCCATATTTTGTCCCCTGACAGACCTTGGTTTCCCAGATATTCATCTTCAGAAACATTCATATGTTAAGTGCTTTTCAAAATCATTCATCAAGATATATCCATATTTCTCCATAGTTCTGGGGCCTTTTCAGGAAAACAGCAATGCAAAGCTGCAATTACCCAACCTCAGCATTATGCATAATACATGTTTTCATTTCTCTCAATGACATTTCATGTTAGGCCATTGTTTTGCCATGTGAGTCACCCACAAAACCAAAACAGAGTAGGTAAACTACCAATTTCTCAGCTTAATGAAGGCAAGCTGCTGAATTACAGTGTAATTGATGTTTTTGAGAAGCTTCATAAAGATGAAGAAGAAAGGGTTTGGTATTATTTTTGGATCTCATAGGGCTGCTGATTGGTTCTTATTGCATACTTTTCACCATGCGTCAGTAGTTGGTGTAGGTCAGTGATCAGATTGATTGTAGTTCCAACTGTTTACACCAAGCATCAACACAGCCTGGAAACATCAATTTCCATCTCATCCAATGCAGCCAGTGCTGATCCAAACAAACAGCAGGTTAAGCAGGAGGGTCTTGTGGAGGGTCCAGTTGAACTTCCAAACACCAGCACAGCAGTAATTTCAGAAACCACTTTCAGTGAGGCAAAACAATCCTTAAAGCAACTAGTAGAGTAGACCTATCAGATGTGTCCTTACACATTAGCCTTACTCTGAATATTTCTTTCATGCTGTGTAAAGTCTTTTCTATGCAGACCAAAGAAGAGTGTCCATATCTTATGCAGATAAACTAAATCTACAGTCCCAATTGTGTCTTGAGGACAATATTTCTGTCATTCAGTTGCTGTGAGTGTGAAATGACTTTCGCATACCCATAAATCATATACCTCACAGTATGGGGAGGCCTAGTAGGTGTACATGATGAATCTCAAGCTGGGCCATTGAGGTGACTTTGACAGCATGGGGCTATAGTGATGCTGTATATGTGGTCTTGCGCAATGATGGTGCCTCTCTCTGCTTTCTGACTGCACATGGAAGCATTTAGAGACTGAAGTATTGAGAAAAGCCACCTGTGAGAAATTAAGGCCAAGAGTACAGCTGACACTGCTATAGGGGTTCTGCTAGTAGGAGATGGTATTGGATTACAATAGACTTTAGTCATTAAATTTCTGCAAATCCAATATTCACATATACCAGACATTATAGGGTTTACTATTCTGAGTTAAACCTTTCCTTGATGTCTATGAGGAACACCACTTTGTTCTCAGCAAAAGTAGTTGTAAAGATATGTGAGTTTGAGGAACCTCTTTACAGGTTTCACATATACACATTTCTATAACAAAATGTTATTCATGGAACAAAAAGTGTTTACTTTACAATGATCTCATAATTACACATATAAGATGTTTAGACAAGATTCCATATTTCCAAATATACACAGGTGAGTCAATATTATGACGAACTCCTTGTTTCTATGGCGGTCCTGCATTGAAGAACAGAGTGAAAGTATGTAGATAAACAGGTGTAGACTACAGTCTTGTTTAGCAGTTTTTATTGATCTACAAACTGCTCATATATATATATATATATATATATATATATATATATATATATATATATATATATATATATATATATATATATATATATATATAAATAATTAAAATCCCTCTGCTCCCTAATTATTATATAATAATTTAGATTTATTATATAAATCTCTATGTATATTATAATAAATAATATTAATCCATTAACATTCCAGGCTTATTATGTACTTGGTCACGTACCTGTCCTGTTCATCTCTGGTCTTGTCTCTGTTGTTGTTTATTTCCCACATGCTTCTAAGCACCGGTGTCTTGTTTTGGTCTTGTCTCCACCCATTACCAGCTGTGGCTGATTTGTAAATCTGCCCTTTATCATTTCTCAGCTGTGTTGAAGATTTTTGAAGTCAGTCGATGTAGATGTTGTTGTTGTGTTTGTTATAGTCATCTAATCGGTTTGTTTGTTTGTTTACCTTGTGTTTTGTTTATCTAATGTTTGTTAGATATCCTTTAGTTTGGTATTTTTAGTTTATTTTCATTAAATCTACAACCCCATCATTTACCCCCGCTTCCCTAGTCTTTGTCTGTTCAGCACCCCACTCTGATAATACTAAGGCTTTTTATTTATTCAGGGACTTCAATGCAAACTGGTGCAGCTATTAATAAAATTTGTAATGACACCTTTGGGTCTGTGGCTTTTTAAAAGGCTAATCATAAGTGACATTCTCACCCTATCATGAAGAATGAGCCCAGCAACCTGATGTAGAAATGTCATTTCGGCCATTTGTATTCCTTCATTCAGTATCTACACTTCTTGACATTTCTTGATTGGTGACATTGTGGACATAGATCCACTGGTAAAATTAAAGCTTTGTTTAAACCTTCTGAATCCACATTACTGTGATTCTGTCCTGTGAAGTACTTTTTGTACTTTAATTCACCACAAAAAAAGAATAGTGTTATAGGAGACAGTCATATGGGGGGGGGGGGGGTCTGTCTCTTATCCTTTGTTCCTGTGTTGTTAACCTTTTTATTCTTGATTTCTGTGAAGTTGCTCTTTGACAACTTCAGTTAAGAAGAGCGCTATACAAATAAATGTTGATTTGATATATATATATATATATATATATCAAATTGTTGTTTTCAAGAGATCATAGGCAAATAGTAACAAACTTTAAATATTTATCTGAATTTGACCTTGTGCCTTCAATGTTGTTTTTGTTGTTTTTTTTGGTGGGGTGGGTGGGTAAATGGTTACATTGACAAGATATTTATAGTAATAAGTAGTTTAAAATAGTATTTTATTATTTTAGTATTTTATATTTCAGTATTATCTCCAAACTTTTGTTCTGAAAATTTAGCACTAGAGCAAACAGTCCCTCCTTTCTTGTTTTCCTCTGTAATCTGGGTCAGTGATGCCATTAACCACACCCCTCTTACTGATGAGTTTACATGCAGGTTGAGCATGTAGATGCAGACAGAGTAGTAAACATTCACTGCAATGCTCCTTTAAGCTGTTTTCCAAGAAATTGCTTGTTACTGCCTGCAAATTGCAGATCTCAGGTTCTAAGTGTTAATGATCATCTCAAATCTCTCTTCCCATCATTCATGTACAAGACCCTGAGATTTTTAAATTTATCCCCTTGGGGTAGGTTCACCCACCCTACCTAGAAGGAGATTTAATCCTTTTTTGTGTATTGTACAGGGAATAAACTGATCGGTTTAACTGTGCACTACAGTTTTGTTAGTTTCATCTGACTTCTTGTGATGATCTTAATGGTTTATATGGATAATTATGACACTCTGACACTCTAATTGAAGTTACGTGACCTCGGGGTGCTTCCCAGTGTAAGTATGTAAGTCTTAATGTTGCGGCCTCTACTGCACACATTAACTTTGCACCTGTGATATATTATTTCACTGACTTGCCTGGCAGGAGAGGAACACGCACACAGAACAGGCCAAGATTACCCTCAATTAAGGAAAAAGAAAACAAACAAACGCGAAATATAATGTTTTTCTTTCCATGTCTGGGACAGTATAGACGAGGAACCTTCTGCTGCAGATGGTAAATAACTGCTGTCTATGTAAGTGCTCATTTCAACTTGTAGCCACTTACTTTATACCACCTTTTCCTGGCTTAATTATAGGTTCAGTTTATAAATGCAGAGGATATGCACAAGAGAGGAACCTGCCATATTGACACAATTTCAGAAGGTCAAACATGCGTTCTCACCTTCCACAATGGCATAATTGCCGCCTTCCCTAGAGTGCAGGAAAGGAAGCAATGTTTACAGGTTTCAGACAAAACATGGAAACGGCTGTTCCTCTGGTATTTAAGGATGCAGCAAAATGTGCCAGCCATCCAGGAATCAGGATGTGTCTTCAAAATTCATCAGCATCAGTTATTCAGAGCATATAGTCATGAATCTTCTACATATTTACCCTGAATGGCACTGTGGCTAGGAATTACTAGTATACAGCTCACATCAGTACTTAACAATCTTAGATTGTATGAATCTTGAGATTCAGCTCATGGACAGATTTCCTGATATTTTCCTTTAGAATTTGCTGAATTCAGAATTCATTGTGCCATCAATGATGGCAAGCTGTCCTGGCAAACAGACCCAAACTATGATACTATCATCATCCTCTTTCACAGGTGAGTTCACTTTATTTATGCTGGAATGCTGGGTTTTCCTTTCTTCAAACATAATACTTCTCATTTAAACCAAAAAACATCTCATCTGTCCAGAAAACATTGTTCCAATAGCATTGTGGTTTGTCCATGTGATCTTTATCAAACAGCAGATGGAAAGCAATATTCTTTTGGAAAGCAATGGCTTGCTCCTAGAAACCCTATCGTGCACACAATTGTTGTTCAGTATTCTCCTGAGTGTGGACTTAGTAACATTAACATTAGTCATTGTGAGAAAGTCCTATAGTTTCTTATGTTACCTTGAGTTTTTTGTTACCTTGCAAAGGTCTTGAATTTCCTCAGTTTGTACACAACTGCCTGACTGTAGATGGGTGGAATCCAAATTATTTAGAGAAGGTTTTAACATTTGTAACCCAGCCTGATGAGCCTCAAGAACTATTCTTCTGAGCTATTCAGAAATCTCATTTGTTCATACCATGAAACACTTCTACAAATATGTTGTGAAGATCAGACACTGACAGATTCCTGTTCTTTAAATAGGTTAAACAGGGTGCTCACTCACATCTGATTGAAAATACTGAAAATCCTAATAGTTTTCACACTCCCAAATATGTAATATTGGATCATTTTTCTCAATTAATAAATAAATAAAAAAGTGTAATATTTGTGTCTCATTTGTTTGATTTGGTTATCCTTATCTACTTTTAGGACCAGTTTTAAGTCAAATTTATGCAAAAAATCTAAATGGTTCAAGAACCACTGTTAGTTTCCATGGGTTCTGTGTAATAATATTAATAATTTAATGGATATATTTTTTCTATTCTAAGTATTCTCTTTTGAATACATATACATTCAATAATATTATTTTTCTACTACACATCTTGTTTAAGTTTCAAAAGTGAAAACTGACCCCAAGGAAACTGGACCTTCAGCAGTGACAGTGGTGTGATGAGCAGTTCAGCTGGGTCGCATGGCAGTAGGAAGGCCTGTTGAATGATCACAGTCTGGGGAGTTCAGACTCCAATGTGTATGTGGATGTCTGTGTCTGTATTAGTGAACAAGATACTCTATAATGTTTAAAATGTGGTTACACAGACAGTGCCCCTACTAACCCTTAACACCTTTGAAAGCTCTTTGCACAATATTTAGTTTGGATCAATCCATCATTTGGCAAGTCTAAAGTTTAGTACAACCCCTGACTACTTCTTAGTGTTAATGTCTGCAGCACTCCTATTACTGTTCTTAGCAAATGTTGGACTGTTTAAACAGATTTTAAATTAAAGAGACATAAATTACAGTATAACAGTTGATATCCTATGGAGTCTCAGGATAGTTTAATTGGTTGAGGAATAATGACCAGGTCTGAGATTTTGTTACACAAGACAGACAGGCTGACAAACAGGCACACCCACTCAGACATTTTTCTTCTTCCCTGTATGACTTAACCTGTTTTGGTTTGGCCCATGTAGACCTGAACACAAACAGGAAGCACCTCTGCTGTTGCAGTAAATTTGAGCATCGCCATGGTAACCTGGTCATTGGCCCCTTGACCTTGAGGTCATACAGAAGCTTTGGGTTGAAAGAAGAGAAGTTGATCAGTCTATGAACCTGTTTAATGTCAATATACATACACAATCATGGCTGTGGCATCAACCACATTTATTAAATAAATGGAAATGATATCTTTGTTTCCAGTACTGAACACTTATTTTTAAAAAGTGTGATAAGTAAATTGTAACATATAGAGGATCTAGTTGTGACAGTCTGGTAGAAAGTCTCGTAATCTGGACAGCTAATATGATCACAATTAATTCACTATAGTTCTGTGTTTTGAGCTATGTGAAATTCTATCCTAAATATATGTATTCCACATAAATATAAAGTTGCATGATAAATCATATAAGGATGGTCTCTCTGTGTTAGACAGTTCTAGGATGTGAATGTGGAAACATATTGTATGGAACTTGTACTGAACCGATTCAATTCTGAATTTGATTTGATTCAGTATAGATTGATTTAGGCATATTTCAGTTATAATATCAGGTTTCAGTTTTAGCTATACAAGCTGCAGCACTGAAATATTCTGTATATGAGCTGGCTAATGTATAAGTGGGACAGCTGTGCATGTATGTGTTGTAACCCTGTATGTGTTGCATGTATGACTGTAACCCTATTACAATTACAATTATATATATATATATATATATATTCCCTCACACATACACATTACACAGTGTTATTGTTTATTGATTTTGGCCACTCTTCAGTCAGATTAGTGCATTTATTTTACCTTTTTAAGTGTAGGAAGAAGTTTAGGTAGTAACATGGGATCTCTACTGAAGGAGGTTTTCTTTGTCACTTCCACTGTAATGATCTTGAATATATTCCTGTACATTCCTTCAAAACTAATTGCAAGGAGAACTGATGATTTTACATTTGGGCTCTGGTTTAACCACACTTCCTACTTTGTGAGTGTATGATTTCCAGTGCTTTGAAATAATCAATGCATGAAATGACTGTTGACATCCAGTTCTTACTCACACACACAACTCATAATAATAAGTAGCCACTGGGGCAATACAATCTTTTACTCATGGTTTAAAATAGACGACCATGTCAGTTGAAAACTGTAGTAATGTGTCTGCCCTCTAATAGTTTTGCATTCCACTTTAAGTGACTCATTCTGAGTCAGGATTCAGATTGGCCCCTCTTCTGAAAATACTGGTCATTTGACAAGTCATACTATTGGAATTTCCATGTAAATCATGAAAAATGATACAAAGTTGCCAAATGATTTATTGTGGCCATAGCATTATATCCAATATCTCAATTTTAGCTTGCTGCTCAGTTCTAACCCATGTCTTCAAGATATTTGGATCATGGCAGTTTTACAGACATTAGCCACTGTGGGCATATGTGTTTAGTCACTTTAAAGACTTTAACCAGATGAAGCAGCATTCTTTAAATTCAGATTTGTAATTTGTTTTAATACAGCGGTAACCTGTCTTCTTAGTTGGAAGCAAGGAAATGCATCATTTTTCTGTTAGACTGCATTTTCTATAGAACTGTGAAGAACAGTCCAGCTCACCTGTAATGGCCAGGAAGTCATTAAAGTAATAGTCAAGTGTAATGAGCCACAGATAATGGTCATGAGTAAGGAGCCTGTTGAAAAAAGTGAACTTACAATAAACAAATATTGTGTCATAAAACGCAAGAGTGAACAACACTGACAAACTCAAACATTTTCATTAGAAACAAAAAAGATCTGCCTCCACATGCAGATCCCCTCAACAAGCTCCAGACATCATATAAATATTCAACATGACCTTTGTTTAGTCCTAAAAAAGATATAAAAATTGAGTTTAGGTAATCTGATTTGGTCCAAATTTAGCCCAAGATAGGTGTCTATTTAGGACCATATATAACCCAAATACAGCCATGAAAATAAATAAAATGGTGTGTACAATCCCAAATTTGTCTTTATGAACATAATTACTGTTCATAATAAAAATGTCTGGTAATTCCTCAGAAAATGCAGATCTAGTTTTGTATTTCACTAATTGCAGGGATGATGTTAACACATAGATGACAGTAGTACAATCACTGTGAACAGTAGGTTTCCCGTCAGCATTTGTAATTCACCTAACCATGTCATCTGACTGTCTGCACCTGAATCACATTATACCATAATGAGCAGTTTTCAAGAAGCGTGTTCAGTCATTATGTTGTTGCCTTGCTTGTATTGCTGTTATGTTTCTTAATGTTTCACAATTTTCACTGTTAATGATCTATTATCTGCCCTTGGATCTGCCCCTTTGAGCTCTGTTACATGACCTTATGAGAAAGTACAAAAATGAATGGGTTTATTCTATGCTCTGCTCAGAGTGGATTAGTTTTGCATGGGAAAGTGCTCTGCTGCAACCAAAAACTGTAAGGATCTATTTGAAATGTCCTACTGAAATAAATGTTCTATTATTTTGAGAGTAATTATAAATATAATGAATAATCATGAATACATTGTTTAAATTAGGTTGAAGTTAAGTTGCTGCAACAACCTGAAAAAAACTTTTTTCACCAAAACATTGAACCAAAAGGGATCTTTTTCTAAACATCTTTTCAGTTATCTGAAAAAGACAGATGCCTTGTAAAGTTGTGTTTTTAAAGTTTTCTTTGCTGAGTGGGACCGATTTGGATAGACAGCCAGTTTCTGTTTTTGAAGCATTGTGCTGATATACCATGTAAAAAATATCCTGTGTTGAACATGGACATCGTTCAGTACAATATGCTATAGCTCTACTATGGGATATCTTCAGTGCTGAGCCTTTGGCCTTGGCATACCACTGCAGCACAACCTCTAATGTATTGTTGTGTAATTATTATTTTCAATTTCACATAAAGTATTATCTAATAAAACATTTGTAAATGATTATCCCAACCTATTGTTATCAGTTAGACAAATGCACAATTAATTCACAATTCTTCTGATTACACTGATCAATAGTGACCTGAATTCCAATTCCAAAAACATTTAAAAAGTGATTCTTTTGTATAGTGATAGAAAATGTTAGTACATAGAAAGCA
Organism: Acestrorhynchus altus; assembly: GCA_034509495.1. Classification (NCBI taxonomy): domain Eukaryota; kingdom Metazoa; phylum Chordata; class Actinopteri; order Characiformes; family Acestrorhynchidae; genus Acestrorhynchus; species Acestrorhynchus altus. Next base: position 26,435,077 of record CM067503.1, read on the forward strand.
CTAATTCAGCAATAACGTGACCATTTGGTAATTATTCTTTTAATAGATAAAGGCAACTTTTTTCAGTGTCTGAGTGTATCACGGGTGACATATTTGGTAGGAGAGGATTCATTCAAATAAGGAGACAGTAGAGTTCTTGGTGGAGGTTTTTGAGCTTAGCTTGGGTTCTGGGTGTGTTTGCAGGATGGGACCTATTCAGCTTTGCCTGGGGCAGGGTTGAGAGGAGCAACTCTAAATTGGGTTTTAATTAAAGGCAGCCTTTGTTTGCTGCACAAAGCATCTTCTGTCTTTCCATACTCATCCCATACATTCCTTCCCTCTTCTCCTCTACTGTTGGTGCCTCATGTGTACCCACGAGGCCAAAGGCCAAAGGTTAGCATCTGACAACTGAATAATGTGCAGATTGTGATGAGAGGCCTAGTCTCTCTCTCTCTCTCTCTCTCTCTCTCTCTCTCTCTCTCTCTCTCTATCTATCTATCTATACTTAGCAACATTATGCTTTTGATATTGTCCGATACATACACAGACAAAAAAAAACATGTGAGGTGAACAAAGTTCGTATGACACTTCAGCAAGTTGTAATTTAGTAAATATCACATTTTATTCATATAGCTTTTTTACAATGAAGGCATTGTCACAAAGCAGCTTTGACAGGAATCTGGGTGCGAGCCTCTTATGAGTAGCCAGCGGGCAACAGTGGCATGAAAACCTCCTTCCAACATAGAGGAAGAAACCTTGGGAGGAAGCTCAAAAGGGGAACCAGGCTGTGAGCAGGTTGTGTCTGGGCGAGTGTAAGAGACTGTAAGATACATGCTAAGAATTAATATTATTAAGATCATGAAGAAAAATGAATAGCAGGCTAATAATACCTTGCTAATATTAATATGTGGTGGAAAAAGAAATAGGACCAGCTCTGAATTAATATTTTATTACTGAATCAAGAATATACAAAGAGTATGAAATTTATGTTGATTACAGCAGTTACATACAGTTACATTATATATATATATATATATATATATATATATATATATATATATATATATATATATATATATATGCACATGCCTGAAGAGCTCTGCTCAGGCCAGGAAAGAATTTACAAACAAATAAAATGGCTTGGAGATTAAGCCATTTTCACATTTGACTTGACCTCAGGGAGACCAACTAATGCACTCTGAGAGCTGAGAAACAATAAAAACTCAGGGATGGGAGACGGTAAAATCCCTGAATGATTACCGGATCTACACTCCTGCTACATATTGGAGCCTAAGAACACTATCTTGAACAATGCTCTCTCTGTGAGAAAGTGCTGAGGTCTCTCATTAGATGAGTGCTGCCTCTTATCTAAGCCACTGATTCACAAGACCTGGCTTGAAGAAGGACCCACACCCTGGTTTTGCTTGGTCTGACATAGCCCTGTCATATGAACCTCATTTAAACCATAAACATAATCTAGTTTGCTCAGGTATGTGCTAAATATTGCCCTGCAGTTAATATGCTACCGTCTGGCATTTATGCAGCATGCCATTTAGTCGTTTGACTTTAAATACTGTTTTGTCCTAAAAATGAAATTAATGTGTTATAATAATGGAGACAGACCTCCAGGCTCTTAAAAACAAACAATGATGATGAAAAAAGGTCTATGAAGCCAAGTCATAATTAACATGTTTGATTCCCTGAAGAGCCTTTTGTGTAGATGATTTTTTAAAGGGATTGTCCATTGTTCTCCTAATCAGCACATGCAGCATTTACTCTATATGTCTGGAGACCCCTTCTAATGGATGCATTCGGCTGTTTTAGGTTACACACATTGCTATCATAGATGTGAAATAAACACACAACTTGTGTGTATGTAGACAATATTGCCATAGAATAGGACTTTCTGGAGAAGATAAAAATGAACCTGTTGGCATCATGCTTATTATATTAATATTGCATATTTTGTATGTATATTGCACTGTTGATTGCCACAGATAGGTAAAACAGAGCTTATAGTGTAGTAACTGACAATGTATTGTACACTATACGGAATGTATAGCATATATACTTTTATGATAAGTGGATTTAGATCTGGGTCATAGTGCATGTGTTGCTGGTTGCTGTCTGTGAGGAATTTAATTTTCTCCCCATGTCTGCGTTTGGACACAGACAATCAGGGGATGTAGAGGAGAAAGGATCTGTTGGCTGTTGGACTCAAGCCATATTATTTATCATATGAGTTTTCATGTTATTTTTGCTGGGCTGTACCCCTGTGCCAGTGTAACAGAGTTAATTTGGCACCATTCATCTTGAGTTTCACCAAAATCAAATTATTATTATTTTTCTAAAAAAAAGTGCTAAGACATGTATAAATAGTTATTTAAAATTTAGTAAAAATAGGTTTAAAAATACTTTTAGGGAGCCTTTCTTTTTTGTGAGGATGTCACTGCAGGGCGTGTCCCTCTGGATTTGCCATACCTCCATCAGTTGAGTGAGAACTCTGAGATGGACGGTTGGTAGTGTTTATAGCTCTTCATTTATGGAAATATTCAAAACACATTGAACCAAAGTTTATATTTATATCCTACTGCTGTGTATTAATTAGCACATGGTTTTAGGTATAAGTGCTGACTTTGTGGCTGTTGTTCGGACACGTGCTTTGTTCTGACTGAGCGGTACATGAGCGCATGTGGCGGGAAACCTGTACAGATGAGAGTTGATTTATGCAAACTCCTAACTTTATACTCTGTTTAGAGATGTCCAGTGTGTGCTCCCTAGTTTCCACTTTTTGTTTTATGTGTTCTTTTTGGAAAAAAATACTCTTTCCATCTGTAAATAAAAAAACCCCCACTGAAAACTATACGATCATGTGTAATACAATGAAGTGTACGAGTTGAGTGAGAACTCTTAAGATGGACGAGATGTCCAGTGTGTGGGGCCTGCAACGGTTCTCACAATTGAAGAAAAATATTTTAGAATCTGTTTCAGAATAAACAGTGGAAAGAGATTCCTTGTGTTGAATTGAATCTGTGGGCCAGTACGGGATCAGGTCACATGGGTTACACCAACCAGACATAATGTCATTCACTCAACCATAGTGCATCTCCAAACTAAACACCCAAGTGCCTTTATCGTCATATCAGATGCCTTCAACCATGTCATTATGGCCATGGCATTATCAAACTTCACTTATGTGGACTGTCCCACCAGAGAGGAAACAACACTGGACCTGCTGTATACTAATGTTAAGGACAAATATAGTTGCTTCCCCTTCCCCCTCTGGGTAGGTCTCACCACTGCTTGTTGAACCTCAGCCCCTGGTATGTGCCACTGGTAAAATGTCAGCCTGTGACCATGTAGTCATTAAGGAGATGGTCGGAGGAGACTTATGATGCACTACTGGACTGCTTTGAGGCTACAGACTGGCCGGCACTCTCTGAGTTGCATGGAGAGGACATTGACGGTCTCACAGAATGCATCATGGACTACATACATTTTTGTATGGACTCTACTGCCCCAACCAAAACTCTGAAATGCTACTCAAACAACAAACCGTGGGTAACAAAAGAAGAACAAAAAGAAGAGGGCCTTCAGAGCTGGAGACAGGGAGGAGGTGAGAATGATACAGAAGATGCTGAAGACATCAGAGAGAATAAGGACAAATTCATAAGGAAGCTGGAGTGGAAACAGCTAAACATATCAGCTTGAGGCACATTTAGAGTAGAAAAACCACTATCATCAGTTTCAGGTCCAGCAACAGCAGAGAACAAGAGGGCAGTGTGGACCAGGCCACCAAACTTAATCTTCAGTTCTTTAACACATTTGACACTGCAGATTCTTTCCTCCCCAATCCTGACTCCTCTGCTGCTGGTCCTTAGCAGTCCACTCCAATCACCCACCTGTCACATCTACAATGAGTCTCACTGCTGACCAGGTGAGAAGAAAACTGATGTGACTCAACGGAAACAAGACTATTGTTGATGGGCTCTTTCTAAGCCTGCTTAAAGCTTGTGACACCCAGCTTTGTGGACTGACTACTGCACTACATCGAAAGTGTGAGAGTGCATATTGACAATAAACTGGCCTGGGCTAAGAACACTGACACCATTTACAGGAAAGATCTTCTATGAGTTTGTGTTGACAAGTGCTATTCTGTACACTGTTGCATTCTGGGACAGCAGGCTGAGGACAGCAGACAACAGATTCAATAAACTAATCAGTGAGGCCGGTGATGGTGTGGGAGTTTATCTGGACTCTCTGATGGCAGTGTTGGAGAGGAGAATGTTGTCTAAGCTGCAGGCAATTATAGACAATGGCTCCCACCCAGTATACCAATTGAAAGCACTACAGAGCGCTACAGGAGGTCATTTCAATCATCAATATGGTATATAATTATGGTATGGTATGGCTACGACTCCTCCCTTAATGAGTGACCACTATGAACCACTATGGTTCATCTGTTCAATTGAATTGTATTTATATTTTTGTGCAATAACTCAGAGGTGCAATATTTTAAATATTTTAATTTTTAAATATTTTAAACAACTTTACAGAACATGTTTCATGTTTAATTCTTATCAAAGCCACTGCTTTTTTGAAAAACAATTAACGTATATATTTCACAGCTTTAATCTGTTTATTATTTTATATTATTGTGTTTATATATAAGTGGGTGTTTATAAATATTTGTAACTTCCCCCTGGGTTTGATGAAGTATTTCTGATTCTGATTCTCTCTCTGCCTATGAGGAGTTTGTTGTGTTCTTCCTGTGTCTGTGCAGGTTTCCTCTGGTACTCTGGTGAGTGTGTGTGTGTGTGAGACTGCTTGTGTCTGTGGCAATTGATTGCAAGCTTGTTCAAGGGGTTTTCCTGCCTTGCACCCCATGGACCCACAGTGACCCTAACCAAACCCTCATGTCACTCATGTGAAAAAGTAACTACAAACTTAATGATAGTAATTAATATCAGTCAGCAGAACATTATTCCATAAGGCCTTTTTCAGCAAGTTGTCTTGGCAAAAATGAAAAAAGCCTTTCTTGTGTTGCTGCTCTCTCACAGATACCATTTGTGCCTGGTAATTTTTATGGTGGAATCAGGAACACTGACCTTATAGGAGACAAGCAAGGCCTGCTTTTTCTTAGATGTCCATCTAAGTTCTCCTGCGACTACCTAGATGATTTGTTGCTGCACTCTTAGAGGAATTTTTTGGTAGACTGTACACTTCTGGTCCAAGTTTTCTCCATTTAGAGTTAATGGCTGCTACTGTTGACTGAGCCTTTCCAGACTGCTATATTTTAATAACTGTGGTGATCAAAAGAAAATTCCAGATGTGATGAGAAAAGTTATGGAAAAGTTATTTGTATGTGATGTTTAGATCTGACCAGGCATTGGCCAAGCCTCATTATCATTTATTGTTTTTGCAAAATATTATTGAATGTGCAGGGTGAGTTTAAGTATGTGTTGGAAAATTCTCTCCATTCAACACTCTCTATTAAAATGCTGTTTCAAGCTATTAGATATAACACACAAAACACAATTTAAAACTATACAAGTATGTTCAAGACTAAACACATAATTAAACTAGAGACAAAAATTCAACAAGGTATATAAGTTGAAGACTTAAGAAGAGGTAGGGATAAATTGATACTTAAGTACTGTTAATACTGTTGTATAACATTGGGCAAAATATGGAAGTAAAGTTGCATGTGCAGTATTGTCCAAAGAGCACTGAATCATAGAGGGCATGCTTTTGAACACTTTCTCTCTGAGGCATTGCTTGCAAAGGATGCTACCAACACAACAGCACAAGAATGCAAAGCATAGTCAGTCAGGTAAAGTGATATGGTCTGTTGAATGTGTCAGAATGTGAAACTTAAATCATGTCTCACATTTTCAGACCTACCCGCCACACTCTTGTCACTTGATTCCTTCTGGGTGCAACTAGTTTTTTGATGATCAGTATATATACAGTAGTGTGGAGTGGGCAGTCTCATTACAGAATGGTATTAGTTAATGTTAAAACCTGGAACTTAAGATACTAAACATGTGTTATTGTATTATATGTATGATCCAAATATTACACTCATGATTTTACGATGGAAATTAGACCATTACCATTGCTTTGTTTTGAAAAATGGAGGACAATGGTCTAATGTCTAAATGTTAGAGTCAAGGTATACACTAATCCATCTGTACTAAAGTACATTATTGCTTGTGTCACTCTGGATAAGTGGAAATTAGGCTAAATCAACAAACCCAGCATTCCACAATATGTAAATTGTGTCTAAAATCATGAAAGAAATATAGACCAAAAGAGCTTTTGAGGTTTGTAATCTTTTATTTGATTATTCAAAGGCTATCGTAGGAATGTAACTGACCATCAAACAGACAGTAAAATATTATTTATATGGAATAGATTAGGACAAAAGCCAGTCATGCTCAAGTGTTTTTGTGGCTTACATAAGTAGTGATTTAAAATGTATCATTGTGAGTTTTGGCTGTAGGGGGCTTCAGGTTAACGCAAGCCAGATCTATAGCCCTTACAACAGCACAAGTCCCCTGATCCTCTGATCATTTGTTCAGAAGTGACGTAAGGGTTGGATCAAGGCCAAGCAGGCTGATGTAAGTGCAATAGGGGGGTGTGTGTATGTGTTTGAGAGTGGAAATAGGGGGTGATCGTAAAGCAAAGCATGCCCTCAAGACTGGATCCATTTCTTATTCTGTCATTTCTGTCAGAGGTGAAAGGGGAGAGAGTGGGAGGAAGACTTAGGGGTGTCATTTTCCACTTAGAGACCCTCTAAAGGGTGGTACCGTTTCTCATTGACGGGATACACAGGAGGTCCGTCTCTACCACAAAAATAAACACTTGCACACATTCGCTTGCTTGAGTCCATGAGATGTCCCTCATCACGTGCTCTCAGCAGGAGTCTGTCAGTGAGGAGATTCCTTTTCCCTTATTAACAGACTTATGATTGTTTAGATAAGCCAATACCAGTGCAACCATAACGTACAGTACAGTCTCTGAGTAACCAGACAGGCTTTTGGTCCTGGTTTTGGCCACTGCAGGGTCAAATGGTTACTAAGGCTGTGCCATACTGCTCTGTACAATTCCATTAGACCAATTATGGTTTCTTCTTCCATTTGCTGTGTGATGAAATCAAGATCAGGAAGTGCATGGCATCTCACAATAAAGCAACAGTTGCTGTTGTCAGATGTGACCAGGCTCACATAAATAAGGTTGACCTTAATTTCTGTTAATAATTTAGTATATTTATTTTTCAACACCAACATTAGTGGCCAAGAAAGTGAAATGTTCATCAGTTCGATCAGTTTCATTCTTTACTCTACACCACAACTACAATGGTAATATAAATAAAGCAAGTTACTTAAGCTGTAATTTATCTAATAGAATTCTGACTGGATTTATAAGACTCATCTAAAACCATGTTCAGGAGGTTGTTTTATAGATGCAGAAATCAAATAGCACTAGAATCCACATAAACACGTCTTTTTAAAACTTATAAGGTTTAGGTTCAGGCTTGAACCTTGAGGTCAATGACTATGAGTTTAAATACACTAGGATCATTTGTGTATTTTTGACTACTGGATGAATTAGATAGAAATACCTGTTATTTTATATGGCATGCAAAAATGTGGCCACTCCCCATCAAAATGTTTGTACCTGTGAATAAGTAAGCTCATAAAAGATGACCAAAAGCCATGAAGTTGAAGACATTTTTTAGTATTTTCAGCAACACTCGGTTTTATTTCTACTTCTGTTTATTTTTATTTTTACAGTTTTAAAATCACAAAAACAAAAATGAGTCCAAAGCAAATGGTAAGGGTATCCTGCATGGCAAGTACTTTTAAACACTTTGACTTAGTCTTCACAGTTCACAGATCATAGACACGTTTTGTACCATCTAAGGGTCTTTGAATTCTTATTTGTTTTTGGGGATTTTTTCCCCATTCTTCCTGCAAAGGTTATGATTCTTGAGTTGTCTTGCTGACATTGCTAATCAGTGTGAGGAAGCAGCTACCTTTCTTCTTATAGCCTTCTCCTTCTGTGGTCATTTTTATAGTTTTCTCATACTTTGTGGACATCAGTTCTGTTTATGTTCAGAGTCCTCGGCAGCTGTTTAAGGGACCCCATGGCTGCTGATTTTTGGAACAAGGTTTAAGGATCCAGAGTATAAAGCTGTCAACTTTGCATCACCGGTCCTTTCATAACAATGCTTGTGAACAAACCATAGTCCTAACTGGCTAAATAATGTAACAGACCTTGATAAAAGTGTCACATATCAATAGGGGTGCCTGAACTTTTATATTAGGTTTCTTTCCTTTGTTTCACTCTGAAATTGAATAATACACTAATCTCAACTGTGTTGAGGATCAAACTGGGGAGCCTAAACGTTTGCATGCTGCTTTTATATTCTGAGGTGACTGTAAGTGATTAGAAAATTATTGTTTCAGATGTTTCAAGGAAAGCTGTGCTTTGTTGTCATGCAAATGAGAGTTATGGAATAGATTATTTATGTGGCCTTAGCATCTGGATTGTGTTGCTTTTGTCCCTTGTGAACTTTATAGAGTACCAGTGCTAATACAGAAATCATAAACAGGCTGAAGTTTAGAATAGATCAAAAACATTTAACGTTTAGCATGTCAGAATCAATTGTAAGATATTTCATAAATGTACCCTTAAAGGTACAATATTGGTCTTCTGATACATAATGTAACTGTACCTTCAAAAATATAATTAGCATGGCTACAGAAAAGGACAGTCTATGAAAGGTGTTTTATTGCACTTTAATCGGGTGAAGTCCCAGGGACAAGCTTTGTACTCTTAAGTACAAAGTTGCATTCACATCATTTAAGATTGCCACCAGGTTTGTGACTTGGCCTATCAGGAGTGCCCTTTCACTCTTTTCTATTTATTTATTTATTTTACATTTGAGACACATTTTGATATATATCAAAATATATATATATATATATATATATATAAAATCCTTAAATGAAAGCAGGTGAGGTTCTGGTGTCATTAAATAAATGTCTTCAATAGCTAGGGTATATAGGGATTCTGTGTATTCAAATAGATTAAAGTTCTCATTACTTTTAACTTTACTGTTGTATCTTCGTGTTTATCCAATGTTGTGTAGAGTGTGTTTGTCAGGGGAGTATCTCAGAATGATACTACCACCCCAATGCAGAAAACCTGTAATAACATGTTACATCCTTGATACCTGTACCACTTACTGTGCCCTTACAATTTACAAGGTCAGACAGTGAAGTGAGCTAAAAAGTAAGCATGTGTCTGTAATTATTACATTTTAAAGTACAGCAGGAGGACAGTCAAACATGAGGATTTGATATTTACATTTTTCACTGAACAAGTTAAGTGTTGTTCACATATTGCAACATTTTCAGAACATTTATACATATTTGGGGTGGTTCAATACTCTCAGACTATTTTGCCAGGGAAGAAGTTTTGGGAATATATGTCAAAGTGAAAAACATCAGGAACCATTCTTTCCATGCACTTAACTGCAGGAGGTCCAGGAAAGGAACGTCTGGACTAGGGTCTCCATCCCTGAGTGGTTGTTTCTGAGCTCTGACCTGATGGAAAGTAGAATGAGGAGTACTGAAGGAAAGCCTAGGGGATCATGCTAACTTCATAGTTGCACTGATGCAGTAGACTCGTGAGATCGTTTCCAGTCCAGTCAACAAGGAATGACCTTTGAAGAGAATTACACATATGCACAAGCTCATCAAATATTTATAGTTGTATCAATTAAAAGGCAACAGCAGTGAAATTAGCGAAAAATAATGCCACATTAGCAATTTATAATTAAATTTATTTTTATATTCATAGTATTGAGCTAATGTAGCAGTATCAATTATTTTTTTTTCTTTGAACACAGTTTGTTTGACCTACATGTATCTTTGTAAACTAAATTAATTAGCACAGGATACAAATATGTACAAATTGCTCCCAGTTGTTTGCTTACCTAATCATGAGGAGTGGAACATTTCTAATGAGGCATGAAAGTTTAAAATTGTGTAATTGTGGAGTTGACTGGGTCAGTGCTATGCTCCAACACATGCACTTCTTAGTAGATTAAAATAGATTTAATCCATCACTTTTAAAAGCAGCCCAAATGATACAAGCTGTTTCTGGGCATTGGGCAAACTTTGACCTGACATTGTTTTGAAATCCTTTGCAATGAAGCGTGTCCAATTGTTGTGCAGGCACTGTATCACTCGTTTATTGTGTTTCAGCTGTTCTGAAGAAAAGGGACCAGAGCCCTCAGTAAGGTGAGTGGGGGGCTGCCTTTTGAACCCACGTCCAGTTCGCCCTCTCAGTGAGTAATGCAGCCCAGCTGTGTGTGTTGTCCCTTCATTTGTAAAAAGCCCTGAACAGAACCAAAGAACATTGTGACAAAAGGTTCAGTCTCAAGGGGGGTCAGTGACTGGTTTTGCTTTGTGCTTTTTCTCTTCAGAGGAGGTCTGATTCAAGGAATAGCCTCAATAGAGACACTTACTGCTGTTCCACCAGGCTTCAGTTACCCTCCACCCAAGGCCAGCCAATGGAAGGCCTCAGACCAGTCTCGCCCATTTACCTCCAGTCTGCTCATTTGCACCACTCACACTGGCTTGCGAAATGCCACTGGGCCTCTCCCCCCTGCAGACATTGATCCAAGGCAGAATTGCAGAAATCTAAAGCCCTGGTAAAAATTGCTTGCTAATTGCAACATGTTGCCCCAGGCAGTGAGGATGTCTTGAGAAAGGACAGCCATACTTCAGCTGCCTGGATTTGCCACAGTTTGGAGACCTTTAGAGGAAGTAATAGCTTACTACCACTGTGGCTGTCAAATGCTTTCATTGTGATTTGTCTTGTTTGGTGGTTTCTTTTGGGGTTGTGAGGTAATGAATCCTGAAACACAAAATCAGAAAATAATAGGATGCATGCATATAAGTACAGTAGCTTTTTCAAGTTTTGCATTGATATGTTTTCATTTTAAATATAAGAGGTGGTCGCTAACTGTTATGTAATTTACATAGCATTTACACTATAAACCTCATTTGTGGATACCCATTCTATGACATGCATTAATCTACATTAACTTGCACCCATTGCCGACACAGATGTGCAAATGCACACACACATTGTCTTATCCTTGTAGAGAAGTACTGCCAAAAGAATAGGACTGCACATAACCAAAGCACATAAACAAACATAAAACTATTGGCACAATGTGTAATGCCAGGCATGGACTAGAGGGGTATAAAGACTTTCAGTATTGAGCAGAGGGGTGTTGTGGGGTGATGATCATCCAACTTCCTGACCTCACTAACACACTTGTTGCTGAAAGTAATTGAATCCTCACAGCAATGCTTCAGAAATATATATATATTTGTATTTACTCACATAGTTTTGGCAGTACAGTTGGAAACTGCAGACAAGACTAATGTCTGGAGGAAAATCACTACAACACAAGATCTGGATTATTAATTCACCAAATCAGGATATCACTGTTATTTGATGAGACTTTCTTTTGATAGTTCACTGTAGAATATTTACAGATTTGGAACTTGGGTTTTGGATAGAAGTTGGTATTGATATTTTGTGACAATTGGAGGTGACCAGGGAAATTGGGTGTTGCCTTGATAAACTTGATGATACTTGAAAAACTGGATACATCCACCCCTATTCCTACACCCCTGTGTGTAGTGCACCTCCTGTGAATAGCTGAGCTCACAGGGATTATGGTGGCTATGAACGCTGCTCTGGCAGGAAGTTCCCACTGCTCTGGCTATCTGAGCGGAAAATGCATGTTTGTAAAAAGTCCCAGACAGGCAGTGTCATTGCACATTGAGAATACAGTGCCCTGGCTCCAACAAAGTGATTTTAGTCAGGCCTCCTGCCTGGCATCTATAATCTGGGAGCTTATGGGTCAAGTAATATCAAAGACTATGGATTTGTCTTGCATTAACATGTTTTTGTAGCATATCCTATATCTAATTTGGTGGAAGTTGCTCATAGCTGGCTCACTGATAGTGGCATTAGATTTTGTTTCAATATTTTAAAATGTGATTGATGCTGTATGGTCATGACATGATCTCTAAATTGAACAGTCTGTCTGGGTATCAGTGATTTCTCATATTTATTGATTCCAATTCCATACAAGGTCCCAGTTCAATTAAATTTCTGATTTGGATTTGATTTAATATTGATTCATTTTCATATTTCAGAAAATAAAACAGGTTTTGTTTGGATATTTGAAAATTTGTGTTTATATGAAAAATGAATCCAAAACAGTTACATTAATGTTAATGCTGATGCTATGTATAGCTTTTCTAATTTGGAACACATACTGTACCTTAAAAAATACACACATTGTATTATATGCATTGGCACATAAATGCATGGACATGCACAGACTGACCCACACCATGTATAATTTATAATATACAATTTCCAAGCATATTTCTAGAAAGAAAGTGCATTGTCTCTTGTACTTTATTGACAAATCTCACAGGGGGGATTTTGCTATTTGTAACACTCGTCCAGATTAAGCTGTTCTGCCTCATCAATTTTCTCCAGAAGGAGGCACTGCTGTGAAGTATGACAGCTTTATTAGCTGCAGATGAGAATCATCACAGTGCATCTTGAAACTCAGTTCACGGTTCAGAACAATGTGAAAACAAACCTTGTTGGAATAAAATTAGTGTTTTTTTGTGTATTTTATAAACGCACAATGCCCCTTGATGTAAAATTATTTTTAAACCCACAATTAGTCTGAACTTTACAGGCTAGAATATCAAACTTCTTAGCTGAGGCTTACAATGTGCCAAGAGTATGGGTCTACTTCATGACATTCCTCATTCCATAACATCTGACAGGAGGAAAGAGAATTTCCAAAAGTTTTTTTGTTTTTGTATTTTTACTTTTTTTACTTTACTACACATTTTGAATCACATGAAAACCGTGTGTACAGTACTAGGCCAGAGATACTAGCTTGAGTCAAAGAAGACAAAAGCACTCTGATGTAGTTTTGGTGTAGTTATGAAACCAAAGCTTCTGTTGTCCTGTAATTGTCCTCTACATACAGACCAGTCTTAATGCCTTTTTGCCACTGAGTCTAATTTTTACAGAACACACATTGAACACACATCCAAACAGCACTGCTGCATGAATTTTTCAGTAATGTTTCTGCTTTCTGCACTGTAGATATGCATTAAAATCAGTTAATCATATACAGTGGCTTGCAAAATTATACATACCCCTTGAACTTTTCCATATTTTGTCACATTACAACCACAAACATAAATATATTTCATTGGAATTTAATGTGAAAGACCAACACAAAGTGGTATACAATTGTGAAGTGGAAAAAAATTATACATTCATATTCATTTTTTACAAATAAAAAACTGACAAGTGCAGTATGCAAAAGTATTCGGTCTTTTCTCTGAATGCAACCAATAGCATTCAGAAGTTGCCTGATGACTGCTCATGACTAAAATCCACCTGTGTGTAATTATTTGTCTAATCTCAGAACAAATACAGCTGCTCTGTGACAGCCTCAGACGTTTGATAAGAGAATATTGGGGAGTTAACAGCATCATGAAGTCCAAAGAACACACCAGACATGTCAGGAATAAGGTTGCGGGAGAAGTTTAAAGCAGGCTTAGGCTATAAAAAAAAGATTTCCCAAGCATTGAACATCTCACAGAGCACTGTTCAATCCATTATCTGGAAATGGAAAGAGTATAGCACAACTGTAAACCTACCAAGACAAGGCCGTCCACCTAAACTTACAGGCCAAACAAAATGCAGAGATCCATTGTTCAAGTGGGGGAATCTGTCCACAGGACAACTATTAGTTGTGCACTGCACAAATGTGGTCTTTATGGAAGAGTGGCAAGAAAAAAGCCATTGTTAAAGAAAACCATAAAAAGTCCCATTTGCAGTTTGCCAGAAGCCATGTTGGGGACACTGCATACATGTGGAACAAGGTGCTTTGGTCAGATGAGACCAAAATTGAACTTTTTGGCCAAAATGCAAAATGCTATGTGTGGCAAAGAATTAACACTGCACATCACTCTGAACACACCATCCCCACTGTCAAATATGGTGGTGGCAGCATCATGCTCTGGGGCTGCTTCTCTTCATCAGGGACAGGGAAGTTGGTCAGAGATGATGGGAAGATGGAAGGAGTCAAATACAGGGCAATCTTGGAAGAAAACATGTTGGAGTCTGCAAAAGACTTGAGACAGGGGTGGAGGTTCACCTTCCAGCAGGACAACGACCCTAAACATAAAACCAGGGCTACAATTGAATGGTTTAAAACAAAACATACACGTGGGTTAGAATGGCCCAGTCAAAGTCCAGACCTAAACCCAATCGAGAATTTGTGGCAAGATCTGAAAACCATCTAATCTGAGTGAGCTTGACCTGTTTTGCAAAGAAGAATTAAAATTAAAATTAGAATTAAAAGAAAATTAAGTGAATAATACTGATGTAATTAATGGTGATTAACTATGAAGTAGAATTTTCTATGTTTTTGCATAAATTTGAGCTAAAACTTCATCAGATTTCCTAAACATATATAAGTACAACCAAAACAAGCAAATGAGACAAAAATATTACACTTGCTCATTTATTTATTGAGGAAAACGGTCCAGTATTACATACAGTGCATTTGGAAAGTTATACATTTCATTATAAAATCAAATTGTATAGAGTTTTTTACAACTGATGTCACAGAGCAGCTTTACAGAAATCAAAAAATAAAAAGGTGAACAACACAATAACAAAGGATAAAGACATAAACCCACTGGTGAGCAAGCCAAAGGCAACAATGGCCAGGAAAAACCCTGTAGGAGCTGTAGGAAGAACCGTTGAGAGGAAACAGGCTCACAAGGGTGGACCCATGCTCCTCTGGTCAAACTGCTTATACATACTTAGTCAGGGGAAACTGGACCATCACACGTCTGCTGTAATACTTGGATGTACTGAAGTAATAGTTTGATGGTGGACATAATAGTAACAGTAGCAACTAATTAGGGTCTGAGTAAATTTCGCCATAGTTGGTGATGGCATGTAAGCAAGAACAGCAAAAACGGTGGGAAACTAGTCCATATTCAGTAGGCGGAGAGTGGGCAGCCAATGTGATGTGGTGGCCAGGGAGCTCAGGGTCCTTCTCAGGTGGGGCAGAGGAGCTCAAGGTTAGCATTTCATCAACCAAGGCCGGTGGGTCATCACTGACTCAGAAAAGGTAGAGAAATGTAATTAGTTTGGTTACAGTCTTATTCCAAAATGGATTCAATTAATTTTTCCATCAAAATTCTACACACAAAACGTCACAATGACAAAGTGAGAAAAGTTTGTTAGACATTTTTGCAAATTTATTAACAATAAAAACACAAAAATATAACATGTACATAAGTATTCACTGCCTTTGTCATGACACTTAAGCTCAAGTGCATCTTGTTTCCACTGATCATCCTTCAGATGATTGATTATGCAGAAATGTAGAAGATTCTAAAGGGTTCCCACACTTTCAAAGTCTACTGTATATTATCAGGAGACTGTTGAATTCATTCATGCTTGGAGACTGAAGTTAATGATAAATGTCAGTTTTGCTGCCAACTTTGTTGCTATACTATACTAAGAACTATGTATTCTTTTTAAACTATTCGTTTTGCATTCCACAGGTACGACTCCTCTGAGTCTCAGAACTTTCTGTCGAACATAGCTATCCTCCAGCTGATCCATGTCTGAGTTCTGGCTGGAGTTTTTCTGCTCCATTGGTCACACTTGCATGGCTAGCCGTGTTTGTGAAGAGAACACATTTCTGCCCACTCTGTGAAAGATCTGCAAGATCCATTCTCCCACATTTCAGACACAAGCTCTTCTGCATATGCCCATGCTGATGGCTATAGCAGAGAAGCTTTTGAACTTAAAGCTCCATGGACAACTCCAATCCTGTCAGTACCTAAAGCTTGGAAATCCCTGCCAGTGTGATTATAGCAGCTCCTGTGCTGTTTTGCTTGGTTAAAAGGTCACCAGCTACAGTTGGAGGTTAAACCACAACCAGGGTGTCCCTTGGATCCTGGCTTTGGGCTGCAGCCTTATGTCCTGCAGTGTGTCTCCAGAGTGGGAAAAGCTGAATTAAGTTTTACTCACAGCAAGCCTGGAATTCAGCACTGGGCCTCTGGAGCCCTGAGGTTGGAGGATTCAGACTGGAGGGAGAATGAGGTTCTTTGGTCCACTAACGTTAATGCTAGTAATGTTGGATGGTGAACATCTGCATATGGACACTGTTTGGGACATTCCATCTTGTGCTCAAGGGGAACTTTCTGGATTCCACCACGAATTGTTTGAATGCTTAAAAATCCAAAAGTCAAAATGTTGCAATATTCTTTCTGTCAAATTGATAATGAATAACTCACAATATTAACAGAAGGTCACCATCTGTATTATGAAAGTCTTCCCCATATCATTACATTCAGGTGATGATCAGTTCTGGCTCTGGAAGCTGAAAAGAATTTGAGTGTCATTGAAAAGAGATCTTAACCTTTGTATCTTCAGGGAAAAAGAGTTTTCATGAGGAGTTGTCAGTTGTGCACTTCTCAGTTCCAACAACATCTGCATTAATTCAGGAACTGCTTACACCAACACACACCAGAGGGTTGATTTTTACTGTCCAACAACAGATGACTAATATGTAATAAGACAAATGCAGAAAAGGACATAAATCTTTCATTTTTTACTGCCTGAATAAATACTGTCTGACATGGTTGATAAAAGCTACAGTAGATGATGGAAAAAAGCACCCGTATAATTATGTTTTGGAGGAGATTTCTCTGCACTTGTCCTATATCTTCCTCATCTCTATTGGAAGCTTCTGGACAGCCTCATTTTGAACCCAGCAAGTATTCTTTGCTGTAACCAAGTGATATTTCTGCCTGGAAATCCTCTGGCCATTAAATAGATATTTGGCATGATGACAAGGGACATATTGTGTTGGGAGATGGTTTTTATTCTTCAGGAAAAGCTAGAAATACCAAAAAATGTAGAAATTCAGGTTGTGGTTGAGAAATAAAAATGGCAAAGAATCAAATAATTACTTATTTTATCTAGCCTGCACTGTGGATGTTTACTCAGTAAGCTTAGTAACAGGAAGAACACTACTATTAACAATTAGGTAGTATTTTATTTGTAATCAGTGCTTAAATCCAGATTCTTACAAAGCATCTGAGCACAAGATGCTTTGCATGCTTTCACGGCACCTCATACCTACTGTGGAACATGAAGGAGCTGCTTTGCAGCAGCAGGGGCTGGAGAGCTCTTCATTGTAGAAATCAATATGAAATATTTATTGTATTAAAGGGGGCTTGAGGGTTGTGGATTTTGAGGTGTGTTTAGGATCATTATTCATTTATAGAAGCCATCATCTTTTTAACATCAGCATTTTTACAGGTGATGTTATGTTTGTGTTCAGAAATACATGCCTCACTTGGGTGCCAACAAGATGCCTCAATTTCCATTTTTTTCTTTTTAGTTCCTGTATCTTTAACTTTTTTTGGTTTGTTTTGCTAATGAATCCGTTTGACCTGTGCTTCTGTCCACCTCCTTGTCTCACCTCCCTTTACCATGACATTTGCTCATTGCCAAAGTATTTTAACCTCTTCAGTCTATAGGACTTGTTTCCAGAATGCATCCAGCTTCTTTAGATTTTCTTTTGCAACCATTGGACACCATATTTTGTGGTAAGGACACAGAAAAGGTTTTCTTCTGATGACTCTTCCATGAAGGCCATATTTGTGCAGTCATTCAGGGGTTCTAATTTTCCTTTTCTAGCAATCATATGAATAGCTGTCACTGATTTTTTTTTTTCCTTATCTTGACATCCACTGTTCCTGTTAACTGCCATTTCTTAATTGCATTTAGAAATGAGGAAATGGTGACCTACAAATACTTCTTAAAGCCTACTTCTGTTTTTTTTTATTTTCAGACTGCTAGGAAGCTGCTTAGACCCACAGTTGAACAAAGATAGAAGAGCTTGGGTATTTATAAAACTTAATATTTGCATGACCTGACCTTTCCTAACACTGATTGTGCACAAGCCATAAATTAACAAATAAGGTCTGAGACCTCAGTCAAAGTTTTCTGAGTGCTCAAATCTCCTAGGGTTCCCATTCTTTTGCAGGCTACTCCATTCCTTTTCCTTTTCACTCTAAAATTGTGCACAACCAAACTAATACAGTGGTGTTGCTTAACGTGTTAAAGTGTGTTTCAGTCATAACTTTATTCTTTTTGGAGATCATTTCATCTTCAAATAGCTTAACTGTTTAAAGTTAACCAGGGGTGCCCAACCGTTTGTATGTCACTGCAATTGAAATTATTGCAGCCAAAAGAGGAAATACCAATTTTTTGAACATACATTGTTACATTTGTTGTGTTGTTCAGGTCACTTGGACTTTAAACGGAGTGGAGAAATCCACCCTAGGTTATTGTTATATAATGCATTTAGAATGCTTACTGATGCATTACAGGTTAGCACTGTTAGCACCACATGCTGTGGAAATGAGGCACTAATGCAGACAGCACCGCAGACAGAGGGAAAACATTTAAAAGTCAAGAATGTAATATGTCCCTTAGTGTTGGGGGAAAACTGTGCTATAAAAGACAGAGGGGGTTAGGAGAAGATTTATGTTTGAAAAAGGGACAACATGAAAAAAAGTGCAGTGGAATTACAGTAAATAATGTGTGCATACTACAGCTCACTTCGTGTGTGATCCACTAATGCGAACAAACCATATAGGTTTTATTGGCAAGTGGTTTATTGGTTTAATTCAGTGCTCGCTCTGCAGTCCACTTAAAATTTCATGAAACAAGGCCCACAAGATTCCTTGCAATCAAATTAGGGTGTTTTTAATGGGGTTTGGCAGGGGCTCCCTGACGGATCAGGAGCAGGCTGAACCACCCTGTTTGGTTTGGATGTGCTTTAGAGTAGAAGGTGTAGCAGTGTACACTGCCAGAAGAACAGGGGAGTGAAGCGACTTAACCTGTTTACTCTGTAACCTTCATCATGTTCCACACACCATTGACCTTCCACTGAAAAATAAGTGCTTGGAATTTTTGTTTAGTTCATTAGAATGACCAAAGTGCCCAAATGGAAAACATTCTGTAGAAATGCTTGTTGTTGCAATCAGAGCCACATGTGCTCTGGAATCAGTGAAGTGAATCGAGTTCAAAGTTATTTATTTTAACAATGGTTAGATATGTTAAAACTGTATCATGTATGCAAAGTGGGGATGCACAAAGTGGTAGGTTCTGAAGATTCAACCAAAGTGTCCCTTACATTCACTGGAGCTACAAAATGATTACTTACAAATGGTTCTTTAGCAAAGGCAAGGGCTCTGTATAGAACTGTGACAGCTCAAAGAACCATTTGAATACTGAAACTGATAGTTGATTGTTCACTGTTGTTGAGTACCTGTATTAAATGTACTGAGTATAGCATCACAAAAGGTTCCATTACTATAACAAGTGAAAAAACTTTGGTAATTGACAAAAGTGTACCTAACCGATGAATCTAATGAGAATTCTATTGGACTCAAACTTAATGGTTTAAGAAAGTATTCTTCTCTCAAAAACTATAGGTCTTTAAATTATTGAATTGGATGTGCAGTTCTAGGAGAGAACTTCAAGTCAATTAAATCTAAGTCAATTAATCAATCAGTAATCAATACCTATATTCAATACTTTGTATAAAACATAGAACAAGTTGCCAGCAATGTGTGCACATGTGCGATGGTGTTACCTCTAATACAGCCCTTGGTTGAGTGCTCACCTCCTCTGTTAGTTTTTGGTAGCAGTGATTTAATCTCCATGAGTTGTCAGACAGTAGCAAGCTTTAGATCAGGCTGATGTGTCAACAGCCCATGGTGTGAGCTAGAATGATGTTGGCAACAGCGTTAAGCCTTTCGCCATCAAAAATGGATCTAAATTATAGTAATTATAGTACAATTTTGTGATTTGTGTTATGTAAGAAACACAGATGTCAGATACGTTTTACACAGTAAACCAGGGTTGCACAACTTGGAGGGCATGTCAAGTTTGGCTTTTGCCCTACTCAAACACACCTGATATTTGATCAGTTAAATAATAGTCAAAGGGGGTATGCTTGACTAGGGCAACTACCAAACCCCTCAGGACTGGAGCTGTGTACACCATTAGTAGATTTTAATGAACAAAATCTAAAAAATAAAATTACAATAATAAGTGGTTTTGAATGTTGATTTTAATTCATTTCTGGTGATCTTCCCGAGTTTCCCAGTCCCTGCTGCTGAACAACATCCCCACAACATTATGCTGCCACCACATGTTTCACTCTTGTGATAGTGTTCTTGGGGTGATGGATTTGTTGGTTTTTGTTTTGTTGGTTTTGCATCTGACATAGCGCTTTTCTTGGTGTCCAAAAAGTTTGATTTTGATCTCATCTGACCGGAGCACCTTCCTCCATGCATTTGGGGAGTCTCCATCATGCTTTTTGGCAAACTCAGAATAAGCTGTCCTATTTTTGTCTGTGAGTAAAGGCTTTTTCTGACCTACAGGGTTACCTTTGTTTGCTGTGCTGTGCCTCTTGCTCAGTCTGAAAGTGCGTGGCCCTCTCTTGGCAGGTTTGATATGGTACCATGTTCTTTCCATTTGATGATAATGGATTTGATGGTGCTCTGAGGGATCATGATTCATTTGGATATTTTTTATAACCCAGCCCTGACTTGTACTTCTCAATAACTTTTGTCCCTGACTTGTTTGGGGATCTGCTTCATCTTCATGGTGGTGTATAGTTAGTTGTGCCTCTTGCTTAATGGTGTTGCAGCCTCTGGGGCCTTTCAGAAAAGGTGTGTATTTATTGATGGATCATGTGAAGAGACTTTCACTTAGCATGTAAATTCTGAAGGTAATTGGTTGCACTAGAGGGCATCATAACAAAGGGGGTGAGCACATATGCACATGCCAATGTTCAAGTTTTTTTTTTTATTTCCAGAAAGTTTTACATTTCACTTCACCAACTTAAAGTATTTTATGTAGATGCATCACATACAACAGATAAAAAATACAGGTTGTAATGTAACAAAACAAAGGGGAATGAATACTTTCACCAGGTACTGTATACTGATGTTTCTGTGAAGCTCCAAAAAGGGTTCCACAGCACATAAAGATACAGGATTTTGCTGTGAATCTGGGATTAGTTCATCACACTATACTTTTATAATTAACTTTAACATTAGCATTAATCTTAGTGTGGTTTTAAATTAAAATTAATCTGGTTGTACATAGTGGATAGTGGATTGAATTTTTCCCTCAGTGTTCCATTAGACTCATTAACCTACATATTTATTTGCATTTAATAAAATCAAACAGAATAATAGATTCAGAACCAGTACAACAGCATGACTACACCACTCATCTGGCAAGCACATGGTAGAGAAATAATATAGACATGTTCCTCTGACTTATGCATGCGCACACACACACACACACAAACACAAATAAAAAGAACATACTAGTGTTTTTCTTTTTATAGTAATTTTACCATACCAAAAATACCATTATACCTTTGCAGTAGAATTGCTACCCTTATCCTGATGCATAACAATGTATTTTCACACCTCGAAATGTTCAAACCTTGAATCCAGCTTGGTCTTCTCTCCTTGTCCGAATTCTTTTGTTTCCATAACCTAATACAGTAGTACCCAATGTGATCCAGAGATGATTTCCACCCTAATCTCACCCCTAAACCCTTGATCAAATTGAGGCCTTCAAGCACATAATAATATTGGAACCAGAGTAGAACACAAGACCAGAAGATCAAGAACTGAATGTGTGCATATGCATGTGTTTTGGAGTACAAGAGCTATGCCAGAGTTGTAAGTCTTATGAAGTTGTGAGTTTTCTGGGTGTGCCGAGATGTGTTCACTTGCTTGGTAGGGTTGTGCTTCCGTTTCTCTGAGCTAATCTATGTGTGTTGTGCCTGATCACCCACTATTTCCTCCAGTTTACAGCAAGGCTGGATTGGATACACCCTGCTCAAAGCACAACTATTTTTACCCAGAGTGCCCTGAATCTGACCTAATGGCCCATTCACACAGCAGGCCCTCTTACCTCATTGCCCCCGGCCTACCTCAGCTCCTGCCTGTCACAGCTGCATTTGTTTGATTTTCAAATGAGCCTACAGTGACTCTGAAATAAATGAGCTCAGAATTATTGAACTTTCTTTTACTGTGATTTGTTGGACTGTTCAAATGCCAAGCCAAGAACAGTCAAAATTCTGGGTAGCTTTGTCAGCCCAATGTTACGTTAAGGAAGTCAACTCTGGTGCACTATTCAAACAGGGCAAAACACATCCGCATACTGCTACCATTGGAAAAACCTGTTTCCACAGGGTCCTGCACCAGTTGCATTAAATTTTGAACAGTTGTACCCTTAAATAAATAGCACTGAACCCTAAATATATCAAGTATAAGCATAAGCATGTCAATCTTCCATCGGAAAACCATAAACAGTGTGTGTTGAAGTGCCCTCTGCTGTGTGTGTAGGAGTACTGTGTCTGGCTGGCTGTCTGTGTGTTGTGCATGCCTCCACTCTCTCACCGTGGCACAGTTTAGTATGTCCCACATTAGTCGGAACAGCACGTAGGGCCAGAGCAGTTCCTGACAATAACACTCTGTGTTTTAACTCACTGGGACCCTGCTTTCATATTCTAATCACTGTTATTTTAGACCAACTCTCTGTTCATCCTCCCATTGGAGTGCATTTGTTATGATGGCTGGGGTCATGTGAATGTGTGCCCAGTACATGTAGCGTGTGTGTGTGTGTGTGTGTGTGTGTGTGTGTGTGTGTGTGTGTGTGTGTGTGTGTGTGTGTGTTTGTGTGTGTGCGTGCGCATGAGAGTGTGTCAGTGAACTTCAAGTATGCTGTTTCATTGCCGGGCCTCCTGTGGCTGTGTGCTCCTGAGAGGGAAATGACTGTGCTTTTATCTGTCTTTTTGAAGTGCCCCAACTGCTGCGTGCATCTGCCAACCCCAAACACACTGACTACCATTCTCTGCTGGCCAGTGCCACATATGAACTAGCCACTCTTAACATAGCACAGTAGCTACAAAGGGGACTGTGTTTTTTGTTTGTTTTTTGTTTTTTTTTAGTTTTTTTTACATTTTGTGGCTTGCTTCAATGGCACATGTCTGATTGTAGCTTTATGATGCAAAAAATAATAATAATAATACAGGAAGATGACAAAATCATCACCTAACAACTGGGGTTATACATAGGGCACACCCCTTTTCCCATCTAAAGTTTACCTAATGTTGCTCTGGCTGTTTATGATCCGATCAGCAACATTCCTATTTTAACCAGTTTTGAACAGTACTACAAACAAGCCCCTACACCGAACCACTAAAGTTGCTGTGGCCATTCATTATCCAATCAGCAACAATTCAAGTAACTATCCTACATCTAACATCTAAGGTTGCTGTGACCATTTATGATCCAATCGGCAACCATTCCTTAACATTTATTGACCCTGTGCTTTCACTTAACCTATACTCCAATCACTACCTTGCAAGCTCCTCAGACAGGCACCTTTTTTTGTCAGTGTTTTGCTGAATTAAGCCCTCAACACATTCAGGAGGCTCAACAGTGAAGTCTAGTATCCCAGACTCAATACCCTCCAAGCTCACTTCATGAGATTTCACATGATTTTACATTCTCAATTTCTTCATCATATACATGCTTCAATCCAACACCACCCTGCCCCACCCAACCTTAGCCCTTGTTAGCCACAACTAACTCTATGACTAGCTGTTTTAGCTACATCTGACAATTCCTTCATAACTGCCATCAATTGTAGACTTCCTTACAAAACCCCTAGCCCCTATCTCTACTGGTATAACATATGTCTGCCACTCACTCTGTCACGTCAGTCACCAAATTGCATATCTCAGCCATTTGCTTTCATAAGCTACCTCAAACTCCTCTTCAAATGAAACTGAAAATGAAATTTGTTTGTTATCCAAGTATAAAAAATATTGTGTCTCAGTGTAGTTACTGCTCTACAATGTGGAACCTGTCATTTAGTACCTACATCTACCAACAACCTCCAATCTCTTGCATCCCTCCATTTATGAAAATTCAAACCCTGCAATCATTCTCCAATGCACTGCCTCTCACATAAAATTCTAATTGTATGGGATTTGGTAGTGTTGTGCTATTTCCCAACATTTAATTTATAGAATATGCCTACTTTTTATTTATGTATTTATTTATTTATTTATTTTTGGTGAATCAAACAACAAATAGGACAAAAAACATGTGGATAACTATTCACACAAGGTAAAGGTTTGCAGCATTGTTCATGTCGGACTACAGATTCTCAACTGGATTAAGCTTTGACTTGTCCATTCCAATATATTTGCACCTTTCCCTTTAAACCACTCGAGAGTTGCTTTAGCAGTATACTTTGGGTCACTGTCCTGTTGGAAGGTGCCAGGTTCAAATCACTTATCATTGACAGACAGAAACAGGTTTTGCTCAAGAATATCACTTTATTTAGCACCTTCCATGAACATATCATTCGTTATTGTGTCTGTAAGTAAAAGCTTTATTTTTTTGGCCACTCTTCCATAAAGCCCAGCTCTGTGGAGTGTACAACTTATTGTGGTCATATGGACAGATTCTCCAATCTCTGCTTGGGAACTCTGCAGCTCCTTCAGGGTTACCTTTGGTCTCTGTTCTGCGTCTCTGTCAAATGCCCTCCTTTCCAAAGTCTGAGAGTTTTGGTGGGGGGCCCTCTCTTTGTTGAGAGGTTTGTTGTGGCCAAATTTGTTGTTGTACCATGTTCTTTCCATTTCATGCTAATGATTTAATGGTGCTCTGATTTGTACTTCTTAACAACTTTGTCACTGAATTGAGTGGGGTTGTTGATAATATGTGTGTAATTTAAAAAGAAAATAACTTACACTTTTTTCGTTTCTTCAAAATCACTCACATACGCTTCTGGTGTAAATAGGCTTTTGTAGTTACATTTAGTTGTAAATTAGTTTTAGGATTTAGGTTAAAGTTTGATGGAGGTTTTATAAATATTGTTAATTTAATTTTTATACCTGAGATCCGTATTTTGCTGACAGTTACACAGTTACATGCCATTTTCTATGCTTCATATCTCAGGATTAGAGTAACCTGGCATGATACACATATCTTAACAAATTACAGGCTTAACCACACATCATTGTGTGACAAATTATCAGTGAGAAATCCAACTCAGATAAACAGATACAATTCAAATGTTTCCAACTGATGGTGCTCTGATTTGTACTTCTTAACAACTGTGTCACTGAATTGTTTGCTGATCTCCTTGGTCTCAGTGGTATTGTTCGGTTAGTGGTGACTCTCGATTAATGCCTCTTTCAGAAAAGGTGTGTATATACATATAGATCGTCTTACAGTTAAATACAGGTTGTAAAGTAACAAAATAGGTAAAGCGTCAACATGTAAATACTTCCACAAGGCACTATATATACACAGTCTAGGCCAACACCTACTTTGGACCCAGAAGTATGCATTTAGTTATATATCACACCATTAATAAATTTATTATATGATCATTTCAACAAGACACCTAGCCAGCAAGATAAATAACACTGAAGCTAATTGAAACTATATCTAAATTTATATCTACGAGTCATTTATAAAAGAAATCAGTAAATCAGTTTATTCTTCTTGAAATACTCTTTATATTCTGAGAGCAGTCAGTAAATCAAATGCTCTGACATAATGAAAAGGGGTCATTTTCTATTGAGGCCACAGGACAGTAAAAATCATTTCCCTTGGACCAAGTGAAAAGATTGTATTTCATATCTGCCTCCCTGTGTGTGTGTGTGTGTGTGTGTGTGTGTGTGTGTGTGTGTGTGTGTGTGTGTGTGTGTGTGTCTGTCTTTGCTCTGTAGTTTTGAGCGAGTGTCTTTCAGTCTATATTGGCTATAAATGGGATGTTTTACAGTTATGCTTAATATTTGTGTTTATTTAATTTTTATACCTGAGATCCGTATTTTGCTGACAGTTACACACTTACATGCCATTTTCTATGCTTCATATCTCAGGATTAGAGTAACCTGGCATGATACACACATTATAACTGAGTAGACTAGGATCTCCTGAAAATAACTAAATCTGGCAGGTGTGACTGTCTCATATAAATACTTTTTGACAAAAAAAGCAGCTCAGACTAAGAAAACAAAGTTGACCTAGGGTTAATTTTACCTAGGGTTAGCAACCTTGGCTTGTTGTAGATGTGCAGAACCTGTATAGAAATGAAATAAGCCTCTGAATTTTAACTAGTTGAGCTTATTGGTGTTGAAACATCTAGTAGATTAGCCTAGCTAGGGTAAGGTCTAACTGTAATCTTGATTGTTTTACACTCCACTTTCCAGTGTTTGATCCTGATAAAGTGGAATGTGGGGTATTTGCCATGAAGTGTTCTTTATCTTCACTCAAAATGTCATGACAGCAGGTTGGGATGATAGGTATAGGTTTTTCATTTGGTTGTCTGTTAAAGTTTAAATTAGGTTTAGGATTAGCAGGTCTTGGTTACATTCACCAAAACATCCTTGAGTATGTCAACATACAATAAATCTGATTCTGATTATTGGTTCCTTCATCATAGTACATGTTTCCACAATGCCATGGGCTTTTTCTACTGTAAAAAAAATATCACCAGGGAGACACACATTTAAAAAACATATCCCCGTTCCTTAAGCTCAGACGGTATTAAATATAGATCTTGCTGGCTGAGACTCTTTCCATTACATCGTGCCACCAGGCATTTCTTCCTCTTGACATTGCCAGACTGTTGATGATGAGATGAATGCTTATACAGTTGCACTAATTAATCAGTTAACTGAACATCTCTGTCAAAAAGAATAAAAAATGGTTTTAATGGTTATTAAATTAATAAATAAAATTCTGAAATATCAATGTTATTTGATTGAGTGTAAGACACACATTGTTGTTCATTTGTTCAATCAATTAAAATTTAGGTCAGTCACAAATTGTTTAAAGCTAAATGTAAATTAATTTGTGTAACTTTGTATTTGAGTGGTATTAAGGCACTTTTCTAAATGTTTATTTAGGTAATGCTACTTTACGAAAATGCTACATTGACCAATTAAAAAGGTTTTTAACATTTATTTCTGGTGTGGAATTCACATAAACATATCCATTTATCACAATATTTAATTAAATGTGATTGGCTTAACAAATACAAAATAGTAAATAAAGTTTAATTACACAAGGAGGAGACAGTGAAGCAACAAGGTAAACTCTGCCAAGAGAGGTTATTTGTGAACGTTAGATTTAAGAGAAGCTGCAGAATGAAATCCATACTCCAGAATGAAGCCTGTTTGCCAGAAAGAGAGATGAGGACCCCTTCTCTTCCTTAGTTGTGAGCGTCTCTCATAAGAGAAGTGATGTGATGTGAAGTCCCTTCAGCTCAGAGTGATAGAGCACTGAGTGAGGCTCTCAGAAAAGGAGTGAAAGATGGAGAAATAAGCAAGTAACTGCCAACGATAGGCCCTGTGAGTCTACTGGAAGTGTTGAATAACCCAAAGATGCAATAAATAGTAATAATAATAATAAAAATAGGAGGTGAAAGTGAACAAATTGTGTAAAGAGAACATTATAAAAGGGGCCTAGCTCTATAACACTGATGTCCACTGTTTGTGGATTTCCTTGCTCAAACATACCTGATTTAACTCCTCAATAAGAAGGTTACACTTTAAAAGTTTGTTTCTTGGCATGGAGTCTGGTGATGTGCATGTTCACCAGATTACTGCTGCATATCCTGATAATGAATGTCTCAGTAAACGTCAAAATTTACTCAAACACAATAATGTCATATTGTGTGTGTTACTGCACTGCTGTCTTCTAGATCACAGATTATACTGTATGTAAATTTTGAAGTGTGGAAATACACTCATCATCAAACAAATAGTTCTCCCCAGAAGCAATCAACCAACTACAATGCAGGACCACAATGGTGTCATACCAGACTGTCATGGAGTCAAAATGGCAGCGGGTCATCTTCATTGACAAGTCTCACCTTTGTCTTGGTGGAGATGACCAGTTAATCCTCTGGACATCCAAGTTAAAAGCTTTTTTTCTTTTTTTTTTTTTTCCTTAAAAGAGTACACATTGTCTGTGCAGTTTCCTTGCCACCATGTCACCATGTAGCTTGCCAACTAGGGGTTCAGACCTAGATCTCTGTAAAGCTACAGGACTCAATTATTTTCCCCCACTTTTCCATTCAAGGAGAATCCCACTATTTTCCTGAATTTCCCCCTTTTGTTTATTAAAATGTATTTAAATGACCAAAATTTCCTGCTATTTAGATTATCTTGACTGTATGTAATTTATACATTTATGTCTTGTTAAGAACAAGTATTGTTAAGAGCAACACAGTTTTGCAATTGTACTGTACTTTCAATTACACACTTTATTTTCACCCAATTAAACTGACATGTGGGAGCGATATAAAAAAGATATTAAACCAGGTCATCTGGTTCGGTCACTTATCAGTTAATTGTTGTAACAAGGCCATTTTGTGAGAAGCCCACTCAGTGTGTGGACACCTTTCCTTTAAGTTGCTTTAAGTTGCACCCATTGCTGACACAGATGTGTAAATGCACACACAGCTAAAGCCTTTAGAGAATATATACATGAACCTGTTGGCACCACACCAGTGAGGAGGAGATAAAATGTATGAAAACACATAGAAACACATAAAAATCCTGAAACATATATCTTATTTTCTGAGAGGATGAGAGAAAGATGGGAATGAAACTAATCTGTTCATACTTTTTTCTGAAAAAGGCTACTCACTGAATTAACAACATGCCAATGTTATTGAGTTCTTCAGTATGCTTGTTAAACTGCAACATAAAACCAAATGTAACTAGATAAAATGTATTCAATGTAACAAAAACATAAACCTTTGTTCAGATCTTGTTCTGGACTTTCAGGTGCAAAAACACACTATGTGCAGGTCAATATTGTTCCAGAACCGAATTGTAAACCACTGTCTTGTGAAACTCCTCTGAAGAGCCCTTTTGGCACTTTTGAATTTATTTACATACCTTTGTTTGTTTTATGAGGAAAACCATACATTTCAAATTAAAGCAGTTTACAACATACATCCGCTTACAAGTCATTTGAAATATGTAATTGTCCTAATCTTAGCATAAAAATAAAAAAAAAGAGAAACAACACAAAAGAACAAGAAGCAAGAGCTCAAAGACACTAGAAATCCACAGATCCGAGATCCGCACACCATGGGCAGTTAGATGCCATTTTCAAGGCTTCATACCTCAGAATTAGAGTAACCTAAGACCCGATTCATATACAGTATCATAACAACAACACTTACCCTCTCTAACCACCATGTTTCTTTCATTGTGTGATGAATTATCAGTGAGTAATCAAGCTTGGACAACAGCTAAAATTCACTTAACTTTTTAATTAATTATTTTTTTTAATTTTTTTAATTAAATCTCAGTTGAAAGGCCAAAGAGCTCCCAGTGCAAGTTTACTGCTTTTTTCACTTGCTCGACCTGCATGCAGACTCTGACTGATTAGTGAGAGGGGGTGAGGTTAATGATGTCCCTGACCCAAATATTGGGTTAAAGAGGAAAATGAGAAGGGAAGGGCTGTTTGCTCTATTTCTTTGCTCAAATTTCAAAATAAAAGACCTGAGAAGGGACGATACTGATGCATGCATACATAACAAAAATAATAAAGGTAATTCAAATTGTATTCTTATTTCATTTAGATCATTGTAAAGTTTTACGAGTGTATTATTATAAATATCCTTGTCAATATAATCTTTACAAATAACTCATCCTGGATCATCACTCATCCACTCTGGATCATCAATATCCAAATGAGCCTCTGACATTTAAAATGTCTTTAAAGTGTAATTGCAATTAAATGTTTGATCAAATTCCTACAAATATCTAAATTCTGTTAATATTTACATCTAAAATGATTTTTGAGTAGCCCAGGATCTCATTAAAATAAAATTAGCTGGCATGTGTGACTGTCTCCTATGAATACTTTTTGGTGAATAAAACTACAAAAACATCCAATAAAGTTTGCCTAGGGTTCTAAAAGCAGAACAAGGCAGAGCAGTATAAGGTGTAAAGAGAGATGGGGTGCTTCTGCGAATGTAGTTGCAGGTTTAGTAGGTTATAGCAAGAAAACCACAGTGTGCTTCCAGGATGAGAACTGGCCCCTTAACTGTGGCAAGCAGAGAAAGTGCACGGAAATGAGACCCCCCTCTTGGCGAATTTAAAAGCGAGAAAAGGCTGGAAATGACTCTTTCATCACCTTGGCTTTGCTGCATGGCTACTGCCAAGGCCAATATTATGTCATTTTGTACATGGTGAAAAATCACACCCATACCTCATGATTGTGTATCTTTGTTTACATGTATGAGTGACAAAACCTCCTGCATTTTTCCTCCTTCACGCTGTTTCAGATGTGAGCATGATGCATGACTGTACTTGAACACAATTTAAAGGGAGAAGACACATTCCAATTCCATGTCATTCCAATTTTCTGGTACATATTCAGGCTGCCTAAGTGAAGTCTTGAATAGAGTAATTCATCTCCAGCTTTACCTTATCAACCTTTTGACTTTTCATGCTACATTTAAGTCATCCACTTATGCAGTCTCTCATTTTCATCCATGACATCCATGGATCCATCCATAGTTTTTCTTTTACCCTCAGCAATTCTCTTTGAAGCTTGTTGGGATTCAACATGCCAGAGATGCAAGGTCTTTCCACCTTGTCAGCCAGCAGTGAGATCCACTAATTTCAGACAGCAGTTATTGATCTTGTGCTATTGTTTAACCTTGAGGTTGTTTAGGGACAAGGGAGTGAGGGAGGGATCTTCATACTGTAAAAATACATTTATGAGCTGCTTCAACATGTGCAAATATTATCTTTATTTCATGCAGGGTGGGAAGCACTCTTTCTTGCTCACATGGTTGAGGTGCTTTCTGCTGTTAAAGATTTGTGATCCAAGAAGCTTTGGTTAAGTTGGGACTAACATGTGGTTTGGCATGACCAGCGATTGTGTGGGTGGTTATGGCCATAGGCTTGTAACATTCCTAATGAATTACAGTACAGAACTGATGCACCTGTCAGACTGTGAGCAAAATTATTAGATTAGCAAATAATTCAAGTGTAAAATGAGTATTTGGTAATGTTTCAGTATAGGGGGATAGTACATGAGTGTGTAATGCAAGGCAGTAGTTTCATGAAGCAGGAA
This sequence comes from Acestrorhynchus altus, assembly GCA_034509495.1. NCBI lineage: Eukaryota > Metazoa > Chordata > Actinopteri > Characiformes > Acestrorhynchidae > Acestrorhynchus > Acestrorhynchus altus. The sequence goes on from CM067503.1 coordinate 26,466,459, forward strand.
CTAGGCAAAAGATGCAATTTTCACAGGACAATTGTTTCTGTATTTTATATCATAATCTATAAACAATGTAGTATTAGGTGTCCATTATGATACACTCTTAAAAACATGTCAACCAAATAGGTGAAAATTACCTACTGTAGAGGTATTAAACAATATGTTTATGCTACAAGAATTCACTTTAGGCAGATTGTCACAGACACTAGATAATAACTTGTTAAAAAATGATTGATAATGTATTGAAATTGATTTGTGCAACAAAAAATACAGCAGTCCTTCTGACTGGCAAGTGTTTCCCCAAGAGTTTGAAAACAGATTCTGCAGCATCTGTAACTCTATAACCTTTATGTAGCCATAGGTGAACATCTTTCAAATGTTTGTAAAAATATAGAACTTTCTATATTTCTGCATAAATCTAAGCTAAAACATCATCTAATTCAGTCCAGAAAGTAGATAAGGGTAACCAAATCAAACAAATGAGATGAAAATATTACACTTGCTCATTAATTTATTGAGGGAAACAATCCAATATTACATATCCATATGTAATATTGGTAATATTCCATAATATTGCATTTATTCTTCTTTAAACAATCTTTGGTAGAACAACTTGGATGTGTATTGTCATTGTCTTGCTCCATGAGTCAGCACATGGATATTTTCTTTTAGAATTTACTATTAAAATTCAGAATTCATTGTTCTTTCAATGATGGCAAGATGTCCTTTATTTTAACACTGGAATGCCTTTAGTTGCTTAGTTTCATTGGGTTCCTTTGTAAGCTTGAAGACTATTACACATCTTGCTTTTGATGTGATCTTTGTGGGTTTTGCACTCATGGGGAGGGTAATCATGGTCTTGAATTTCCTCCATTTGTACACAATCTGTCTGAGTGTGAATTGGTGGTTTCTAAACTCTTTAGAGATTGTTTTGTAACCTTGTCCAAGCTGATGAGCATCAACAATTCTTATCCCCTCAGAAATCTTTGTACCATGAAACACTTCCACAAATGTGTTGTGAAGAACAGACTTTGATAGATATCTGTTCTTTAAATAAAACAACGTACTTACTCATAACTTATTGAAAACACCTTTTCCTTTTGCCATAGACATATAATATTGGATAATTTTCTTAAATAAATAAATAAGCAATTGTGACATTTTTGCCTGATTTTTTGATTTGGTTCTCCTTATCTACTTAGGAATATGCAAAGATAATAATGATTAATACACAAAATGTTGAACATCACCTCAGTTTTACTTCATCATCTGGTAGTAGGTGCCTACTGAATACTGACATGTTAAGGTATTATAATGTGTAGTGAAACCAAAAATTATTTAATGCTTGTTTTTGCTTCCTCATCAGAGATTCTTGAATAAATAAATTGAAGTTGTGTGTGATGCTGAACACAAATAGAACCATACATGGTTTCTGAGATTGTGGGAATGAGTGTCCATGAAGGACATGTTTATCATTCTGTTTTGACTTTGTCCGGAGGAATACAGACTAAACAGTTCATTCTCTAGAAACATTATTTACTTCAGTCCACCAGTGTCCTGAGCTGCACTTCATCAAGTTATCACGGAAAAAAAAAACATTGTTAATGTCAGGGAAACAGACAGAAGAACAATTTACTTATATAACTGAGCTTTATTGAATTTGAAATTTAAATGCAACTGTGTTGACCAGCATTTCATGCCAGCACTTTCTTTCTGACCCCCCTTGGTGAAGAAAAAGCCAAAGAGAATGGGGGACAGTAACTTGCTTCGATTATTTTGCATCTGGAATAGGGAAGGTTCTCAATCAGATAATATCACATAAATGTTGAATAAAGACTGCAGGGGATGGATGTGCAGCCCAGGAAATCATACACTGTATGCTCTGTGTCCAAAATATGCAGTATAAAGTACTAGCTAGTAATACAGTGTTGGTATGATATCCAAAGACAAGCACTGCCAACAGAATGGGATGCTTTGGATCAGCCACACACAGTCGTAAGGTCACCATGTCTGGGGAAACAAAAAGAATTTGTGATTGAATTTGAAATAAAATTTTGACTGCTGTGACCAATAGGCCACAGCGACCCCGCTAGCCAACTCCCCTAGTGCCTGAAGGAGCACAACTTCTTCTCAAAAATGAGCCAAAGAGCAGGAAGGCAGGCACTTGCATATTGTTTTTCTAAATACTTTAGAAACCTCCAGCAATCCATCTCCCATGAATCATCTATTACCTTATTAGTTATGAGCCTACACTTTTGTTTGTGTAAGTTACAGAGGTTAGGAGGTCTGTGTGGGGATCAGGTCAGTCACCCGGGGGAAGAGGAGAGAGGGAGAGAGTGACTAAAGAAGGCGGGCTGTTTCTGCAGGGTCTCTATGGTGCAATCTGTTCCAAGCTGTTTAAAATGTGACATATTTCATATAATAAAAAGTTTAGAAATGGGTCCTCTGACTCTACCACTGGCTCTCTCCTCTGATGGTAAAGCAGATTTCCTGAGTTCTGAGGGGTCTATAAAGATACAGTGATGGAAAGATATACAGCTGGAGACATGACGTGTAGGCTAATAGTAAATAAGCGGGTATGGGGTGTGCTTTAGTAGAAGGGAAAGATGCAGAGCTGCTCAAGATATCACAACAAGAATGCCCAGTGTGTGTGTGTGTGTGTGTGTGTGTGTGTGTGTGTGTGTGAGTGTGTGTGTGTGTGTGTGTGTGTGTGTGTGTGTGTGTGTGTACGTGCATGTGTTCGTGAGTGCAGTGTTACAAAGCACTGTAGCAGGGTGTGTAATGAAGGAGGTACATATGGGGGTAAATTATGAAAGTAGGGGTAGATAGAGAGTGACAAAGGGAGTTTTTTCTTTTTTAATGAAAACCACATGTGCTGAATCTCCTGTATTGTTCACAACTCAAACCAGCTGGCCTGCTCTTGGCTCATCCATCTAAATAAACATTCCTGCCTTGGCCTGGAGCACTGAGGACCTGTTCTTCATTAGGCGTCCTTCTTGCTCTCGTCTTCTTTCAGGTCGTACTTGAATGTTTCAAACTTGGAACACACGCAGAAAACCCAAAAGCCTCACGTCGCCCAGTTGTTAAGAGGTTTGTCACACCTCCATGCTTTTTAGTTTGTGGATCTCCAGTTGTCAATAGCTAGAGATCAAGGCCATTTAGGGTCAGCAGCATCCAGATGTTTGGTCAGAAAATGAGCAATAACAAAGCTGTATGAATAAACTGGCCTAGGTTCAAGAGCACCAAAGATAGCTCACAGAACAATAACACAGGCAGCTGCAAGCTGGAGTATTACATTATGCTTCAGATCTAAATCTCCAGAATGTAAATGTGGCTGTTGGCCCACAGGCAAGTGATGAATCCTCAGTTAAACTCGAGAAAAACTCAGCGTTTGATAATAAAAAATACATGGGATGCACATGCAATCCAGGAAATCATGTGCTGCATGTCTAAAAGTATTTAGACACCCCTTATAAGGAGTGTATTTAGCTACTTTTAGCTGTGGAGAATCGGAAGAGTCATCTGGAATGGTGGAACTCTATCTAGTACCTTTGAGAGGCTGTCCTAATCCTCCAGTTTTTATTTCAGGTTTTATTTATTTATTAACCAGATGATCATGACTTTAATCGCTGGCTATGACACAGTCCTAGAGAGCAGAAACTGGTATTGCTCTCTCAGGTAGGCTGACATGAATTTAAATATTGATATAAATAAGTCTCTTCACACACATGCACACACACACACACACACACACACACACACACACACACACACACACACACACACACACACACACACAGAGTAGAAAACCCACTGCTTATTAAAACCTGTTCACTCTCTAGTTTATTGCTTTTGCACTGGTTTGGGCCTATGGTGACTGTACTTAGGGTCTGACCCATTAAAGCCCACTGCACTGGACAAAAATACAGATTTTACTATGAACTCATGTAACATTGTATGGTGGACAATGAAGCCAAAGTAGATTGAATTATCTTTTTTTTCTGCACTTGCAAGTCTTACTGCAGCATTACACTCACAGCATTAAAGCAAGCATTATAACTGCAATTGAATCAATACTACCTTTCATGAGAAGGATTTTAAAGCACATTAAAACAGAATTCAGTTCTCAGTATTTTAAAATGGATTTGTGTGTGCCTAAGCCAGAACCAAACACAGATAAAGATTTACTCTATCATGATTAAACACATTATGAGTGTATTTAACTCTTTCACAGCTTATTTGAAGCTCAAACTCCTTGTATGTCTGGATGTATTTTCTTCCCTTTTCCCCAGTTTTTGTAAATGTGGTGCATTATGTTTAATACACTGTTTTTCCATGTTTTAAAATTGATATGGTGGTCCTCCTTACTGCAATAATATCTGACTGCAGAACCTCAGAGCTGCAGTTTCCCACTTGCAGTAGTTTCATGCCAGCTGCATTAGTAAATGCGTTAAGATAATGAATATTTTGATTGTTTTAAGTGGTTTTTCAATATGTGATACATTTCTTAATGTTGTATTTTAAGATTTACACATCAAAATACGATTATAGACATTCATTAAAAATATTGCTCATATTAGCAAAATTCTTTCACTTGCTATTGTAGCCTGCTAGCTAATGGATTATATATCTGTCTAACAAGATATTTAGTTCAATTACTAATGAATTAAATGTCAAAGACAGTTGGCTTCACTAATACTTGGGTTTGCCCAACAGTTGAACACTCTGAATATCACAATTGTTGTGTGTCTCTGCTGTTGGTGTGAAACTGTACCTCTGTGACTCTGCCCTGTAGCTGTGGCCTAGTGTGTGTCACGTGTGTGTATGTGTTTGTGTGTGTGTGTGTGTGTGTGTGTGTGTGTGTGTGTGTGTGTGTGTGTGTGTGTGTGTGTGTGTGTGTGTGTGATTCACTGCATGGATGGATTAAATGTAGAGGACAAATTCCAGTGTGTGCTAGCACAGTGGATCTACATGCATGTTTATTTAATATTTTATTTATTTGCACTAAAAAAATCCCATGGAAGCTAAAGAGTTGCTTGTCTGTTCACACTGACAATTCTGGCAATATGTCACCAGTCACAATCCATTTCTAATTTCTAATTTATGGCATTTAGCTGATGCTCTTATCCAGAGGCTTCTATGGTATATTGCTGGTTTACATGAGACACTGTAGATCGAGGGATGTTAAATGTCCCCACGGCTTTGGAAATGGAATATCCCATTCATCTGGCACCCACTATCATGCCTTGTTCAAAGTCATGTCTTCTTGTCCTGATCACACTGGCCAGTCTTCATTCTCACTTACAACACCTCAGAACGGCATGGGCGTTCGCGATCCATCCCTTGAAGTAACGCCCCTTTATTATCATTTATAATGTGTTCTGCTAGCCCACAGCCTACATTGTGTAAGTCATTTATATATATTATGCTGTACTTATGCTGAAATCTTCAGGTTTGCTCTTCATTTAGAGAATAATAGAGCAAGACATCCTCCATCACAAAACATGAATATAGCAGAAACGGAAAACACTGAACTATAACTGAACACACATGACAACTCACAGACATGGCAAATGTTCTAATAAGTTTTTTTGTTTTTTTGAAATGTCATTACTCATCCTATGTTGGCCTTCCCTAGTTTTCCCACTATGGATTGTATAAATTCTTGGAAACAGCTTTAAAACTGAATAGTTGGAGGGGATTTAAATGTCTTAATGCATCCTAAGGAGAATTCATTTTCTGTGTGAAACCCCTATCATACCACACAGTTGAAGGTTTAATGGCCATCTATGAGGAATTAGATTACTTTCTTTGACCATAAGACCACCAGAGTGACAGGATGCAAAAGATGAGATTGTTGATGGTAACTGTGGTGTACTGTGAAACGTGACTCTGGCTCATCACTGCAGTAATGCTAATGGGATTGAGTAATGGTTTAGGCTCTATGTGTGGTTTGGGTTCTGTACATAGCATTTATAGGCCCACAAGCTCACAGTTCATTTGATGTCACTTCTAAAGACAAACAGACCTTTCCTGGCTGAACCTGGGAGAGATGGAAGTGATTTTGGAGCATTAAATAATTGGTGAGGTAATGTAGCTGAAGCAGCATGAGTCCTCCAGTCTTAGAAGAGGAATAATAGGCTCTGAATGGAGGCTTGGTCATAGTTACATTAATCGTTCTTCCCTTTGGTTCAAACAGTGAATGTTTCCAAATGTTTTGCCCAAGAATAAGGATATTTCTACAGGTTCGTGCTGCACATTGAGGTTTTTGCAGAGTCATATTGTACAGTAGCTGTTTGCCTTTGGTCAGTGTGAGAGACAGTTGTTGGATCATGACTACCCTGTAATTTGATCACTTGCTGAAGGGCCATGGAGTGAGAGCTCACCCAGAACGAATCTTTTTTTATTATAAACAAGAGGATTTGTTGTGGGGCTAAGGCTATGTAATCTTTCCAGTATTTGTTGCGAAGAGAGCCAAGGAGGATCAGAGTGTTTGTGCAGAATCGTCTGCCTCCATTTCAAAACCAAACATAACTGCCTATAAACCATATTGACAGAATGACATGAACAGCTTGTTTCCCCACTCTGATCTGTAAGGCTCTATTACCATGATCAGCAAAGAGTCAGGGTGACTGAGGTTCTCATGCCCAACTGGGAGTCTTTCTTCTTCATTATCATCATGTTCTTCTACAACATTTTCCTGTATTTGTCCTCCTCTTCCTTTTCCACCTATCTCTCTTGTCCTTTATTATCTATACACTTTATACTTCTTCTACTCCTTCTCTTTCTTTTCATTCTTCTTCATCTTCTTGTTTTTCTAATGATTTTCTTTGCATTTCCCCCCCAAAAAACTCAAACATGCCAGAAAGCCACCGTAGTCCAATGTCCTCTGCTTCTTCTGTTCTTTGTTTATATCTTTTAATATGTAAGAATCAATAATTATTTATTACAATTATTATATTTCTGCTTCATCTTCATCTTCTTTTTCTTCTGGTTTGTCTTCTTTTGTTGCTGCATTTTTTTTTCCACATTTTGTTATTTTTTACATTTCTTCTGCTTCTCTGTCTCTCTGCCTGTTCTATCAGGTTGTTTTCTTGTCCTTTAGGGGGTCTGTTGGTTAACCCCCCAGCTGTTGGTATTTAGTGGGTCTGTTTCTTAGAGCTGCAGAGACGTGCACTTTTGTTTGCCAGCAGAAAGGCATTCCCCATTGTCTTTTGTTTAAGCATTTTGCCCAGTTTGTCAGAGAAAAAAAGAGGAATTCATTATACTGCTCCATAAAACGTGTTATTTTCTTTTGAATCAGCAGGGTCTGTGGGATGCTCTGAGGCACCAAGTGTGATGACTAATAACGGGAATGTCTAATGAAGGCATTTATGCTTCAGTTTGGGTTTTGGGTCTTTGTAAAACAGCAATGAAACATTCCTGTAAAACGTCTTGTGTGTGTTTTTTCTACTGGAACAACAGCTGCGCTGTTTGTAGTAATAGCGAGTGTTCTGTTATCCAGTACTCTCTTAGCCATTGGGGGGGCTATCCTTAGTCAGGCAAGTTTATGATCAAAAGGTAATAACATCCTGGTCTGTATGATGACCTAATTTCTTGCTCTCCAGCTCTCCTGGGGAAAATCAGGTGGGAAAACTATTATATACTGCGTATAATCTAATGTACATTGGACATTATCTTATCTTAGATCCTTAGATGCTCTTCATATACTAATCTTTATACCCATTTTAAGATGACCTATTGTATTCTATTTTTAATTACATGAAGGAGCCAAACAGAAACATACATACAGTATATATATATATATATATATATTGTTGTAGCCATGGCCCGGTGGTTAGGGAACCAGCCTTGTGACTGGAGGGTCGCCCATTCCAGTCCCTGAACATGACTGAAGTGCAAGGCACTGATCTCCCCAGCTGCTCCCTGGGTGGCAAGGATAGGGCTGCCCACTGCTCTGGGCATGTGTGCTCACTGCCCCCTGGTGTGTCAATTCACAACTTTGTATGTGTTTATCATTCTGTGTATGGATGGGTAAAATGCAGAGGTTTAATTCCTATATATATATATATATATATATATATATATATATATATATATATGTTTGTGTGTGTGTGTGTGTGTGTGGCAGGTCACATTATCTTTCTGAAAGAGGACACTGCCATCTGGGAATATCATTGCTATGGAAGGTTGTACCTAGTCTGCAGTGATGTTTAGGTAAGTGCCATGTATCAAGTTGATGTCCACCTGAAAGTCCAGACTGAGAAAGTCCAGAAAAATGTTTTTCAGAGTATCACATTGTATTCACACCTGATCATTTCTCCTGCATTAAGTACTACCAAAAATGATTGAAATTAAATTTCAGACCCCTACACTTTTTTGGTAATTACACCAAGATCATCAACTTTAATCACTGAATATATTGGGTAATTTTGGCTGGTCTGTTTATTTTCCCTCTTATTTTTGTTATTAATTTACATTTACATTTGCGGCATTTAGCAGATGCCCTTACAAAAGTGCTTTGCTGTTCACTTAGAATATCCTTAACTAGTAGACAAGGCTGGAATCTAGAGATTCCTCACACTTAGATCCTGTTGTAACAAATGTCTTTATGGAGTTAAGTACTCCTGAAACAGATGAGTCTTCAGTCTGCGTTTGAAGACAGTGAGGGACTCAGCTGTTCGGACTCCCAGGGGAAGTTCGTTCCACCATTTTGTGCCAAAACAGAAAAGAGTCTGGATGCATGTTTTCCTTGCGTTCTGAGGGATGGTGGGTCAAGCGAGCTGTACTTCAGGCTCGAAGGGCTCTTGGTACAACGAGTTTGACCATTGCCATCATGTATGGAGGGCTGGTCCATTTTTGGCTTGTAGGTCAACATCAAAGGTTTTGAGAAGTGGATTATATTATATTATGTTAGTAGACTAACTAATACTCATCTTGCCAAGTTTAATGCTTTGTGTCTAACTTTTAATTGTGTTATGGATGTAAAAAAATATTAATACATTTGAGTACCACTTTTTTTTCATTATTATTATTATTATTATTATTATTATTATTATTATTATTAATATTAATAATAATAATAATAATAATAATAATAATAATAATAATAATAATAATAATAATAATAATAAATTATTATTGGTAGTATTATAAAACTTAATTTACATTTTTTGGTAAGATGATAAAAAATATGATATATTGCCTTTGCTAAAAGTATCAAAATATATCAAATTGTGACCCCTGTATCATGATGTGTATCATGTAGCCAGATTCTTGCCAGTACCTAGCCTTATCACTATAGTAGTAGTGTGTTGCACTATTCACACAAAGGATTTCAACATGAATCCAGACCATTACTAACAGCCAGTTCATCTGTGTTGATGTTAATATCTGAAGCAGGTAGTGTGGAGGCATTCCAAATTGGATCTTTTCCACTAAGGGGGTTGAAAACCCTCTCTCACTTCATCTGAACTCTTTCCTTCAGAATGTTTTTTACTTTGAAATGCCAAGAACAACAGGCGGTGTGAGTGCCTCTTTAGAACAAGATCCCCCATATCCTGCTTTCACAGTCGAGGTTCGCACTGACTGTGGTGTGGAATTTCTCTGAACTATGGGTGTGTGTGTGTGTGTGTGTTATTGTGTGTGTGAGAATAAGTATTGTGTACACTGGCTGTGGCCTAAACCCTTGAATGAACCCCTCTGCCTCCTAAAAACTTCTCTTTGAAGGGTGTGAGTTCTTACACTGGTAGCCTATAAAAGCTTACTGGTGTTGTGTAGCTTGCCGAGGTAGCACAGCAGTTTCTGTGGTCAGGTCAGCGGGTGAAAGAGAGAGTTGGAGAAGGAGGCGCAAAGGAGACTGTTTCTGCTCAGTGAGCTGCTCAGACAGTATTTATGTTCTCTGTGGTTGGGTCAGCAGGTACTAGGAGGATAAGTCTTTCATCTATTCATATGCAAACCTTTTTGTATGTGTTCTTGTATAAAAGAGAATTCTGCAAATTATATTGTTCGTAAGCTAATATGACACACACACACACACACACTTTTTACACACACATATATATATATATATATATATATATATATGCTATATATCATATATAACAATATTATTATTATTTGTGTGTGTGTGTGTGTGTGTGTGTGTGTGTGTGTGTGTGTGTGTGTGTGCATGTGTGTGTGTGTCATATTAGCTTACAAACAATATAATTTGCACAATTCTCTTTTACAACATACAAATATCCAATAAGCGTTCATCTTCACTACCCTCCTGGCTGCTCTCAGCACTGCTTTTATCCACGAGGCAGGGATTTTCACAGCATATTTTGCACCACATTTCAATGCGGTTATCATCTGCCTGGAGCCATGCTACCTCCTGGAGCCATTTTTCCGAAAATGCTCGTTTTTTTACCTTCAGGTTCAGTCTGGGATTTCTTCAAAGGTGGCAGAACTCCAAAGTAGTTACTTAAAGTGGCTTGTTTCTTGGACATTTTGAGGAATTGATGGATATATTAAAACCAGTGAAAAAACAAGCTGGTTATAGCATACGCTAACTGCTCCCAGGACCTAAACAAACTTGGTACGCTAACGCGCTTCTCGTTGTATTGAATGCCGCGCAACATTAATTTTGACCATGCATGCGCACCTGCACACCATGTATGTGATATAAATGAAATGAAATGACCTTAGGTTGTGAGGTAGCAAAAAAGGCCAATTTATAATTCAATTGTTTCAAAAATCCATTTCACCCTCTCAAAACTGAACAACTGATAGCTTGATATAAATGAATGGTAATTACAGTGTTTTATTTGTTTTTTATTATACCAAAACCTTTGGTTATCTCTTGTAGCCTGTAGTAAAGCAAAGTTCTGCAAGAGTTACCACAGGGCTACTTGCTCTCATTGTCACAGATTTTGCAGCTGTGGCCTAAAGCTAAGAGGAGTCATTTGGGAACTAAAAAATTACCAGTTTTAATGCCTTTGGCCAGCAGGAAGCAGTCCAACAAATACATTGAAGGTAACTCTTATTATTAGTACAGGCAAAATTTACATTAAGAATATTTATTAAAATAAGCTTCAATTTATTAAATTAAATTAAAATGAAAAAAGCAAACCTTAAATTAACAATAAAGCTTAAATAATAAAACATTAATAATGTAATAAGAAATAATATTTAATACTGAAGGTTAAAATAATGAGGAATAATTGAGTAAACTAACATTTTAAATGGTGAATTATAAAGGATTATAATAACAAATGCTGAAATAAAAACTACAATTAAATGGTGATTGTTTAGAAAAGAAAAGAAAAGAAAAGAAAAGAAAAATCAAAGAAAGAAATAAAATAAAACAGCCAAAGAAACTATTTGTGGTTGACAGCAAACCCCCAATTGCCAAGGACACTGAGATGGCTGCAGACCACTCTGGCTCACTGCCCTCACTGCCCCTAGTCACTAATGTGTGTGTGTGTGTGTGTGTGTGTGTGTGTGTGTGTGTGTGTGTGTGTGTGTGTGTGTGTGTGTGTGTATGTGTTCAGTGCCACAGATGGGCTAAATGCAGAGGTTAAATTCTGTTGTACTGTTGTGGTCTGGCTACACAGTTAAATCTAATGACCTACAGAAGATTTCTTGGAAAGTGAATAATGATTTCCAAACCTAACCTTAGAGTATAAAGGTCTTTGCTTCTAGCATGTGATCTCCTTCCCTCTGGTCCCTGAGAGAGATACACTGAGGTTTGGTATGCATTTGTGTCAGGGACTTCAAAACCCACCTTGGCTGACAGTTTCCTGGCTCTATTGGAGAATGTGTGGTTCAACCATTGCTACCACAACTCTTGCTCTCACCCTTAGAGTACACCCACATGACCATGAGGGAATATGAAACTGTACCCCAGACCATATCACCAGTCCTTCTGGACAAATCACAACAGCAGGAGAGCAGACGATTGACCCTTTGCAAGGCCACAGAACTGTTTGGCATTTAAAGTTAGTGCTTATCGGTATGTAGGTTAGAACAGATAGTGCTGTTATGCACTTGTGTTCTTGGAAGGCTGCCAAGAACACTTAGAAATGACAGCATTAGAAATGACATTGAATCAAGCAAATATTTTATTGTTGAAACAAAGTTGAAATGCCTCTCATGTATATGACTTAAAATTGATCTAACCCTTAGAAGCCTAGGCACATATTTATGTGATATTTTGACATACCTTTATTCACACATTCCAGATATTTTTATTAAATCATGTTTTCCTCAAACATTTACTTCACTCCTACTTAGTTTTTACTTCACACCTCAGAAATCCTGTTGGACATTGATCACTCAGTAATTTTGGTAATGAGTTATTTGTAATGATTACATTAACAAGGATATTTACAATATGCTCTTTGTAATACTTGACAGTAATCCAAATAAAATAAAAACCCTGAATATACTTTATATGTTTGTTTATGTATGTACCAGTATTATCACTTCTCTGGCTTTTATTTACAAATTTTAACAATGTGTTTAATTGTATGTCATCAGATCCGCACCCTCTGGATTATCAGTCAGTCAGATCAGTCAGGAGTCAGACCACAGCTGCATGCAGGTTAACATATAGACTTTTACCTGTAGTGACTTCTAAATTGGAATTTAATTCAGTTGAAACCTGAATTTTTTGCTGTTTTTCCAAGATGGATTACTTGCTTGTAGTTGATCACAAATCGATAGTGGTTAGAAAGCCAGTTTAGACTGGCTGTTTGTTATATGTGTATTGTGTCTGTAGGTGACTCTGATCCTGAGTAATTTAGACTAGAATACAGATTTTTAACCATCTGCAAAGTATGTGTGTTTGGCTCCTAATTCTAGGCTTTGTTTATCATAAGGTAACAATGTGTTTAAGAAACACTAGCTAACACTAGATAAATTCACTTTTTTCTGTCTTTTGCTATCTGGGTGAGTAAATGTTTCAGTATTATTTGTTTACAGGCCTCTGTTCTTATGAATTGTACATTTTACTTTGCTTAAACTGTTCAACATAACATACAGCAATGATGGGATATTCCAGCAGGCCAATGTATTATGCCGTCAAGTTCTAGTTTTCCGGAATCAGTTCTGTGACTTATTCCTAGTACACAAGTGACACTGTGGATTGAGAAATACTCACACAACTTCAGAAATGCACTGTCCCATCTCATTTATTGCATTAAATGCACTGTCCCATTTATTCTTAACTCTTATCATTCATCTCATACTTTTTAGCATGCTAGCCAGTGCTGGACTTTCATAAATCTTATGACTTTTGCATTTGCATCATCCTGTCTTCCTGCCTCACCCACTGATAAACCCAGCTTGTCTAGAGTTTGTACAAGTTTGTAATCTTCTGGTCAGAAATGGGAACTTCAAACATGGCTGTTTTTGGCATGCCAAAATGTGTGTGTGAGTGTGTTTGCACACAGTAATGAGCATAAGCATGTGGAAGGCCAAGCTGAAAGGGGAATTTAGGACACTGGATGCTTCATGTGATGCTTTGAAGAATATGCTGGATGAGAGATGTAAGACAACAAGGATGACAGAGATGTGATTACATCAGCATGTGTTAGTAGCTCCATCCCAGAACAAAGATAAATTAAATTATTCTTCCGTTGCTCTTCAATTCTGATACATAAACAAATGTGTTTTCCCCCTAACATTTCTCAAACTCAAGCAGTATCCTCAAACATTAAATGTTTGATCTAGTATGAGTACACAATGTCTAATACAATTTCCAAATTAAGTGTCTAAATCGGACTTCCATATTTTCCTACCGTATGAAATATATTAAATAACATGAACTATAACATATGAAAATAACTGACACATGAAAATACTGTACACACTGCATAAATAGTTGCACCCAGAGGGAAATGTGGGATTGCAGTGCTATAGAGATTTAAGATAAAGGTTACCAGGAACAATAAAAGATTACAATTTTAGACTGATATGGTGTCCTATGGAGGTTCCTAATGGCGTCCTATGATAATCCATCCCGTGCAGTATAAATATTCTCACTCAGTTCCAGGAGATTTGTTGTTCCAGAGTGTTGATAGTACATCCCATAGCATCCCACACATTTTCAATCAATAATAGGTCTGGCAATGTAACTGGCCATGGCATAGTATCTGTGTCTTCACTGGTTGAAGGACCTCATTAATGCAACGTTGGGCTGTAAAAAAGTGTCTGTAATAAAGACCAAAGGTGATCTGGCATCATATGAAACTATACCCCAGACCATATCACCAGTCCTTCTGGACATACAAAAACATTAATTCAGTTGTGAATTCCTCAAATGTGGGAAGCTTGACTGCCTAATTTCTGATAGTGGCTGCGTTTGTGCTCTCCCCTGATTAGGAAACCAGCCTTGTGACTGGAAGGTTGTTGGTTCAAATCCCCAGTGAGGGAACTGACTAGTGTGTGTGTGTGTGTGTGTGGATGGGTTAAATGTGGAGGTAAAAATAGTTAACTCTTTACAGTGTACATAGCATAACAATTTTATGGAGTTTAATAAATACTAGTAAAACAAAGTATTCAGTGTTATTTTTTCTAATTCCTTAAAGTTTGACCATTTTTGTAAGTTAAAAAAGGAACATGTGGTGTTAAATGTTTAACTATTTTGAAAGTGTTGATTTAACTCAAAAGAGCATGGAGCTATATAAAGTGTTGAAATCAGCTCTGAACAATTTCATTCAACACTGGACTTTATAATACATGGAAGCGAACTGGTGAAATGCACTTTCCAGATGAGAGTAGTTTGAGAACTTCTTTGGCAGCCAAAGTGCTGCTGAGTCAGTACCCACAGTTTTGGCAAATATCACAACTTTTTGGATCAGAGTTGGACTTCATTTCAGTTCTCAACACTTTAGATAATGGATCATACAGGCATATGTGAACCTTTTCAGGTGTTCTGTAAATAACTACTGCAGTAACCCAAAATGTGCAGGATTGTGCCATCAACACACCATAAAAACATATACATACATACAGTTAAAAACTGTTGTTCAGTGCAGTACCATGACACTTCCTGTGACAGAATCACACAGAACCGATTGCCTCAAACTGAACATTACTAAGACAATCATACACTCTTTTAAAGAGTTCTTTAAGGGTTCCTTGGTAAAGTCAAATTGATGGCTACACCACCAAAGAACTTGTTGTGGATTTCCAAAGGTGCAGACACACCCCTTCATTAGTGAACATCCAGGAAATGGACATTGAGAGAGTGGACTTTTACAAGTACCTATGTGTTCACTTAAGCACCAAACTAGTCTTGTCAGTTAACACCACTGCTCAAAAGATGCCAGAGCACACTTCACCTACTGAGAAAACTGAGGTCATTTAGAGTGTAGGGAGCACTCCTGAGGACCTTCTCTGACACCGTGGTGGCATCTATCATCTTTTATGGTGTGGTCTGCTGGGGCAGCAGTATTTCAATGGCAAACAGGAAGAGACTGAAGAAACTCATTAAGAAGGCCAGTTGGAAAGTCCCTTAGACCAGTACAGGCGGTAGTAGATTGAAGGATGTTAGCAAAGCTAACATGCTGCAGAATGACTCCCACCCCATTCAAACAACTCTGGCAGCACTGGGCAGCTCCACTTAATCAAACGTATAAAATGTGCTAGATTCCCCATGCATGGTTAAATTTGTCTTGTTTAGTCTTGTTTGTCCAGATTTCTAAGGGTATATACAATCAGGAGTACTTTAGGATGGTGACTGTGGACATTTTCAAAGCGATTACTTCATTAGTATTTCATTAAATAACTTGTAACTATTTTTTCTTAGTACTTTCACTTGTACTAGAATGAAGCTATCATTACTTTTCAGTGATTTTCTTTAATGTATGCATAGCTGCTGGTCCTTTTCCCTTTCTGTTCTTTGATTTGGGCTGAATATCTTTTTCCATCAGTAACACAGACAGTGGCAGTCCACTGATAATCACTATTCAAGAAAACACTGAAGTATCATGCACTCATCTGGGTTACCGATGGATGAACTGCTTCATCGAGTGTATTTATGCTGGATTGACTGCTTCTTGGAGCTTCAATGTGGGGTTAGCCAAAGGTTACATAGGAGTTCTCAATCTATTTTTTTTTTTTTCGCTGATTTTCTTCTTTGCACATTTGGTATCAGGTCTAAATTTGGTCAAATAGGTGCTTGAACTGCTGTAAAGGGAAAAAACAGCTCATCTCCTTAACCCAGCAGTTTTTAAATCATATAGTATCCCTTTGCCCTGGAGTACACACATGGCAGAGCTGCAGACTTAAAAGCCAGCTTGTGATGGAGAACTCATTTAGCATATGTCCCTTTGGTAATACTTGCTCTTATTTAGATCAGTGGGCCGCCTCTGTATGCCTCCGAACCGGCCTGTAGAAGTGTTTAAGGCAGTGACACCAGGGAGCTCTCTCATTCAAATCTGCACATATATCACCCTACAAAAAGCCTAGCTACTCCTCCGCTGGACCATCAGCCCCCTTGCTCACGTAGACCTGATCAACATCTGATGATATGAAAAATTACCAGTACATGTGATAGTGAATCGAAGAATTAAAAAATTTGGTAATGAAATGTCTGATCCTTCTGGCACTGACTATCATGCCTTGCATGAACTCCAATAATACATGTCATCTGAGTATGCCAGATAATATTCAGTTTCATCCATAAGATAACACTACACAATTTATACAGGTACCTTTAAACGCTAAGAGGTAATGCCACTTCAGTGGTATGTGAATGTGTGAAAGGTAGTAATTCTTTAACACTACTGTAGTGTTGTGCTTCTGTAGACCTAGCATGCTTAGCTTGTCATTTTTTTTTTACCAACTGTCATGAGTGCCCCCCATATTGAAACACTCCAGCTTCTTTTTATGGGCACTGAGGCCAAATCGGGCATGAAAATGTGGTGTCTCAGCCAACATACCAACACACTGAGCCTTTTAAAGATAATCAGAGCAGGCTCCAGCTACAATTCAGCACAAGGCCAGAGTCTGCTCTTAACTTGAAGTAAATGTGAATTTTTGAAATATTGCACATTTACTTACATTTGATCAAATACTAACTTTTTAAGTGCACTTCATTATTTAGTTATTTAGCCCATTTGTTTTTTGCTCTACCCAGTCAGTCCATCTATGGAAAGTGGAAAATTAACATAATAAACTTCTTCCTTTGACTGCTCCCTTTAGGGGTTGCCACAGCAGATTATCTGCCTCCATCTTGCCCTATCCCCTGCCTCCTCTACTGTTAGACCAACACTCTCCATGTCCACCTTTAATACATCCATAAACTTTCTCTGAGGTCTTCCTCTTCTCCTTCTGCCCGGCAGCTCCATCTACAACATTCTTTGTCCAATATATCCACTATTCCTCCTCAACTCATGTCCAAACCATCTCAACCTGGCCTCTCTAGTTTTATCTCGAAACTGCTCCACCTTCACTGTCCCTCTGATCTGCTCATTTCTAATCTTGTCCATTCTTGTCACTCCCAACGAAATTCTCAGCATCTTCATCTCCGCCACCTCCAGCTCAGCCTCCTGTCTTTTAGACAGAGCCACAGTCTCCAAACCATACATCATAGCAGGTCTGACTACTGTCTTGTAAACCTTCCCTTTCTCTCTCACTGCTATCCTTCTGTCACACATCAGCCCTGATACCCATCTCCACCCACTCCATCGTGCCTGCACCCACTTCTTCACCTCTTTTCTGTCCTGTCCATTGCTATGGATGGTTGACCCAAGATATTTCAAGTCATCCACCTTTACAAACTCGACTCCTTGCATCTTCACCTTTCCATCTGCCTCCCTCTCATTCACACACATGTATTCCCTTTTGTCTCTACTAACCTCCATTCCTCTCCTCTCCAGTGCAGACCTTCATCTCTCCAGGTTCTCTTCCACCTGCTCTCTACTCTCACCACAGATTACAAGGTCATCTGCAAACATCATGGTGCCTCCTGCCTGGCCTCATCTGTCAACCTGTCCATCACCATTGCAAACAAGAAGGGACTTGAAGCTGATCCCTAATGTAACCCTACCTTCACCTTGAAACCATTTGTCACTTCAACTGCACACCTCACCACTGTCTCAATATCCTCATACATGTCCTGCACCACTCTCACACACCTGACTTCCTCATATAGTACCACAGTTCCTCTGTTGGCACCCTATCATATGCCTTCTCTAGAAACCATCAAAAATGGATTTTGTTACAACCTGATCAAAAAATCCACTGCCTTCTCTCCTAAACATCTCCATACCTCCACAGGTATGCCATCTGGACCAACTGCCTTTCTACACTTTCCCCTGGCACCACTTTACAATCTCCAATCTCTTTAAGGTGGCATCTCCTGCTAAGGATATAATCCACCTGTGTGCACCTCCCTCCACTCTTGTATGTCACCCTGTGTTCTTCACTCTTCTGAAAATATGTGTTCACCACAGTCATTTCCATGCAAAATCTACAACCATCTGACCTTCTGCATTTCTGTCTTTCACACCATACATAACCAGCACCTCTTCATCCCCTCTGTTCCCTTCACCAACATGTGCACTGAAGTCTGTGCCAATCACCAATCTCTCCTCTCTAGGGACACCTTCTACCACTTCATCAATCATACTCTCACCTCTAACTGACAACCAACTTGTGGTGCATATGAACTGACAACATTCAAAACTTCAAGTTAGTTTCTGACCCTCTCTTTACATCCAGAACACTTTTCACAAGCTGTTGCTTTAGGATTATCCTTACTCCATTTCTCTTCCTATCTACACCATGATAGAACAGTTCGAATCCTGCCTTTCCTGCTCTTGCTGCCTTCTAACCTACCTTCATCCTTTGCTCCTTGATGGTCTTCAACCTACAAAAGTCCAATTTCCAACAGCACCAGAGGCAGTCAATCCAGTATGGCAATATTTGTGATCCGCATTTTAGTTTTGGCACAAGTTTTACACTGGATGCCCTTTCTGACGCAACCCTCATTTATCCAGGCTTGGGAAAGGCACCAAAAGTGCACAAAGTACACCCCTAATGGCTGGTTTAAAATTAACTTAATAAACTATGAAGTACAAATAAAAATCATATTCTCATTTAATAGAATAATAGTATCTACAATATATAGTTTGGATTGTGTCTATGACCATGTCAAATTCAACTTCTACCAATGAAGAATTTAACTGCAGTGGACACAGGATCACCAAAATTGGACAGATAAAGTCTGGAGAACCATAGCCCATTCTGATGAATGTTAAATTCTACTTAAGCTCATAGATGGTAGGGTCATAATTTGGCACTAACAGCAAGAATCCATGAACCCAACTTGCTTTGTGTCAACTGTCCAGGGTGGTGATGGGAAATGTTTTGTTGGCACACTTTGGGCCTGGTAATACCAACTATCACTTGAATGCTAGAGCATATTTGAGTATTGTTGGTGACCAGAATCTCATTTTGTGGAATCCATACCATAAAGTGTCTGTTTTGAGATCAGAAATAGACTCTTCCCAGTATTGTAGTGTTCCTAATAAACTGATCAGTCTCTTTCTCTCTCTCTCTCTCTCTCTCTCTCTGTCACACACACACACACACACACACACACACACACACACACACACACACACACACACACACACACACACACACACACACACACACACAAACATTAAGACAAGAAAAAAGCCCTGTTGAGCGATCCAAACCACAAGTCTGCAATCAGCATGTGATTACAGAGCTTTCTGCTTACACAAGGTGGTGCCAAGTTGTCCTTCAGTAAAATCGATGAATTGCATTACAGTCAATCATTGTCTTAAGCAAACCTTTCCCATTTAAATTGCATTTCTCTGCCAATGTCATTGTAATTATAATGTGATTACAATGCTGAGACAATGTTATTATAATGCTGCAGCATTTAGGCCTTGCGTAAGGAACAGTCTAGAATTGAGCTCCAACATAAGCTGTACAGTATTGCAGAATCAGCAAATCAAATGATTTGAAATCAAAGCAAGTCTCTTGTGTTTCGAGTTATCCTTACAAACACACTCTCATTCTGTTCGCTGTGCTCCCCTCTGCATGTTTCTCTCTTCTTGTCTATTTTTTCATCCAACTCTTCCAAACCCATGCAGAAACTGTACAGGATTGATGAGCGAGTGTAGGTGTTGACAGTGAAGCAAATTAGTGTTTCTTTTTACCTCCAGATAAGAGCACAGAATTTAGTGTGTGTGTGTGTGTGTGTGTGTGTGTGTGTGTGTGTGTGTGTGTGTGTGTGTGTGTGTGTGTGTGTGTGTGTGTGTGTGAGAGAGAGAGAGAGAGAGAGAGAGAGAGAGAGAGAGAGAGAGAGAGAGAGAGAGAGAAAGAGGGATTTTTTTTTTTGCTTTGTTTGGATTTGTCTGGTCCCCTGTAGCTGCTGTTATTTCACATAGTTCATAGGTCAGCATAAGGGGAATGGACAATCTGATAGGTCACCAGTGACCATGATGTAATGTTTGTCACAGTGCCAGAGAAATTAGAATCACACTGGAAAGGTTGTAACATGGTCAAGCCACCTTAATGTTTTTTAAAAGGTAATGTAAGGTTTAGTTTAATAGGTTGCTGTGTGTGGATAGAGAAGGAAGGGTATTCTATTGGGAGGCAGAAAGCTTCATATTTAGGAAGTTGTGCAGTCAGTGAATGTTACACTGCACACCTGTACTTTATAATGATATGCCAGCTTTCTGAGAATGAATGACACTCACTCATAGCTTCAAACTACATATCCTTCCTTTTCTTGCCTTTCTCCTATTCGCCCACTCTCTGTTTCCTGCTCCCTAACTCTTTTTTTCCCTCCTAGCTTTCTCCTGTCTCCTGTCTACATTTGCCTTCCAATTCTACTCTCTTCATCCTGTTTGTGCTCTGACCTTTTCTGTTAGAAAACCACAGTCAGGAAGCAGCATAAATCCATGATAAAATTCTCACTGCATTTGCATGGGAAGGGGTACTTTTCTGTGGTTCTCACAAATACACACACAGGAACTTGAGATGAAATGCTTACTGGTTTCACTGTAAACCACAGTAAAAACTAATTATGGTTAATGTTAAATCCATGGTCAGTAACCACACATTGAAAAACTCAAATGTTATTCTGTAAGGCATCAACCAACATTAGCAACAGTCTCCCACATGCAGCTGTTAAGGTGCAATATGTACAAAATGTGGGTCTGTGTGTGAGGGGGATCAAGGCAGAACACAATGACTAATGACTTCTAGTGCTATAGAAATGTTCATGGCAAAATTTGCATGATGTTTTCACATTTTGATGTACTTTTATTCACCAAAAATTTTAAATGTATTTACAGGAGACATTTTTATTACAGGAGATGTTTCAATTTTCAGAAGATCCTAGGATACTCAAATATTTCTTCATTTCAGATGTAAATATGTTCAACATATTTGACAGTGGTCTAAATGAAATAAACCAGAATGTCCTTATTTTTGCTTATTTATGTACGTTTCAGTATTATCACTTCTCAGGACATTTATTTTGAAATTTGAACACAGTGTGAGCAAAGAAAGGAGCAAACAGGCCCTCCCTTCATATTTTCCTCTGTAACCTAATATCTGGATGATGTCATTAGTTCCACTCCCTCTCTCTGTTCAGTCAGAGTCCACATGCAAGTTGAGTGTGTACTAGTGGGCAGAGAAGTAAACATGCACTGGAAGGCTCCTTTGGCATTTAACCTGGGATTTAATTCAGTTATATACAAGGAACATTTAGTCTTTTTTCAAGCTAAATAACTTGAGGTTCAAGGTTCAAGGTTTGGTTTATTCATCACATACATAGTTATACACAGTACAACATGCAGTGAAATGCTTTTTTGTAACTGTCTGCACCCA
Source organism: Acestrorhynchus altus (assembly GCA_034509495.1). Classification (NCBI taxonomy): domain Eukaryota; kingdom Metazoa; phylum Chordata; class Actinopteri; order Characiformes; family Acestrorhynchidae; genus Acestrorhynchus; species Acestrorhynchus altus. Next base: position 26,488,320 of record CM067503.1, read on the forward strand.
CAGATGAATAGGAGGGGGAAAGGAGAAGGTGCCTGCCCCCTCATTATCATGTCCCAGGTGTGATCAATATCATGTTGTTTTTAAGACCCTTTGTCTCAGTCTGTCTTTGTCAGTCCTTTTGTCACCTACTCTGTATGTTAGCATAGTTTGTGTTTGTTTGTACTTTGTTTCCCCACTCAGTATGTAAGTGTAGCTTGCTTTGGTTTGTTGTTTGTAATCTTTGTTTTAGTAGAGATCCTGTTTGTAAATCTGGTTCCTTTGTTTGACTAGGTTTAGTTTTACTGTATTTTGTGTTAGTGTGAATTCCCCAGTTTTTTGTTTGTTAGTATCCTGGGTTTGTTTTTTCTTTATTTCATTAAATCATTCACCCCAGCATTTACCTCCACACCCTTAGTCATCTGATCTGTCTGCCTGAACCTGACAGTGACCACCACCCACTACTCTACCTAGTGAATGCTGGGTACATTGGTGTTTGAAAGTTTAACCCTTTTGAATTATCTTCATTTCTGCATAAATATAACCAACAAATAATCATATTTAAATCCTAAAATAAAGAGAACCAAATCAAAGAGACACAATAATGTGTATTGTTCAAAATACAGTACAATATACTGTATACACTTGTATACACAGTGCATCTGAAAAGTGCTTCACTTTTTGCACATTTTGTTGCAGTTGCAGCCTTATTTCAAAATACTGGGTATATGCGCTCTGACTGTGCCACCGAAGGATATGCACAGAATTGTTCCAAAGCCACTTTTTTGTTAGCTTGGCTTTGTGCTTAGGATCATTGTTCAGTTGGAAGAAAAACCTTCATCCAGAGCATTCTGGAGCAGGTTATCATGAAGGGTGTCTCTGTACATCATCTTTTCCTCGACCCTGACTAGTCCCTAAGTTTATGCTGCAGAAAAACCACCACCATGCTTCACTGTAGGAATGGTATTGACTAGGTGAAGAGCGGTGCATGGTTTCCTCCAGACACATTGCTTGGCTTTCAGTCCATAAAGTTCAATCTTTTTGTTTCTAATGGTCTGGGAGTCCTTTAGGTGCCTTTTGGCAAACTCCAGACCGGATGTGATGTGTTGTTTCCTGTGAAACTGCACTCACTTGTGCAATTGAGTTCCATACAGTAGCTTTAGGATGAGTGGGAGTGACGTTTGTGATTCAGAGATAATCATGAAGCATCAGTACCTTACCAGACTAATTCGCTCATAATTCAGCTATTCAGCTCATTAATAAGCCCTTCAGACTTTCAAGGGGTGTGTTAAAGCTAAAATGTTTTGGGCAGGTGGGCCTCTAGGAACAGGGTTGGGAAACACTGTATTCCCAGAAAAATAGAGGCTGATGGACTACATAATTTGAAAACTACAGCTACCTTTACATTGTGTGAACATTCCAAAATGACTTGAATTAAATCATAATTTCATTGACTTCCTTTAATAGTTACACTTTCCTTTTACTGTAAAGTTACAGTTTTGGAGATGAGGCAGTCATTTTCCTTTCAGTAATGTAGGGGCTTTTACATTTCACATTTTTTATTTTAGAGTGGCTAGAAAAGCTCAGGTGGCCCAGAAGTGTCCCCCGGTGCAGCAGGCCTTAACGAGACTGACCTTAAGCCCAGTCACCATAGGCCCAAATCAGTGCAAAAGCAATAAACTACAGGGTGAACTTCAGGTTTAATAAGTATTGGAATTTCTACTGTGTGTGTGTGTGTGTGTGTGTGTGTGTGTGTGTGTGTGTGTGTGTGTGTGTGTGTGTGTGTGTCTAAGGGTGGGTCTCTGATACAATCTGGTTGGAGATTCACTTTACTTGGAGATTTTGCTGTCTCAGCCAGCTTTAGTGTTTATGTGTGTTACACTGAAGGTTATTTTTGTTTGTGTGTGGGGGTTTGAAGTGTATTTGTGTGTGTAAGACAAAAAGAAAACAATAGCCCACATAGATTTGCCATACCTTATGTCTTCAACAATCTCCAAAGATGAAGATTTAACTTTGTATTATGATGCAAAATCCTTGAGAGTGCCCTATTACACTGTGATGTGTTTTTTGGCCATAGAACCCATACGTGAAATAAGTTCTACCATGTGTAGATAGAACATATCTGATATGTAAAAGGGAGCCAACCTGTTAAAAAAAACAATAATATGGGCCATGATAAATATACATTTTTGTGAACAAAAAGAACATCTAGAGGCTGAACCGTGATGTGATATTAACAGTTGTAAAAAGTGACTGTCTATATTAAGTTGTATTATTAACTATCTTACCAGATAAATATTTGTCACCTTTCACACTGGTGATTTAATTAATTAATTTCTTTAATAAACCTCTAGGTTTATTTAACATTTGTCAGTATCTGACTTTACAGTACACAGAGATTGCATAGATGTAACTAGTCCAGGTCAATTTAGATATTAAATTGCCCAAGAACATAAAATTGTATTTGACATAATTAACTAATGAGAGTTCAGTACATGAAAGTGATTTACAACTGGTCAATTCCAAACCCCTAAATCTACTATGTAACAGTCTTGACACACATTTTACATGCATTCAAACCACCGTTGAAAGTCTTCTAAGGCTAAGTGGCCACTCCACTGTCCGGAAAATAATTTACAAGTGGAGAACATTTATAGCAAATTCCAACATGGCCAGTTCTTCCCACAATTGCAAATGGAGGTTTGCAAGGAGAAAAAAAATTAACAAAAAAAGAGAGAGACTACCTAGACAGAAAACAGTACCAGTGATTTTAGAATAATAAAACAAGTTTCATATGTATTCTTCTGCATGTTGCAACACTATGGGTAAACTGTTATAAATTGTTAAACATTGGATTGGAATCCAATGCACAGTTGCTGAAATACACTCTTTTAAACAAGTCAGGAGTTTTGAACTAACTGTCAGTAATCAGAACCAAAATGATGGCTGAATGATGACTGAAGCTTCTGTACACATCTGCTTCACTTTTGGTCATCATACTAGTGGATCATGTGCTAGCACTGCACCATGCATGAAGCACAAACAAATTTTAACCATTAATAAAGAGCTGTCTTTTCCCAGCTGTGGAGAAAATTTGGATTAGGGTGAAATTAGGGCCTGTTTTACTGAAATTAGGGAAGAGGAGGAACATTAGTTTCACAACGCATTAGGATTGATGTCTACCCAGTTTGAGAGTAAGGCACACACAGCTGTTGCTAGGGTGATCAGGGCCTTGGAAACATTAACACACAGGCTAATGTAACCCTTCAGCTCCATCAGGTTGGACTTAACCATGCCTTTTGACAAATTGTAGGGTCATATGTACGCCAGGGCCCCTGATCTCAGGAAGCAGTGCTTTAAGCAGTGTGGTGGGGAAACGGGAAAGTGCCATGTTTATTTACAACAGCGGATTCAGTCTCAATCTGCTGAGAATAAAGATCATAACAAGGTGCTGTGATTGAACTGCTAACACACATCTCAGCTCAAAGTTGTAAAGGAGTCAAATGGGTTCTTCATCCATCACCTCTGTTCAGCTCTCAAAGTAATGAACTTCCAGTGGAAGTTCAGAATGTTCACTAGTATACACACGCATTAACTCTCTCTCTCTCTCTCTCTCTCTCTCTCTCTCTCTCTCTCTCTCTCTCTCTCTCTCTCGCTCTCTCTCTCTCTCTCTCTCTGTATGTGTGTGTGTGTAGACCCCCTGACCCCTTTTTGAAAGAAAGCAGCTGGGTTTAGGTTACATGTCAGGAATTCCATGCAGATTTACATTTAGGGCATGATTTCATTTAAACAAATACACGTACACTACCCTGGCAGAATTGATACTGTCTGGGCTGTTTGTAATGATTAGATTTTCATATTCTTTTACACTAAATATTTTATTATTATTATTATTATTATTATTATTATTATTATTATTATTAGTAGTAGTAGTAGTAGTAGTAGTAGTATCAGTAGTAGTAGTAGTAGTATCAGTAGTAGTAGTAGTAGTAGTAGTAGTAGTAGTAGTAGTAGTATCTAATGTTTATACTTTTTTACATAATGTATTATACATGTTAGTAGTCATCAGGCTCTTATCTCAGTATCTTTGAATGAATACAAATGACCTTTAACTAGTCATTTATTAATGTCCCCTTGAAGGCTAGGGATCAGTTATTTGGCTGGGTACATGATACTATAAACACACCACAAGAGTTGAACAGAACAGAACTACACCTGACTATGTAACATAATTGTCTCTCCAAATGAAAGCTTCAGCAAAATGCCATGAGTGGAAATGTTTGGCAACACTATATTTTGATGGACTTCTGTATATGCTTCATAGATTCAAGAGAGATCACATGTACATTGCCTTGTGAAAGTAAGTTTTTTTGTTTTGCTTACTTACAACCTGGAATTTAAATTGATTATTTGAGGGGTTGCATCACTTCATTTACAGAACACAACTTTGAGCATTTGATGATTTTTTATTATTATTATCTCAACTGGATTAAGGTCTGGGCTTTGACTAGGTCATTCAAAAACATATACATGTTTTCCCTTAAATCACTTGAGTTTTGCTTTAGCAGGATATTTTGGGTCATTATTCTGTTGGACGGATCAAATCCAGGATCAAATCACTGACAAACCACAGCAAGTTTTGCTCAAGAATATCCCTGTATTTAACACCATGCATCTTCCCTACTGCTGAAAAATATGCTCACAACATGATGCTGCCACCACTATGTTTCACTCGGGGGATGGTGTTCTTGTAGTGATGAGATGTGTTGGTTTTGCACCAAACATAGTATTTTCCTTGGTGGCCAAAGAGTTTGAATGAGAGAACCTTCCTCCATACATTTGGGTAGTCGCCCAAATGCCTTTTGGCAAACTTGAAGCCTTGAAGCAAAATGAGCCTTCCTATTGTTGTCTGTAAGTAAAGGATTTTTTTCTGGCCATTCTTCCAAGTCCAGCTCTATGTATTGTACAGCTTATTGTGGTCATATAGACAGATATGCCAGAAAGGTCTCTGTTTGGTAACTCTGTAGCTCCTTTAGGGTTATGTTTGGTCTCTGATCTGCCTTTCAGATTAAGGCCCTGCTTGCCTGGTCTGAGAGTTTTGGTGGATGGTTTCATGTTCTTTCCATTTAAAGATAATAGATTTGATGGTGCTCTGTGGGATAATCAGAGATTTGCATATTTTTTGTAATCCAACCTTGACTTGTACTCCTCAGCAACTTTGTCCCTGACTTGTTTGGAGATCTCCTTGGTCTTCATGGTGTTGTTTATTTAGGTGTGCCTTTTGTTTAATGACGTTGCAGCCTTTCAGTAAAGATTTGTATATGCTGACAAATCATGCAACACTTAGATTGAACACAGATGGACTTCATTTCACTAAGCAAGTGACTTCTGAAGGTAATTGGTTGCAGCAGAACTATTTATTTTCTATTTTTGTGGACAGATTAGGCCAAATTAAATATTTTTTGTTTAAACAAGAAACATTTTGGCATTTTGTCTGCAGAAAGGAAAGCACTGTATTATCACATTAAATCCTTCTCCCATCTGTGAAACTTGGTTGTGGTAGTATCTTGATTTGGGCATGTTTTGCCATCATTGATGAAATAATGAACTCTCAATTATACCAGCAAATTCTAGAGGAGTTTCAGGCCAAGTCAAATTCCTGACATTTTGTGGAATGACCTGAAGCAAGCAGTTCATTATAGGAAACACGCAAGCATAACAGAGTTGATGCTGTATTGTATGAAGGAATGGGTTAAAATTCCTCCAAGTGGATGTGCTGGACTAATCAATTACCATTTAGTGCACTTATTGCTACACAAAATAATGAAAGCAAAGGTTACATACTTTGCCACTAAGAGATGTGTAATATTGGATTACCTTCCTCAGTAAATTAATTTGTTTAATTTGGTTTGCCTCTATTTTTATGACATGTGAAAATTGGATAAGGTTTTAGGTCATATTTGTATAGAAATCTAAATACAGGCTAAATTTAAATCACATTTACTTCAATGGTAAAAATTGTGCTTCAAGCTGATTAAGGTCCAAGCTGACATCAATGTCAGCTGTGTCCCCTTAACCCAGTGACCTTTGACTTCCAGATCTACATGTCAATGTCCAGTAGCCACACAGAGTCTAGAGTTCAGAGATGGAGTACAGAATACCCTGCCTTTGATGACCACAGATATATGAGCTTGAGGATGACTTTGCCATGGTGACAAATCAGGGGCTTGTGTCTTTCAAAAGACCACTTAAAGGCTTAGAGAGTGACAGGAAATTGATACCAGACTAATAAAAGCTAATCTGTGGCTTAGAGGGGCTCAAGGTGGGCTTCTCACAGGTTCTTTGAGGTCCTTTTTGAAGTGATTATAGCTTAATGTTCAAGGCCACTTTTACCAATATCGGAGACCTAGGATGAGACAGAGCTTGATGCCCTCTCTGATTGATTTATTCAATTAAAAGGATTACATTCCATAGACATCACATAACTTGTACTCAATATGCCATCTCATTAGTGTACGTTTAATATGTCATGATAAAGCCACACATAGAATCTGGGTTTGTGAAGCATCCATCCTGTAGCTGTCTAAAAGATTCAAAACCTTGACGCTGCCTTACAAAGCTGAAAATGGACAAGACACTCTGTACTTTATGGCAGTGGTCAAAACTCAATCTGCACCAAGAGCCCTTCAAGTATCAATTACATCTCAGCTTAACACACCAACCCTCAAGATGCATGGAAGACAAGACTCTTTCCTGTTCTGGCACCAAAGTGGTGGCATGAACTTCCCCTGGCTGTCCTAGCAGTTCTTTCAGGATCATCTCTTTCAAGGGCATTTAACTTAATAAAGGCATATAATTCTGCTATGTCTTGTGTCATAAAGTGTAATATGTTGTGCATTGGGGTATCATCTGAGTAGAGTGCAAAAAGAAACTGTTTTGTCAGTCACATTTTTCTGTGACAGCATCAGAACTCTTTTTTTTACATTTTTTTTTAGGTTTGGTATATTCATTCATTCATTCATTTGGTTTGGTATAGTATATGTTTATTCAGGGTAAGCATTGGGACGACAGGGCTAAAAAAGGAATGTTAAGTGTGTGTTCAGAATAGGTAGGAGCACTAGTTGCAGGACCTGTTTACCGTAACACTGGGCTGTTAAAGTGCCTGTAATGAGGATCAAACATGATCTGTAAGTACCCATACCATGACACCAGGCCATCTGGAAGTGTGACATGTGATAACAAACTTCTGATTTTGGCAGTGACCTATGTGCCTCCATCTTGGTCATTTCCATGTCTGGCCCAACTCCATTGCAATTGTTTCGTTCCTTCTGGGTGCAACTATTTTTTGACAATGAGTGTATTTGACTTGGGATTTAATGTGAACTTTGAAATATGAATTATGGAAACATATTTCTAGAGAAAGGATTGTTTTGAATTTGCTTTCAGATCATCACTGCTCAGGCTCATCTGTCTCTACATCTGATAAACGAATATCCGAGCACTCATTTGAATGCAGTAAGGCTCAGCTATGTTTGGGAATTCATTTTGAAAAAAGATGTCTAAATGTGTTAATGATTTAGTGAACTGGAATATTTAGGTAAAAGTATTTAACTATGTAAAACCTAATTTGTCAACAATCTGTGTAAACATCTCAGTAAATTATGGCCACCTGTGGCTGTTATGCTGAATTGAAAAGCAGCTACAAGAGGCCAAAAAGAGATTTGTGCAGAAACAAATGACATATTTTTGTTATTTGTTTGTTTGTTTGTTTGTTTGTTTAACCACATCATACCACATTAAACTTCATATAATGATTATGTGTGAATTCCATAATTTAGAACCATCAAAAATATTCTACCTTTTTCATAAAACATTTTGAAGTTGAAAGTTTATCATGATGTCTGTCCGTCTGTCATACTGTTCATTATAATTGACGGGTTCATTTCTTCAGTAATGATTAATTACTGTGTAATAGAGAATTTAGTGCTGTCACTTTAGAGAATGACCTCACTGCCCCTGGCCAAAGCAGACCTTTATATACCAGGGGACCCCTCATCCATCAAACCCTCACACCTCCAAAAAAAAAAATACTCTCCATGCTTTATGATAGCAGAGGGAGAAGCTTGTAATCACGTGGTCATACAAATCCTGTTGACCAGTTCTGGGGTAAGATGAGTATTACAGGAAACTACAGTGACATGTTTATATGCAAAATTCCCAGAATGTCCAGAGGAAAATGTTGCTCAAATGTTCATCTTTGATGTCTCAGGAGACTCACTTACATTTCATTTAGAGATCAACTTGATCTCACATGTTTCTCCTAAAACTGCTTAGCAGAAACAGCATCAGACAAAAATGCTACTTGAGATCTTTCCTTTCTTGATATAATCTCTTTCAAAGCTCTGTATTTCTAGAATAACAGGAATTCCTCAGTAAACCAATAAAAATGTTGCAAAATCATTCAGGACTTGAGTACTAAAGATTCATAAGTCTAATTGAACACACTAAGTTCAGTTAACACAAACAACTATCCAATTAGCTTTATTATTAAAACCTTTATTATTTCTTCCACAGAAATAATTTTGCATCATCAAAAATCATATGAATCATATGTGTTTTGCTAGAATATTGTGTCCTCTATTTGTATTTTCAAGTTTATCATTACCATTTATCAAATCCTGTGTACAAATGTTTACACTCCAGTGAACTTCCCATTATGTGTCCAAACTAAGAGAGCTTCAGTTTTGTTTTCTGGACGATGACAGACAAGGATGTCTTTGATCAAAAATAAAGGATACTGTACAATCACTGCTTTGTTCAAGTAAAACATTAATTCATAGATGTTGATTGTGCAGGTATTCACCCATAACTCACTGAGATTTGTGTCACAGACCCTTTAAAGGATGGGGAAATGTCCATACAGCACTTTTACTATAACTCATGAAGACCCTCAGAGACACATACTGAACATCCTGCTTACGTCACAGGACAGTGTGTGTATGAACATGTGACCTCATTTACAGAAAGACAGAGGGGTTGGGCAGTGCTTGAAGCAAAAACAGGTTATTTTAATTCAATAAGCTATGAGAGTCCGTGCATCACTTAGATTTGATCAAGAAAAAGGTGTTTTTACATGATGTGAAGCAGAGTTTTCAGTGGTTTATTGCATTTATTTAAGTGATCAGTGTTCAGTTTATAAATTAAGTAATGACCAAACCTATTGGCACCCTTGGATTTTTTCAAGATAATGCACCATTTCTCCCAGAATAATATTGCAGTTATACATTGTGTTATACACAGGTTTATTTCCTTTGTGTGCATGGGAATAACACAAACATAAGCCACAAAGCCAAAATTGATATAATTTCACTCAAACCTCAACTTAAGATTTCATTGTGCATCTTTTGGAAAAAGTAACTGAAATCAATTGCTTTCAATAAAATTGTAGATTTTTTTTTTCCCACAATTGATAGCGCTGTTGCCTCACAGCAAGAAGGACCTGGGTTCGATCCCCGGGTGGGGCGAACTGGGAAGTTTCTGTGTGGAATTTGTATGTTCTCCCCGTGTTCGTGTGGGTTTCCTCCGGTTTCCCCCACAGTCCAAAGACGTGCATGATAGGTGAATTGGTGACTCTAAAGTGGCCCTTAGTGTGTGTGTGTGTGTGTGCCCTACGATGGATTAGCGCCCTGTCTAGGGTTGTTTCCCGTCCTTGCGCTCAGAGTTGCCGGCTGGGCAATGAACTCACCCGTGACCCTTTTGGAAAATGAACCGTTTGGAAAATGAATGAATGAATGAAAGTCCTCAGACGGTTCTCTTCTTTTATTTCTGTTCTTCATGGTTAGTATTGCACACACAGTGCAATACTTAAACTTTTGTTTAAGGTGTGATTTTTAAATTGCTTGCCCCTGTTACTTTGTCACATGTGAGTTTAAACAAGCATCACATGCTTGAAACAGTTATTGACCCACAATTTTGAAAATGTTTGGTTTTGTGTGAAATTATGTCAATGTTTTTTTTCTCTCTGCCTTTTTGTGTTATTCCAGTACACACAAAGGAAGTAAAGCTGTGTAAAACTGTTCCTTCATACAATGTAGCTAGCTTGTTAACAAGGTCACAAAAGTGAGTATTGTTGGCAGATAACATTAGAGCAAAGGTTTAGTTATAGAACTCTACAATAACTAACATGAAATAAACATTACTGCATGAAAGAAACGTTACTGTTGTTTCTAGGCTTTATAACTAAGGATCAGAGTAACCTACAGACATCATACACACATTGTAACAGACCCTATGTAATGATCTACAATGTGTGATGTCAGTTTAGAGTCCAGAAGAGCCTTCCAGTTCCTGTTTACTACTCTGTAAAGGAGTACGTGCTCAACCTGCATGCAGACTCCAACTAATCAGAGAGAGGGTTAAGGTTAGGGTTAGGGATAAGGGCTAATAATGTCAGTGAGCCAGAGGGTTATAGAGGAAAAAGAGAAAAGAGGGGCTGTTTGCTCTCTTTCTTTGCTCACACAGTGTTCAAATTTGAGAGTAAATGTCATGACAGTGAAATAATACTGAAACATACATAAATAAAAAAATAATTATAAATACATCATTTCTGTCTCCTTTAACTGAGGAAGACCTCAAAGAAGGTTTATGGATGTAGTGAAGGTGGACATGGAGATGGTTGGTATAACAGTGGGGGAGGCAGGGGATATGGCAAGTTGGAGGCAGATGATTCGCTGTGGTGACCGCTAAAGGGAGCAGCCAAAAGAAGGAGAAGAATTGCTTTCTCCTTTAACTGAACAGACTGTTCTGTTGATTTATCTCCTGATATCATACAGTCTTGAATAAATTAAATTAATTCAAAAAAAAAAATTATGACAAACAAATGAGAAACTTAAATATTCTGCAAGGCTAATAAATTACATACAAAATATTCACAAATACCATTTCTCCACCAGTAAGTGTAAAGTCCAAACATACAGCTCTCTGGACCATAACGTATGTAACCAGATTATTTCAGTGTGGTTTAATCCAGGTGGTCTGCATGGGTTCATAGATTTGTCAAACACAGATGCCGCAGAGCATGTGGGGATTAAGATAGGTTGTAAAAGAAACCTTGTTTTGGTAATATGGTAAACAAACATTTTTAAGATGTTTTTCTGAAAATGTGTGTGTTCAGTGTTGCTCACCCATAAAAGTGACATTAGGCATGTGTGCTGTGGGGTGTGTAGATGGTTGGTAAGTCCTGGTCCCTCCTGAGGACTATGTTTGGCTGCTCTCAGTAAATCATACTCTATATGGCTCAAAACCAAAGGCTTTCTGTTTGTGTTTTTCATGGGAACTTTCCCTTTGCACTAACTATTCACAGTGAAGTGCATACATTTTGTGGGTCTGTGGACATGGTTTACTTTAAATATGATCACTGAGGCTTTGTGACACTCGGATGAACAAGAGGAGACAGTAATTGTGTTTGGCAGTTTGGCTGCCATCTCATTTTATCTATCTCATTTTTCTCTATTAGTAAAGTGATCGCTCATTGATCACATATGATCCATGATTTAACAAACTGAACATTCATAGAGTTCATAAGCTTGCAAAATTATTTCTCAGTTCTGAAGGCAGATCTTTGAGGCAGAACAAATGCAATTGGTTCTTAAAATAATGAGTTAAAATAACCAGTAAGATGAGCATTAGAAATGAGTATCTGCTTATTTTGAAATATTTATTTATTTGTTTGTTTGTTTGTTTGTTTGTTTGTTTGTTTGTTTGTTTTTAAGTTTTATATGAAGTTCTCAGAAAATTACTTGGAAAACTAGCTAGCTAGTTTTGAAGGCAGCATTCCACAGCTTCTATCCAATCTTTTCTTTACTGCTCACCAGCACAGATCCAAGAAGAGGCATGTCTTCAATTCCACCACAAAATGCTGTCGCTTACTAAAAGCACCCCACACATTTTTATTCTGGGATAGGTCTGGCAATGCAACTAACCATTGAGTAGTATCTGTGTCTTCTAGGCGAGATCTTGAGATGGCAGCAGTATGTAAGAATTGCTCTGTTGAAATAGTGTCTGTAATGAAGACCAAAGCTGATCTGGCATCATAAGAAACTGCACCCCTAGTTCACCTGTTTGTTTTTAATATCCAGGCTGTGAGCCGCATAACTGAATTAAATACATGAAGGCTTCATATTAGTATGTTTTTAATTTTAATTAAAATAATGATAAATCATTAGTCATAGAGAGTAGCTGCAGATGATTATGAGTAAACCATTGGAGAAAACAAATGTTTCATAATGAATGCTGAGATTGAACACATCAAGTGGCCCAATATAGAATAATTAATCATGAACAATAAAGAAACTAAAAGATAGTACTTTGAATAATATCCAAATGTTAAAAACAGATGTATTAATTATATAATTTTGTGTTAATTATATAACTGAAAGACAGAGGTAGCCTTGCCATCGACACCTTGCAGTTGATGAACTCCCTGCTAACATTCATGTTATTCATGCCAATAACCTAAACACTTACCTCAGGATACACGGGGCTCCTTGGGTCAGCTCACAGTGCCACAGTGTTTGCATACGTGCTATATAAGCTCTAAATACGAGATCACAGTTCATCCTTGCTGCCCTCACTAACCCAAACCATGTGTAAGGAGATGGACCCCCTCTCAGTGCTGTCAGTCAAACAGCCAGGAGAGAAGTACTGTGGTGCAGGCGGACACAGTTAATTCAGGTGCATACACAGAGCAATGCACATGCTTGCATATGTGCACATACTTTCACCACAATTTTATATGTTTTAAAGAGGTACTGATTGCACTTACACAACTGAGTAAATATGCAAATATTGATTTCAATCAGCTGTGTGTCAGAAACCTGTTTTATTCTTGGATTAGCGTGTGAGTACATCTGCATTTTGTCAGTTATTGTTTTGATCTCTCAAAGCACTTTGTGATTATAGTTGTGAAAGGAACAGGATGCTAGACAGTAAGGATACTAAAGACTTCTTTGGAATGGGAAGATGGTGGCTGTCGTGAAGCACAGAGAGACAACCACACTACACAGGGAGATGTTGAATCAGTAAGAAAACATACTTTTGGATTAGCTGCCTTCCATAGGTCAACTCTAGTGCTTGCTGTTCTCGTGCCAGCTTTACTGTATAAATCATTACTCTTATACTTGTCAAAATAGATACACATTTATTTCAAATTACAAAATAAAAAAAAATAGCAATAAGGTGTGCTTTCATGCCTTCCTTGTTTGGACTGGACTTTCTGACCTTTCAGTTTGGTCTGAACAAAAATTGCAGGCGTCTCAGATCATGGTCTGGACCAAATTACCAGAATTTTGTCAGACATAAAGAGGTGGTCTCAGTCCTGACGAATTGAACCATGGTTAGGGTTACCACAGTAACCTTAATCCTTGCCCTGTTGTTGTTGTTTTTTTATGGGGGGGGGTTTAACAGCAAGGGTCTCCTCTTTGCACATCACCTGTGAAATTCAAACTTGTTTGGTCTTTTTCTGATGGTAGATGCTGCATTTTGACATCAACTGTGACCAGAACTACCTGTGGGTCTCACATTGTAGGATTGTAGGAGACTTCTGTACACATCTTGTGTTCTCTCTGTTCTTAGGATGAACTTGCTAAGATGGCATGACCTGGCCATGTTGGAAGCTGTTTTAAATGTTCTCCATTTATAGATTATATTATATGACAGTGGATGAACAGCTGATTTCTGTTTTGAGATCTTAGTCAAAACATTTCCAAACGCATCTGCATCTACAACCCTATTTCTAAAGGCCTCAGAGAGTTCTTACCATGGTGATCCCATTCACTTCAACAATCAAGAACAAACCAAACTAATGTCCAAGATTTAAATAAGACAGCCTCCTCCAAAGTCCTCTCTAACGGTCATCTTCAGCCATTGTGCTGCCTGATTTTAAGCAGTAAATGTTGGGATGTCCTAATTTTTTAATTCATACACACACACACACACACACACACACACTGGCTGATGCAAATATAAACAGAGGTTGGTTAGAAGGGCTATGGGTGTTTCTGCACTGACTAGGTTCTGGGTGTTCATGTGGTGTGTGTTTGGGTTTGGGGAATATAGCAGCTGAACTCAGCATGACACTCTGGTTCACAGAGAGGCTTCCTCTCCCGTTCCCTCGGCATGCTTTCCCCCTTTCCGTTCTGCTAATTTCCCTTATTCATATTCCCTCTCTCTCTCCTCTCTCTCTCTCTCTCTCTCTCTCTCTCTCTCTCTCTCTCTCTCTCTCTCTCTCTCTCTCTTTCTCTCTCTCTCATGCGCAATAGTTCTCATTTCCAGTTACCTTACCTCTACATTTCTATTTTTTCCCATTTCTACCTCTAATTACAGATACTGCCTATGCACCTTATCATCAGTCTCTTTATATCATATTGAAGCCCAAGCTTTCAGCTGTTTTGTTCCACTTTGGTGATTTCTTCAGCTTATGACATTCAAAACGAGGTGTACAAAACATATCAGGAGCAGAGTATGCTTTTGAGAACACATCAATCTGTTCCTCATACAAATTATTTTCAGAGCATGATGAAGACAGATGTCAGAAGCAGCTTTCCATCCTCAGGCCGCTTGATAAGTTGATTAAAGCCATGCAGCATGAACATGAATCATGTAAATCAAATAGGAGCCGCCTGGACCTGTGAAGAAGCTCCCTTTGTTTGAATTATTTGAGCACAGAGGGAGTTCACCATGAAGGATGTTTCTGTTCAGCATGCTCTGAAGAAAACACTATTGTAAATAGGAATCTGATATGTTAACGACATCTTAGTGTTGATGAGGCTGGCTGTGTGTGCATGACAGATTTTGTGGGAGTATAAATGTTTAACCCCATACATCTGCTGTACTTCTGGCACAAACATACTAGCCTTAGCAAACAAACATATCAACCTTGTGGCTTTCTGCTGTCAGAGTGTAATGACAGGAGCAAATTCAAATTTATTTATATATATATACTGGTTTTCACAACAAAAGTATGTCAAAAGACAGCTGGAATAGGTGGGTGTAGGTGGATGTAGTATTAGAGTCTCTTGGCAGAACATTTGCTGGGCTTTCATAACCAACTAGGCACTAGTGTAGTTCTCAACTCTAAGAACAGAGATTTACTGCACCCACACCTAGACAATTGCTTCACATTCATCTAGTTCAATTGTGATTCATATGAGCAGTGGTAGCCTTGAGGATCAACATTCTAGTCAGCTTTGATCATGTTTATTGAAACAGGGAGAGCAGACAGAAAGCAATCAAGAAAAACACAACCAAACTGATGAAACAATGGTGAGAAAAGGTTTTGCACTTTTAGAAACATTCAGGGCTTGAGCCATTAAGCACAACCCTAGCATGGCCCATGGTATGACACTGAGTAATAACCCATTCATGGGTTTATTGCATTCCTTGTTTTTTATAATTTAAATGGTTGTCTTACATTGCTGATAGAGTAAGCTCCCTCCTCCACAGCTCTGCTCTTTATGTAAAGTCAGACAGACTTTGGATTTACAGCTCTTGAAACCTGTGTTGTTGGCAGGAGGCCGGAGAAGGGGTGGGAGTTGAAGCATTTGGCGTTTGGCCCAGCCCCTGGAGGAAAACTGGAGACCAGGTAAGTCTCCACCTCCTCACCCCTACCCATTCAGGATGTCCTGTCGGATAGGGTGCAATAAACAGAGTCCAAAGTCTTTGTCAAGCTCCTCATGTACCGTACCCATGTTTGAAGTTGAACAGAAACACATGCAACACTTTCTCTTTCCTCAGTATTACCTTGTTGCTGTGAGACTATGAGGGTGGGTGGCCAGTATGATAAAAAAAGCTTTGTCTCAGCTTGACCTGAGGAATGCAGACTGCATAGAAGAAAGTACATCAGTATATAATACAGGTATGAGCCATACAATATATTGACAAAAGCACTGGAAGAACTGCTCATTCACTGGTTCTTCTAAAATCAAAAAGACTTTATCCTGCTTTTATTGGAGGATCTGTTTGCATTCAGTGCATTTGGTTCATGTTATATAGATAAGAATCATTTGGCTGTGTAAAGAACCCTTTGTGCATCCTGCTGTTTAAAGAATGTGTTGTAGAGATGCTCTACATTGGAGATCCACCCGTAAAACCTATAGATCAGTTAGTATATCCAGTTAGGACACCTTCAGTCTTATACAGTATGCTCCATGTTGTCAGTGCATGGTGTTAGTCATGCATGCTTGCCTTGACTGTGAATATGGCCTAAAAACAAGATTTCCCAATTAGTTTGTAACCCTCCTCTTCCCAGAGTAATTGCTCACAGATTGATCAAACTACAAAAAAGAACCCCCTGTACAAATTGTGTTTCTGTGATTAATTTGCTCTTGTTTGTCTCAATTGATGAAAGCCTGTAAGAGATTTGATTGGTTTACATCTGTTTTACTACAAAACGGTCCAGGTCAACAGAGAGCAAGAGACAGATATGGACTGACAAAGAGAGCCGACATGCACTCAATATTCTTACCAGATGCAGCTTTTCAGCTGTTTGTTTTGGAGGCTCAGAGTGGTGGGGTCCCTACTCGTTTATTTCTCCTGATCCTGTTCCAGCTCTCCCAGTGCCAAGCAACTCTACCAGAACCAGGTACACTGATGTCTGTTTAGAAGATTAGAGGAAGAGTAAATATGCTTTAGTGTGGCAAGGCTTGCTGTGTGAGCAAGTGCAAATGTCCCAGCATCTGGTAAATGTTCTTGGCTTAATTGAATTAGTGCCGACACTGACTCTTACCTTACAAAGGTCCCAATTTTATTTCATGCAAGTTGTACCTGTTAATGAGCACTGAGTATAAGCAAATACACAGATGAAAAACACATGTAAGAGTCTAGAAGCCATGAAATAGGAAGATATTTTTAATGTTGTCAACTTAAGCAGTGTTAACACTACATGATTTTGTTTTGCCATGATTTTAGTCCCAATTCTCAGTCTGGCCCAGGCTGTGTTAGCTGGCTCTAGTCTGCAATCAGACATGTTGGGTATTGTGTGGAGGGGCACCTCTTGATCACTCTTTGGAGCAAATCAAACTTTTGATTTTTTTTTTTTCTTTTGACCCAATCGAGTCATGTAAACTGGTCAGCGACTAAACTGTCAATGAAAACTGACAGATAGATTGATGACCATAAACAACCATATGTTTACATTTAACTTTTTGCTCCACCTTAAATAATGCAGCAGTTTAACTCACTAATATGTTTGTTACAGCAGCACCATTCAATGTAGAATGGAATTTTCTATACAAAGCCAACAACTGCCTTGTATGTAATACCAATATATACTGCTTACTTCTCACCCACAACCTCAAGGTGGTTATTTAATATCAATGGGACAGACAGACAAACAGTTGTACATCAAACACTGTTTATGTCAATCAACCAATGCTTCTGAACAGGGTTTCCTCCCCTGCCCAGCTAACCTGTGGGCCCATTGCATGCTCGGCCTATAACGTAATCTGTTCCTGGCTGTTTTGTCACCTTTCATTCGAAGCTTTGTAAGTCCTGCCAGTGACATCCCCGGCAACACTGCTCACTTATGGACTGATTTAATAAGAAATCTCATAAAGTATCTCATAAAGTAATGACCATAAATTACCACTTTTTCTCTTTTTCAAACCTGGCTACATCCTCCAATCTCATTCATTCTGTTTCCCCCAGAGTGCACTTGCTGTATTGTTAATCACTGTATGACATTTGACATCTGAAATCAATATATATTTGCACTTGACTGTTTATGAATGTGTAAGCATTTACTCTCAAACCAACCTTAGATCTTAGTATAGATATGCTGCATTCTGAATAACTCTAACGACAAATTGTGTGTGTGTGTGTGTGTGTGTGTGTGTGTGTGTGTGTGTGTGTGTGTGTGTTGTAGCCTCTCTCTGTGGGATTCCTGCACTGTCAGGACAAAGTGATGCTTTTCCCCCCTTTTTTAATCATTTGCCAAGAGCAGCAAAGCCCAGGTGCTCCCAGGGCAGAGAGAGGACACACTTAGGGTTAGATCCTACCACCAATCTCTCTCTCTCCCATGCACTTACTTTCACAATCCTCTCTCTATCAAATCTACATCACTCTGTAATCAAAAATGTATGCACAAGCACACATATACAATGAAAAAATGAGGATATTTAGTTCTTTATTAAGAAATATGAACATATCAATATGTTTCATGTTCTATTCTTTTGTTTGTCTATCACACAAAATTATAATAAAATTAAAAATGTGGAATGGAATCTGGTAAGCACTGTATTTCCCCCTTTGTCCATTATAATTTTTCTGTAAACATCTACCAGTTTACATCAACTGAAAGAAAGGTTTCTCTCTCCACCATGCAGAATTCTTTCTGTGTGATGTTGAAGGGGGTTCTCATCTGCAGTCTGTTTCAAACCACCCCAAAACTTATGAAAAGGATTAAGATTTGAGCTTTGACTTTGTCACTTCAGAACTCTCCATTGTTTCAGAAGTCCTGCTCTTTGTCTAGGTGTTCTCTGGGAAACTTCATGCCCTGTTTTTTCTTGACAGCAAAGGGATTCCTTGTAAACACACCAGTACATATTTAAGTGGCGTGTGCTTGACTGAGTGAAAATTTAAATTCTTATTGTCCTCCTCTCACTGTGCTGGTCTGGAAGAGGGAGTGTGCCAGGGTGCAACGAACAGGGCGGTGACTGTCAGGAAGTATGTAGGATGAGGGTGTTCAATGGAGCTCCAGTACTCACTCAACTCCATAACCGGATCCAGAAAGCTGCAGTTTGTTGTTTTTCCCCAAACAATCATCCTTTTCCCACCCACTGGACTGTTGTTAGACAGCAGGTCCTCTCTCACTTGTTTTGGGATAAAAATTAATTGTTGCTTTTGTGCAAAATCCTTATATTTTTGCTGTTACAAATTTCTCAAAAGCATTTTCCTGCACGCTTTTCTAAACTTACATAGTAGCAAAAAGAGTGTGTCACATACCTGTCCTGTTCATCTCTGGTCTTGTCCTTGTTTTGTTTATCTCCCCTCATGCTTCTGAGTGCATGTCCTGTCTCTGCCCATTCCCAGCGGTGTCTCTTTTGTAATCATGTCCAGGTATTTGTAATTATGTCCTGTTCTGTATCAGTCAGTCCTGGTGAGTCTACTGGTGATGTTATCTGTTTGTCTAGTTGCATGTATCCTTGTTATCTTGTATCAGTTATTAAACCCCTGCATGTACTTCTGCTTCGTCAGTCGTACGTCTGTTCAGTTCACCATTCGTGATAGAGATGCTGTTCTTTCAATTGCAATCAGTGGATCATCAACATACTTTTGAATATTGTCTTAAGATAGAAAACAGTAAAGTAAAAAAAACACACACAAAGGTTTTTCAAGACAACATGTGCAATACTTCTTTCATCTCCCCAAGTGCACTTATGTGTAATTTATCTGTATATAAATCTGTATATCTTATCATTTTGCCTTGATAAAAGATTCTTTATTTATTTTTAAATTGTTGTTTGTTTGTATTTGTTTCCAATTTACTTGACTTTTAAAAACCCTTAGGATTAAGTTAAGTTTTTTTAACAGATATCCAGTGCCAGAATCACCTATTAAAATCATTTCCCCCTGTTTGGGTAAGCTTTTGTAGTTTCTTTTTTTAAGTCCATTTTTGATTCATGCTGTTACTAGATTTTATTATGTCACTATGAGGATTGTTATTACTAAGGAAGCTCTAGGTTTAATCATTTACAGAACATCATTTGCTCCAGAGTTGTCAGACTGCCGTAGCCTGCTGATGCTGGACTACAATCATTTTTATCTCTTATTATTGGTAATTATGTTATCATGTTAGTTCCATGATAATGATAATTTAACATTTTTGGCTGTTAAACATAAGCATTCAGAGCATGGAAAAGACATTCCCTGATTAATTTGAGGCTTGTAAAAGACATGAATGTATCTTGTTTAAGTAGTTTTGTCAGTAAAGTCCAGTTAACTGAATCATGGTTAGGCTATTGCTCTTATTTATAGTCGGTCATGTACTGAGGACTTCCAGGGGTAATGGAGTAGTGTCCTGGCGGAAACTCATCCCGCTTCTTGGATATTGCAGCATAAGGGTTTAATTACTTGGTACATTCCTAATTGTTTTGGTTGTTAGAACCCATTAGATGATACAGAACACTTGGCTGACTAATTTATGACATAAAATACTGCCTTCAACAGTATGTCAAATTAGAGGCTATGGGTTCTGGAGCATATAAGGATATAAATCATCATCTTCTTTAGGAGCAGATTCAGGAAATTGAAAATCAAAGAAAAAAAGTTGTGGGACAGGAAGTGATCTGTGTGAAAGTTTCAGGTTTTCCTTTGGCATCTTTCCTTGCACTTTCAAGCTACTTGAGGGGATGTGGAGGAGGCCTGATCGGGCATGGCTCTCCGGATATCTCCATTCTCCACCGGACATCAGATCACATCCAAATTCAGGGAGGCATTACAGCAGTAGCATTGTTCTATTAATTTTTGGAAAGGGAGTATTTATTTGGAGAGATATGTGAATGTCCTCATGAGGAACTCCACCTGACCTGCAGCCTCTGGGTTGGAATGATTCTACAATGTTACAAATAAACACCCCAAAATCTGTACTGTGTTTAATATTAGCTGATGGGGATGGTGATGATGACTTTTTTTTTTTTTCGGTGTGGGGGTGGGGGTGGGGGGTGTTTCCATACAAACAAATAACATAATCATTGTACCAAAAGGAATATTACTTGTTTTGAAACAGGGTCCTCCATATGATATTAATAAAGTGCAGTAGGAAGGCATCCGCCCTTGGAGCATCACAATTTGCATCCGCACGGACTTCCTGTTTGGGCGACTAATTTTAAAAAGGTATCAATAACTGCGGAGTGGCATGGTCTGCCAGAGGAAACCATACTGTTGAGTAAACTTTTAAACAAAAAGCCATATTTAGATCGTTCCTCCTTAGCAAGCAGACAATGGTGGGAAACGACAGGACGTCACGCAGGGGGATAGAGAAGGTCAAGGACACACCCATGTTTTCTCTGACTTTTTCCTTCTCTCAACACATAATCTTTCCATATGTCCACAAATATCAAAGGTCTTTTAAAGCATCAATCTTTAATTAACTGCTGCATTTCCTATATGAAACCATCATCCAGCAACTGTCACATATTGTACACGAATTGTATGAAGGCCACATGGTGCATTGGCTGTTGGTGTTATTGCTTATCTAAGCAGTGAGGTAATTGAGGGAATGTGTTTATAGCTAAAATGTGTTGATCTTCAGTGTGTATTTATAGATCCACATGCTACCCAGCTGTATGATCAGAGCTGTTTCTAACACTCCTCACAACCTTAGTGTGGAGTCATTGCTGAGTTTTTCTTGCATGGCTTACAATTTCTCACTGGAAAGTAAAATTGCACAAAATATACTGAAGGTTACGACTGATATCCAATTTCCAAAAATATGAGAAATACCTATTGCAGATAAAGCATGAAATTTGGACTCTTATGTTATTGATTATTTTGCAGTGTCTAATTTAGAGCTGTTTTAAAGTATCTAAAGTTTAACAGTTGTCAGTTCTGCAGTTTCAGTACTGCATAATTCAGTAGTTTAGCTTTCAAGCTTATAATATTCCCTGTCATTGAATTCCCAGCACCTGGCTATTACGATGGAGATTAAATGCTCTAACTCCATGTGGTGCAAAGTCTGGTGTTGATTGGGGAGATGGTGGTATTAGGATCCTGAGTTCACATGTGCAGGGAGCAAAAGAGGGAGGGTGGGCAGGGCAGGAAGAGAGTTGGGCTACCTGACAGCCTAGTGGATGGAGCTGTCCCTCAGTCTGCTGGTTCTGGAGGGAGGGGAGATGGCTGGTGCTGTGAGTGTCCTGGAGGGAGGGGAGGTTCAATGTTCTCAGCTGCTCTCATAATGCACTGAATGTTTATGCAGCAAGACAAGGTGCAGGCACTGTACTACACAGTGATACAGATGGACATGTTTGAATGGCACCACTGTATATTAGATGAGGTTGAACACTAGCCAGTGTGTTCATTTCAAGGTGACATGAATGTTCAAAGTTCAGGTGAGGCATGACAATTGATGACATGTAGATGGGACATTCCATTTCCAGTGTTGTGGAGGAATTTCACATTCCTCAATCCACAGTGTCACATGTATAGCAGCTATAAACCAAAGAAGACATTGCCAACCACAGTAGACAGTCTTCAGTGGTGTCTGGCTAGAACTATGCATGTAAACTGGCAGGCAACATCACATCTACGTTCAGTACAAGAGCCCCACATGCCTTTACTCAATGCAGCATTCTTTAGCGTCCATGGGAGATGGCAAAAGTCATGGGAGACATAGTTCCTGTTCCATTAATTTTCATTTGTCAGTGTAATAAAACTATGCAGAAACCGGCACAAAGAAAATATTTAATGAATATTTTAAAGTGCTGTTGAAGCAGTATTATCGTTGCTCACAGTATATCGTTTATCACATTATACACTCAAAGGCCTCTATCCAGTCACCACATTTGCTGGTGATCTGATTCATATGATCTTCCCATTTATAGTCAGAAGATATCTCCAGTTAAAAAGGCAAAACGATTAGTATATGATGGACAGTGGCCAGTTACTTATTTTTCTCCACTTTACAGGCTAACATATTCAATTGTGCTTTTGTTCACTGTTGTGAATGTGTTTTAAGGTCCCTGTAAATGGAATCAGAAATGTGAAGCCACTTTTTTAATGCCAAGTAAACTGAGAACAACATGGCTCTTCTGAAAGCTGGAGTCTGAATTTCTCCTGTATGTGTTTGGAATTATAATTTTATACTTGTGAAAAAGATGTAATGTGTGTGTGTGTGTGTGTGTGTGTGTGTGTGTGTGTGTGTCCAGGACTGCCCGTTCCCAGAAGGGTGTGGTGGCAGGATGTCCAGGCGGTTGCCACGACTACTCTTAACCTTGACCCTGGGAGAGGTTGAATATTATTTATCCGTTGTTTGTTTAGCAGACAGTGTGCAGCCCCTGGACAGGATTACTATTAGATCACTTCATTCTTTTGCCTCCATTTTCCTCAACAAGACTTACATCAGCTCCAAACACCTGGTATTAAAGAAGCAGTGATGTGATTGGTGAAATTCTGCTCACTTGTGGCTTCCTATTTGGATGATGAACACACATGTCAACACAATATATCATCACAATATTCCTGGTGAAATAAACATGTTTGTTGTTGTCGTGGCTATATACCATCATTACCAAATTTCAGATGCCCATTTACTCTATACATCCAAATGTTTCTCAACACCAGATTTCCCAGTATCTGTTAAAATCAAGGACAAAACTTGGATGTTTGTCCCCTTTTGGCTGCAGTAACTGCTGCTATTTTCTTAGAAGGCTTTAAACCACACGTTTTAACATTTATATGATTGAATTCAGTCACATGGTCACTAATAAGGTCAGATAATCATGTTTGATGATAATAGAGGGTCCCATTACCCCATTACTCCATCATTCCTGAGAACACACTTTCACTGCTCCACAGAACAATGGTGGACATGATTATCTTCTCCAGTGCATCCCACTCTATTAATCATCTTTTTTTTGTCAGCTTTCTGTTCTTGGCTGACTGAAGTGGAAACTAAGGTGGCATTCTGCTTTTGTAGTCAGAAAACCTCAAGGATAATAATCAGGACAAAGGACTGAAGATTCATCTGTTTCCAGAAGTCCTGGTCTTTGTCTAGATGTTCTCCAGGTTATTCTTGCATAGATGTTTTTGACAGCAAGATTTCCTCCTTGAACACCTCCCATGAAAATCAAACATGTTTGTTGTCTTTCTGATTGTAGATGCTCCACTTTGTCATCAGCTGTGGTAAGAGCTACCTGTACATCCCGTGATGACATTTTAGGATTGTTGGAGACTTCTATCACATCTTGTGGTCTGCTCTTGTGTTGAACTTGCTAGAATTGCCTGACCTGGACTTTTCTGGACTTTTGTTATTTTGTATATGCAATACTTATATCTGTTAAACAGCCTGATGTCTGGAAATAAATATTTTGTAGTCTATTTGTGAACTATTGTATCTATTCTGATGTAACGTGAAAGAAGGATAACATTCCTGTAATGTTTTGTTAATCTGAGTACCAAAGGTCTTGATAGCAAAATGTAGGTTGACCCAGCTGATTTCAACAATATATATATACTACAAATGTTTTACACTTATCTTTGGGAAGTTTCTCCCATTCTTCTCTGCAGAACCTCTCAAGCTCCATTTGATTGGATGAGGAGCGTCTGTGCACAGCCATTTTTAGATATCTGCAGAGGTGTTCAATCAGGTTCAAGTCTGAGCTCTGGCAGAGAAACTAAAGGACATTCACAGAGTTGTCCCAAAGCCACTCATTAGTTATCTTGGATGCATGCGTAGGTGTACCAAGTTTCTCTAAATGTACCAAATGCAGTGATTCAATATAAAACCTGTTACAAAGATTGATTTAATTTTTGGCACTCCAGTTTGATTTCACATTAGTAGAAGCTATTCCTGGTTCATTTTGAAGCTAATGATAGCTGATACTTCAACTTTTATGATGTTGGCACCTTGAAGCAAGATGTTATTTCAGTTTCTGAAATACACTAAAAATAAAGATGTCCAAAAAGGGTTCTTTGGAGTAATGCCACAAAACAGTGATTCTCAAACTAGTCCTCATGGTCCCACTGACAGTCTACATCTCTGCTCCAACCCAACTTACAACATGAGGGGACCATCTGGGGGAACCATGAGTGACAGAGAGCTACTGGCATGGAGAACCCCTTTGGGTGCCTTTCTTTTTTAGAATGCAATGCTTCAAATGTTCAGACACCTTTTTATGGCCTATTTTTATAGGGATTTCTCTTCAGATTACCTCAGCTGCAAACTCCTCTTTCATCTGTGAGACTTTAACAAGCTTAGATAGCTCTTTGTCTCTGTCCCCCCATTTTACAGTTTTGTAACGGCATGAGCACCTAGCAAAATACACTGAAATATGACCTGGCTGCCTTATAGTTTCATAGTGTCTTTATTAGTGTGTGTGTGTGTGTGTGTGTGTGTGTGTGTGTGTGTGTGTGTGTCTACTTTTAACTCTTGCCTAAAATAGACTTTGTCGTTGGGCTTACGGGCTATTGCCAACATTAAGATGAGCTGGAGTGCTGTCAAGTTATAGTAGATCTAGTCTTGTCTTCACCTCCAAAAAAGTTCAGAGCTCATACCCCCAAATCCCCTCTGTCACCCCACCCCTCCCAAACAGGGGTCAAATGCAGGGATTTCTTTTGCTTGAGAAGTTCTTCAGGATAATGTTTATGAGAGGGAGCTTTAAAAGTGCCAGTGGGGGAAGCAAGTGCAGATCACATTGCCTCCTAACAGAGTCGTTTTACTGGATAGAAACTGCAAATGCCATTGACTTCTTTATAGAGACATGCTATAGTTCACCAGGACCCTTGACTGTGACTATACATCACTAACAGGCTATATCATCTGAGTTTACACAGACGAGGGTGAGAATTATTCTCTGCAGAGCACACAAATCTAGTTTATTGCCCTTCTGAACCAACATTTAGAAATGCTCTCTTATTAAATTATTACAGGAAACCTGATGAACATGTGCCATTAGCTTTTGCCAGACACATGTTTGCTTCCCTAAATTCTTGATACATAATCATACTATTCTTTTATCGACTTAGGATACACTACTATTTCTGATTTTTCTTATTACCATGCCGTGTCCTAAATGGGTATAAAGAGCTCCAGCATTGTGTTGTGGAGCAGTGGAAATGTGTTTTCTGGAATGATGGGGTCCATCGAGTACTTTTAGAGGGGTAAGTTGGGGAGTTGAGAATGAGGTGGGGTTTTGATCAGTCAGCATCCTTACCTTAGTAACAATCTTGTTGCTGAATGCAATCAAATTCTCACAGCAATGCTCTCCAAGAGAGTAGAGACATTTAATATCTAAATATTGAAAAGATGCAGTTCCTTCATTACCATCACCAAGTCTTTGCTTTCATGGTTACCTTTAAAACAATCCTCACATAAAGCATAGTTTGTTGTGGTAATGGGTGTAGGTTATAAACAACAATAATACTAGTATATTGTTCATAAATAGGCAAATCTTGGTTAGTAAGTAGTACTTTATGAGTTCATTCAGGTTTTTATAGAAACACACAATGTGATTAATGAACTGATGACTTTTTATCACTTTTCAGAAGAGAACCAATAAAATCTGGGTTGAGAATGAAGCAAAGTTGCAAAATATTAATGTACAAAACATATAACATGGATATGATAAAGACTTTGGTTCCTATTTTTTGTGGCGCAATAAATCAGATATTTTATACCTACATTCTTAAACTTTCCCTATTTGATGAATCACCCCAATGTGCATACTGTGACAGTTCAATGTTTGGGGTACATCAATTATAAAATATTGCCGCAACCACAGAATACATATGTCTGAATTTAAGCTTACA
This sequence comes from Acestrorhynchus altus, assembly GCA_034509495.1. Classification (NCBI taxonomy): domain Eukaryota; kingdom Metazoa; phylum Chordata; class Actinopteri; order Characiformes; family Acestrorhynchidae; genus Acestrorhynchus; species Acestrorhynchus altus. The sequence goes on from CM067503.1 coordinate 26,514,816, forward strand.
TTTTCATTTGTTGCTAACATCTAATGTCTGTGAATGGATTAACTGAAAGTGGAATGAGCAGAAATGCTGCAGCTTGTCCCATAAACAAGGTTTATTGAAGACTCAATAAGGTGCTTTTTAAAATATTTAAAAAATGTGATCATATTGTGTGATGAATTATTGAGTAATTCAAGTCAGAAAACAGATAGAGTTCACTGAAATAAATCTCAATTTAAAGGAGCATTCAGTGAGAGGGGAGGGGCTAATGATCACTGACCTAGGTATTGAGTTACAGAGGAAAAATAAAACTGCTCTATTTCTTTGATCACAAATTGTTCCAATTTTAGAAAAAAAAAGTCTCGAGAAAGGATAATGTTGACATATACATGAAAAAAATATTTATTTTATAATTTTTGTATTTGGACCACAAGTAATGTATTGTTGTAAATATCCTTGCCAATCTAATCATTACAAATAATTAATCCTAACTATAAAGTGTATGTGTAAAATGTCTTTATAATCAAAAAAAAAAAAAACACAAAATATTGTAGGCACAAGTTTTTTAATCAAAACAGGGTCAAATTCATATAAACATTTAAAATATCTTTATTCTAGTTACATCTCAAATGAAAAGAAATGTGAGGAGCCTATGATCTCCTGAAAATAACAATATCTGGCACTTATGAATTTTGTTTAATAAAATCAAACTATGAAAACATGAAAATCATGAAAAGAGTTCTAAAGATTATTTTAATTCCTCCCTCCCTCACATGTGCACACATACTACCATAATCCTGAAACCTAGGCCTACTTGGAGCCCCCATCACAACTTCCTAACTACAGCTTGTGTGAGCTGTGCTCTTTACTGTCGAAGACGAAGAAACACTTCATATGCTGCATGTGTCTTATCAGCGCCAAACCCAAGAAAACCCTGGTGATGTTTAGAAAAGGGCACAACAAGCTACAACCCCAATTACAAGTTGTGACATTGTGTAAAACATAAATAAAAACAGAATATGTTGATTTGCAAATTCTTTTTAACCTATATTATTTGAATACACTACAAAGACAAGACCAATAAACCAAACCAATAAACTTTATTGTTTTTTGCAAATATTCACTCATTTTAAATTTGATGTCTGCAACACATTCCAAAAAAGTTGGAACAGGGGAATAAAAGACTGGGAAAGTTGAGGAAAGCTCAGAAAACACCTGTTTGGAACTTTCCACAGGTGAACAGGTTCATTGAAAATGAGTGTCACTATTGGGTAGAAATGGAGCATCCCCGAAAGGCTCAGTCATTCACAAGCAAGGGTGGGGAGAGGTTTACCACTTTGTGAACAACTGCATGAGCAAATAGTCCAACAGTCTCTCAACGTGCAATTGCATCATATACAGTCCATAATATAATCAAAAGATTCAGAGAATCCGAAGAAGCCAAGTAATGCTTACTGCCAAGTAAGCAGCAAAGCCAAAAACCAACATTTAATGCCCATGACCTTATATTACCACATGGACTACCACATACTTCAGAAAACCATTGTCACTGAACACAGTTTGTTGCTCCATCTACCGTGCAAAGCCATATATCAACGCCGCTGGCTTCTCTGGGCCTGAGCTCATCTGAGATGGACTGATGCAAAGTGGAAAGATTCCTGTGTCCTGACGAGTCCACATTTCAAATATGTTTTTGGAAATGTTTTTGGCCTGCCTGCAGTCCAGACCTCTCTCCCACTGAAAATGTATTATGAAGCACAAAATATGACAATGAGACCCTGAATTGTTGAACAACTGAAGTTGTACATTAACCATGAATAGGAAAGAGTTCTCTCTACAAAGCTTAAACAATTAGTGTCCTCAGTTCCCACACACGTATCAAGTGTTGTTAAAAGGAAAAGTAACCAAATAGTAAACATGCCCCTGTCCCAACATTTTTGGAACATGTTGCAGGCATTAAATTCAAAATGAGTGGATATTTATAAAACAAAATAAAGTTTATCAGTTGGAACATTAAATATATTGTTTTGTAGTGTATTAAAATGAATATAGGTTGAAAAAGATTTGCAAATCATCGTAGTCTGTTTTTATTTTTGCTTTACACAATGTCCCAACTTTGTTGGAATTGGGGATTGGGATTGAGAATTTGGGTAGTACATGTCTCTATGTGGTTCCATAATTACCAGGTAAAGCTATAACAAAACAGAGGGGAAACTGCAGAATGTACAATAAGTCAGGAACCAATAATGACAGAGGAAATGCCATCAGTCTCACAAGGAATCTTTGTGGGCATCTCACTTAACCTTTCCCCCTCATCATCTGCTAGAGTGATCAGAGCTGGTCATAAAGCTAATTTCCAGTGAGTGAGAGATGATAAAGATAAAACAGCCCTACAAAGTGTGTGTGTGTGTGTGTGTGTGTGTGTGTGTGTGTGTGTGTGTGTGTGTGTGTGTGTGTGTGTGTGTGTGTGTGTGTGTGTGTGTGTGTGCATTTACACATGACCTTTGATGGGGATATGAGGCTGGATGTATTAGCAGATGGAGAAACTAAATCTAATGGGTTCATGGTTTCATCATTCCATTTTTATGAGATGACTAATGCTGGTATCAGGTGAAGAGCACATCTTTCTCCTCAACATGTTTAACCATAGTGTTCCACATGTAACTTCCAGATCATCTATATTACACCTGGGAGTCATTGTACAGATTTAAAACTCTACACATTCATCATAAAGCCTTGCATAACCAGTATGCTTTTCTGGTGTGGTCATGCTTGACACCCTGTAGCTGGTATTTGATATCTATGATGTGGCTGCTTCTTTGATAAGGATGCCAGTTGGGTCTCAGGTCAAGTAGGAGCAGAGTTATATCACGTCTATTATGGAAAAAATGTGCTCCAGTTAAATGGTCTATGAAATTTTATTATTATTTATTCATACTGAATCTATTCCTACATTTATGAATCATTTGCATATCCACAAAGTGTGACTTGTTTTTTATTTATTTGTTTATTTAATTATTTAATTCTTTTGGGGGGTGGATGTTAAAAAGTGGAGGAAAAATCCATTGGTCCACAGATCAGGGTATATTGTGCTTTGTTGCTACAAAAACAATGACTCCTAGAATGCTTCCATATACACTCTATTGTACTTTAGCAGCTGTATATTTAACAGTTAATTGTTCTAAAGCCTTTGTTTCTCCAAACTTCATCATTACTTCAAAGAATCAAATCAAAGAATAACACTAGTGACTCCAAAATGGCAGCAAGAAAAAAATCATCTTAAAATGTAAGTTGCACTCAAACACTATTGAGAAGGAAGATAGAAGTTTACCAGGACCAAAAAAAATTTGTCTGATATGGTAAATATTTACAGAGCTACTACAGAGCTTCCAGTATGGTTTTGGTTATAACATAACATGCCAGATGTCTCAGAGTGGAGTTGTGGTGTCCTCCAAATGGTGTCTTGTGATAACCATCCAATGCAGCTTGAATATTCTCGCTCTTTGTGATTCATATAGATCTACCAGACCCTTCATGTCACTGGTGTGTGCCTGCTTCTATGCATTGCTGCCAACAGTGTGTTATGGTAATTTCCACATGACCTGTATAACGCGCAGTACAGACCCCTGCAGTACCACCCCTCTCAGACTCTTTCAACTTCTTGAATCTTTCAATTCTTGTTTGGGAGATTTTCTCTAATTATCTACACACTGTGCTCCATGAGATTCTTAGGCTGTCTTGGTGCATTTCACTTTTAAGCTCTATTCACATATTTCTGATGTTATTTAAGTATGAAAATTGTGGCAAAATATTTAGCTGTTGAAAAAAACTAGAAAATAGAAAAAAAAACTTTATTGTCTCCAGCTATTTTACAAATGGTGTGATGTGGAGTCATAGTTAACTACCTAAACCTATACTTAGGTTAATTCTACTTCTGATGACATCAGTATTTGCTCCAGCAAACAAAATTGAAAGAGGCCTATGAATCACATAGATTAAATGATTTGGAAATCTATCCCTTGTTTGTCACACGTGGGTGCTCTCGCATAAGTGAGGAGTCTTAGCGGAAAGGTTCTCCCTCATTATGTCACAGTGGCAGCACTTATAATTTTGTTGGCTGCAGGGTTTTGTGGTTTTGAAAGCGTTTGTCCATTGCACAAGGTTCTGGAAAAAAATCTTGAAACATTTTGCAGAGGTCAAGCTTTAAATGGGCATCACAGAGGTGAGTCGGAAGTTTGCATTGCTCTCACACATCTCTTTTATTATCAATGAACCTCAACAAGAACCACATGCTCCACTACAAACGGCATACAAAAGTTACTCATGAGCAATATCTGAGATTGGGAACCCAATTACAGGCAGGCTACACATAGGTTGAAGAGTCAATGAGTTTACTTCAGAGTAGGACTTTGGCTCTGAGGTAGAAGGCTGAAGATAAGATGGACCCAGCATATGGTCCAGGTTAGCCCTCTTGTATTTATTGCCCCATGTATGTAAGCTGGAGAGCCTCGGGTTATCCATTGGGAGAAAGAGGCCCTGCTTCTGCACTGTCTCAGTTACCAAATCTCTGCTGGAAGCCACAGGTACTGGTGATCATATACCGCCCAAGAGAGATACTCATAGCTTTGAAAATATGACTAGCTCAATAGACTTAGGGAAAGGCAGAAAGCCAAAGGGGTATTTTATTGGGAATTCCATTTAGAAATGCTGAAATCAACTAAATACATTTTAACTTTAGTTTTTAGGATATATCCCTTGAGACTGGCTTGCTGATGTTAACAACCTGAGAACAAATGTTACGTGATGCTCAAAATGTTATAAAAGTCCATGTCATCAATGTGTAGAGATTATAAAACAGAAAAGGAATCCATAAAACACTGGTTGATGTAGAGGTCCTAAAATAAATGACATGCACCAATCAACCTTAACATTATGGCCACCTCTTTGTTTTTACATTCACATTTCATCAGCTCCTCTTACCATACAGAAGCACATTGTTGTAGCTCTAGTATTACAGACTGTAGTCCATCTGTTTCTCTGTATACTTTATTTTCCTCCTTTCACTCTTTGTTCTTCAATTATTAGATCAGAATCGTTTGGTGGGTCATTGTCACTATTGTGACAGTGACACTGACATAGTGATGGATATAGTCATTCTATGTGCCAAGATGATGTTTAGATATGCGATTTGATTGGCTAAAAGGACACACAGCAATATGGGAGTATAGTAGCATACTTACATCAGGGCTGTCAGTTCATTGCTCAAGCATGGATGAAAATTTGATCGTTCAGGTGACTTACACTTTTTGCCAATGCCAACTTGTTTTGTGCCCTTACCATTTGACAAAAAACTTAAACAAAAGGTAGAAACACGACAACTTGCTCCCTTTTATAGTTTTGAATTAGGACTTGGAACAGGATGGAATCATAGATGGAATAGGATGTGCAGCAAATATGAATCTCAACATATTTGGTCATTGACAAGTTTCTTGACTTCTTATTCAATGTTTAAAACTGGTTTGTGTCTAACATTGGGAAGAAGGGTGTACCAATGTTGAAACCAAACCTTTGCCCCAGGTTTACCAGCACTGTGGACAGAAAATGCATATGACTGCTTTTTACTATTGTAGTGTGACCGTGAATCACAGTCACAAAAATAGCAAATATTTAGCCACTATTGAAAACTAAGGCTCTATGGCAGTTGCCAATGTAAAAGGAAGCAGATGTGCACACTACTGCTAATTCCTACCTGGTGGACATAATTCAAAACTGCCTTCCACTGCTTTACTATGGAACACACAGATAGGAACACATTTTCCATTCTTTTCAAGTCAAGTTTTATTGTCACATCACATTACACATGTGTAAGGGTGAGTGAAAAACTTAGGCACAAGTCCCTTGCCGTAGTAAAATGATGCATAAAAACACAGAAGAAAAAGAAAAATTAGAATAAAGGTAAGAATATACCTTTAATATACCTTTATAATATATGTATTATAAATAGAGAATCTACACATTAGCTTACAGAATACATGGAAGCTTACAAACTATGTGTGAAGGTGCTGCTCAGTGCTGCCAGAGTCTCATGCAGGTGGTGGGAGACAGAAGGATGTTAGCCAAGCTGACATCCATGCCACACAATGACTCCCACACCATGCATGAGACAGCACTGAGCAGCTCCTCCAGTGACAGGTTGCTTCACCCAAGGTGTATGAAGGAGCGGTATCGCAGTTCATTCCTCCCTGCTGCTGTTAGACTGTACAACCAGCACTGCTCTCAGCAGAACACAGACACACACACTTAACTCCACACACTATTAGAGTTTTTCAGTACAACATAATGTGCAATGCTTCTCCCATCTCTCCATGTGCAATTATCTGTAATTTATCTGTATATATTATTTGATTTGTTTATTATTAATAATGTTATCCTTGCTATCCCTTCCTATCTTATCTTATAATGTAATGACTGTTGACTTTTAAAGGTCTTTAAACCATACTCCGGCTGATGTCATGACATGACTTATCTCATACTGACCCAAGCATTGTGGATATTCAAACTGGAAAGTGTCTTTCTGCCAGTATATAGCTCAGCACTGCTGTAGCAGGACAGCCAGGTGCAGTTCTGTTTACCCTCCACCACTAATTATATCAAATATTATTACAGCCTGTCCTCCGTAGGTGAGTGTGTATGTGTGTGGAGAGTGTGTCAGAAAAAATGTGCCATAGAATTTGCAGAGCACTAAAGATAATTAGCACACACACACACACACACACACACACCTTAGCCTCAGTGTCCAGAAGGGTCTGTGGGGAAGAGAAATGGAGGCATCTGTGCAAATGTTTAACCAAGTCATAACTGAAACCAGCTGCAGTGAAATTATTTTTGAGAAAATAAATTAATCTGGAACGTCAGAAAAATGAATGATATAGGTCAGGCTTATCACACATATCAAGTTCAGTGCCAAACATGTTGAACTGGAGGAGAGGAGAGTAATCAAGAATCAGATTTACACCATTTGTATTCCAAAATAATGGAATTCAATTCAAATTCCTCAGCCATTACTACTTTAAATATGTAATGTATATCTGACTGTTGTAATTATATCTGTTTTGATACAGTGGATTTGAGATGGCGTAACAGTTCAAAATGTTTTCAGTCAAATGAGGGCAGAATTGCCAACTTGTGCAAAATGTTGGACACCCCTGGGCAAAATGCATACAGTGAAGCAAGTTTGCAAAAAAAATCCACTTACTCTTTTTTATTCAGTAAGGAAAATTATCCAATATTACGTATCTGTGAGTGGCAAAATGGGAATGTTTTCTTTTAGTGTCTGGTGTGACCCTCTGTACAGCAGTAACAGCAGGCTTGGAGGATTTTAAGCACACAGCAGCTTCAACTCTTATTTTGATTGGTTTCCTCCCATGTCAAAGTCAGCAACAGACTGACTGAGGGAGAGACAAAGGCATGAGTTAACAGACAATTACAACAGTACAGAGCAGAATGTGAAAGGGAGAGAGAGTACAATTACACCTGCTCCATCTGACACCTGGATTCCACAGAAATTAGGTTCCTCAGTCCAACACAACCAGTTAAACTTGGTAGCAATTACTTGTTCCAGCTGTTTGGCCTTCCTGCTCACTAGCAAGACTTTCATACTAGAGCTTCTCTGCACTGGAATGTTTATATATTTTTTTCTTAGAATATCAATAAAACATTATTCATATTGTAACATTAATATTTATTCATTCACATTTTTGGAACTTGAATGTCTTAGCACAAAGAAGCCATACCCCCTGGATGTCAAGGTATCATCTGCATCCAAATGTAGTTTGAAGATTGTGTGTGTGTGTGTGTGTGTGTGTGTGTGTGTGTGTGTGTGTGTGTATGTATGTATGTATACATATGTATATATGTATATACCACACACATGTGGAGAACACACCAAACGCTACATAGAGAGTGACTAGAGTAGGGATTTAACCCACCTTCCCAGGGCTGTGAAACTATGCAGCACATGCATCATGCATGCATATAGGTGCCATCATGCCAAGAAAATAAATGGAACTAAATGCAAGCGTTCATTATTAAGAAACTCCATGTCATAAAAAAGCACTGGACAGACACAGAAGCTTTATTTCAAAGTAATTCTGTGTTCCCTGATTATTTCTGTTCTCTAGGTAAGTATAAATAAAGTTCTATTCTAAGTAATGGACTTCTTTTCTGCTTTGTCCTGGTCGGGGTTATAGTGGGTCTGGAGCCCAGAAGACGTTTTAGACAATATTAATAATAACTTAAGTAAACTCAATGTTTACAGAGCCAATAATGTGATATACCTGTTAACTATATTAAATTTTAGCTCTAATGCAAAAGTTTAGACACAGAGCATGTCATAACTAATAGCTTCTATTTTGTGCTAAGGGGAAAATAACTTTAACCCTCTTTAAGTGGTGTTTCAGACAAATGCCTACACTGCTTTTGGCACATACATGGCGTGAGTGTTCCTGTATTCTTTAAAACCAGGGAGGTGCTGAAATATTCTGGGCCTGCTAAACAGCATGAGTAATAGTGTTGGGGCATAAAGAGCCTGGCGTCAAGCTCACCATAAGGGGGGTGAGGGGGGTGGTCTCTTTCAGCTGTCAGGGAAGGGAAAAGGGAGAGGGTGGGCTTTAAGCCAGATGGGTAGGCATATCAAATTACACTTTGGCCTGTTCCACTTTTTCTCTCTGGTACTTGGCTTTTGCAGGGGGTACATTAAATTAGGCAACTTTATTGGCATGATACTGTACAAAGAACAGTATCAGAGTAACAGAGGTCCTGCTCCAAATGTTCCTATGGTGCCACATAGAAAAGTAAAGTCCATTACTGACCTACAGAACAGCAGTCATCAGGGAACATTAAAGTACTTTGAAGTAACGCTTGCCTGTTTTTTTGTTTTGTTTTGTTTTGTTTTGTTTTGTTTTGTTTTTGTTTTTTTATGACATTATCATCAATGAGAGCTTGTGTGTGAGACTTGTCATGAAAGTCACACTAAAGTACTTCATTATTGTCTTTGTGCTCCCTGTCCACAAATGCTTGAAGTATGGTATGTAGTTAACACATCAATATAGAAATAGGCAGATCTTTTATAAGTGTCCAGAGCACCATAACTAGAGCTGGAGCACAGAACATTGTGTGGTTCTGGCTCAGGGATGGCATTGTACTCAGTAATGGCTTGTGTAACAGCTGGTTTGAAGTTTTGAGCGGTTGGCTCATAAAAATGAACTGTGGCATTTTGATGGGAGTGAGTCAACTGTATTCTTTTAATTGGACACCAAGAGCAGCTTCCGGCTTCTTGTTAGTCACTGTCAGCATGAGCAAGATGCTTTTACTTCTTCACATTACTTCCATTTCAGTTGTTATTTTGTTTTTGGTATTTTGTTGTTTTTTCCAAGTACCCCTTTTTCTCCCAATTTAATGCCAATTAGGTCTCACTCCACTAGGACTCACTCACTAGAAATTCTCCTCACTAGGACTACCCCAATCATTCCTGTCACCCCCTGCAATGCTCCTGACAGCAGGAGGATGAGGACAAGCATATGCCTCCTCTGATACATATACAGACAGCCACTGCCTCTTTTTAAATCACTGGGCTAAGTGCCAGAACCCCAGCTGGGAGTGGGAGTGATTAGGAGAGATCGCCATCAACTTACCCAGAGACACCATGGACAATTGTGAGCCACTATGAGCCCATTCTTGCCAATTTTCACTGTTGGTGCTATTCAGGTGTCGCTTTAATACTGGTTCTTGGTGCAGAATAATGAGAACTGAAGAAGACATACCTTAGCATTAAGTATCTCAGCCAGTTGAAGCCAATACTTCCAGTGGCTCTGAAAGTAAAGCTTTGGAGTGAATGTGGAGTGAACATATTGTTCACTGTTTTTGTAGTCATGCACTGATACTCTGTTTTCAAAGATAATACACCACTAGGAACAAATAATATTTGTTTTTCTATGGTTTTCTCTGGCATCCTCTGTCATGTGGTGAAGATACGATCCAAAGAGAAAAGTCGTCTTGATGCATCATACCTCAGGCCATGCTGACTGTGTGTGTGTGTGTGTGTGTGTGTGTGTGTGTGTGTGTGTGTGTGTGTGTGTGTGTGTGTGTGTGTGTGTGTGTTTGTGTGTGTGTGTGTGTGTGTGTGTGTGCTTGCGTGCGTGCGTGCTTGCCTGTGTGTATACCAGTGTGTCGTCCTGACCACAAGCACTCTGGGGCATTTTAGATACACTGTAATTGTTAGAATCACTCAGGCCTCTTCAGAGATGGTAAGACATGGTGTGAAGACCAAAGAGATGCCATACTTCAAAGACTTTCTCTCCCAGCATGCCCTGGTGAAAACATCTCACAGAACAACACCATGCAACACCACCACAGTAGAAGTACCCTCTGGCTAATGCTAAGATGGATGTGCTGGACTGAGGGTATACTAATGGAGATAGTTTTATTATTACCTGTGAGCAGAACCCGTGATTAATGTATTTTGTTTAGACGGAAGTAACGTGTCTGAGCATTACCTCACTTCAGTGAACTAGAAACCTATAAAATGAGGCAGTTCCCTTCATTAAGATGATTTGTGAAGAAGTAAATGTATTTGAATGATGGGGATTGTAATACTTTGGGAAGAAAGATAAAGGTTACCAGGGACAATAAATTATCAAAACTTTAGACTGATATGAGCAATATTTACTGAGGAACACATACACGCGTAGTGTTTGTCAGTAGGCCATATGGCATAAAACAACATACCAGACATCTTGGTAAGGAGTTGTAGAGGTTCCTAATGTTGTCCTGCGATGATCAATCCCATGGAGCTTAAATATTTTGATTCAGTCCTGCAAGTTTTAGGATAGGATAGGATAGGATAAGATAGAACTTCATTAATCCCTTGGGAGGGTTTCCTCGGGGAATTTAAGGTTTTACAGTAAGGGTGGGGTTGATAACATGCCCAATAGCCTCCCACACATTTTCAGTTGTCTTGATAAGTCTTGCAATGTGACTTGCAATGGCATAGTATCAGTGTCTTCAAAGGAACCTATTGAGACAGCAGCAGCATCTGAACAAACATTGTCCTATTGGAATAATGCACTGGATTGCAAAAGGCAGAGCCACTGGTTTCAGGACCTCATTAACGCAACTTTGCACTGACAAACGTATGTGTGATACACTTTGTAAGGAATTGACACTTTGGCACTTATTGGGATGAACCCTTTTACAATGCTTTAATTCATGGGATATATAGTTCTTATTCTGTGTGTTTGCAGTTCTGAACAAGAAGAAAAGCACCAAGCTCACGTTAAGTTGACTCTCCATCTCAATCACACTAATTTACTAATTTATTTACAGGAATAAATTAGTTTTATCAACTACCTGATGACATAATATTCTGGATGTGTGATGCGTAAAAACAAACCATTGATCTTGGAGCCTCGACACACAGATTGCTGGTTGTCTCCACCAAGACAAAAGAGGGACTCGTTCTTGCACTCTGTTGCTGAATCCTGCTTCAGGAGTTAATGTTGGTATTCCCATTTGTGATAGTTTTAGTGTACATTTTGTATTCTTTGTTATTAACAGCTATTGGAACTGGGCCGTCATGCCCAGGGAGATATTTCACTCATGGGCCTTGCTGGTCCACAAATCTGCACCACATATGGACAAGCTCAGCCTCTTTTATCCTGGTGCCATGTTTGTTTCTTCTCTCTCTCTCTCTCTCTCTCTCTCTCTCTCTCTCTCTCTCTCTCTCTCTCTCCCTCGTGCTCTTTCTTTCTTCCATCTGGTGTAACTTTTGTTCAGTTCTATTAAGCCAGTATGGCTGTTACATCTTAGGGAAAAGAGGCTAGGCTAGTGTTTCAAAAGGAATGCACATATGTATTGAGAACATAGTCAGTATATTTGATATTAGTCCAGATAGTTTCACCCATGACTGTAAATAGCCTTAAGGAGGTTTTCCACTTATTCTCATTGCAATAAACTCATTTTGTTAATTATGCAACCTGAACTAAAAACTCTTCATCTGGGTTTAATACGAATTTCTAAAAGCCCATCTAAAGTTTTTCATTACTTTCAGGCAGTCTGAGTTAGGACTGAATGGGAATTGCATGTGAATCAAAAGCCTGAAGCAGAACTGTACTGAAATCCCTGCCTCTGCACTAGAACGTCTATAATAAATGATCAAACACTTTTAAGAGTTTGAAATTTAAAACACATGTTCTATGTATGTGAAACAATGTCAATGCTGATTTACCCATTCTGCTGTCACATTAACGTAAACACTGGACTTGTTATTCACTGGACTTTTCCTGTCATGTATTTGGTTTTCAAAAATGGAAAAGAGACTGAAATGAGTGGCTGAGGAGTGACCATTCAGATCAGTTTGACAGCTGGGTACAACAGAAGAGCATATTCATTCTGTTAAGGATATATAGAAAATGCAAAATGCAGGCCTACTATTAGACATGTATTTTGAGCTTGAGTGGCATGTAAATAAAAAATCAGCGCAAATAAAAATTGTATTAAAAAAAGCTTAAATATGTTGAAATTGTGCCTGCCTTTTGGCATCAGCCGCAGCATTGTGGTATGGCAGTGTGCCTTTATCTAGGCCATACAATGGAGCCATGAAATGATTGATGATTGTGAAAATACTTAAAAAATATGCTTGCATGACTGAAATCTCTTGTGTTATGAGAACCTCAGTGGTTTGCAAAACCTTAATATTGTGTTTTTTAAGGTGGGGTGAGAGAAATACACAAGGCAATGGAAAATCAATTGAGTAATGAGTAATTGGATCTTCATGCTTTATAACTACTGGCATGTTCATGGTCTTCAGAAACAGTTGGTGATTGTGTTGAAAAGTTAGGTGACCTTAAGCAAACCTCAGAGGCCTTAGTCAGGTACAGTGTGCTGTGATTGCACACCCTGTGTGGTATTGTGTAACACTCACACAACATGCCATTGTGTTGAGATGCTGTTTTCTATTGTTTTCTCATGAGCCTCCATTGTGCTTTGTTGTCTCAGTGGAGGAAGTTGGCAGACTTCAACGAGTTCTGCTATAACAGAGATTGAGAGAAGCTTTCAGGCTGGCACTGTAGCATCCTATCACATTTAGAGCTTTCATCACTCCCTGCCCTCTCTTCTAATATCTCAACCCATCTCCTCACACTTCCTTCTTGATCCCTTTCTCTTCGTCCATGTCTTCTTCAGGCCCTTTCCTGGCTGTTTGTCACTCATCTCTTTCTTTATCTCTATCTGCAGCTTTACACTGCTTTCAGCAGTGACCTCCATTTTCCATTTCCTTATAAATCCTCCTTGGTCCCTCATGGATGTGCCTTTGTAAGCCTTTGTTCTTACATTTAGTATAACGATTGCTGGCTCTCATATCTCAGTATAATATGACCTTTTGTGTTTGTAAGCAGGAGAAGAGGCATCTAATCACCTTAAAGCTGTGTCTACTTGTTTTAAGTAGCTAAAAATAGTTTTATATTAATGTGCAACAGAATAAGCATTTAGAAAAATGCTAGCAAGCAAAGTGCAAAATAGTAGACTTCAAGAGATTTGGATGCCTTGAGAGTTCCACCCCAGGAAACCCACCTCACATAGCTATTAGTGTACTTGTCACCCTTTGTTGACAAGCTATTAAAGTTATTGGAGAAACTGTCTGGATGATCCATATGATCATTTTCTTAAATTTGACACCACTATGCAAACTGTGACTTTTGGCCACCAGTTAAGCTCTGCCCAACAAAAAACACCTAATGTCTGTTTACGAGCTTAAAAATTGTAGTTTATTGCACAATTTAATGTAATGCTTTCATTCGTGTGCTCAATATATACTTTTAAAGAATGACATGAAAGTTGTGATGTGCTCATTTCACAGCATGAAGCTGAAATTCCACCTGAAAACTCTGCTACATTATTCTGCCTCGTTTAAGGTTCTGCACCATTTAAGGAGGAATAGCTAAGCAAGAGAATATCTCCAGCCTCAATGATGCAGCCATGTTTGTGGAAATGTGGAAAAGATCACAGACAGTCGTGTATATTGAACAACAAACCATACATTAATGAGGGCATCAGGGAATGCATCAGGAGGAATGGTGATGTTGCAGGTGTTCACACTGAGGGTGGCCCAGCGTCAGTTCAAGGAGAGGGCAGAACATGACCTGGCCACATCCAATACAATGTCTCTGTGGGACTTAATCAGACAGGTGACTAACAAGGATACAAAAAGGAAACCCCTGTCTGCTCTTAATGAAACAACTAGGGTGAATGAACTGAATAACTTGTATATGCGGTTTGACACAGAAAATGTTAAGGAATGTACTGCAGTATTGGAGAATGTAATCTGTGATTTAGATATGGACGTTACAATTGAATTACAAGTGGCCACAAATTTTTTTAAAGCTATACAGACCAACAAAGCCACAGGCACAGATTGTATGATTGCATTCTTGTTGAAAACCTTTGCTGATACTATTATAGATACTCACACTTTGCCAATACTCTGGAAAAAATCTGTAATTATTGTAATTAATTAATTCCTAAAACAGTCAGCCCTTAGGAGAATAATGATTATAGACTGGTGACACTCACCTCAGATGTTTTTAAATCATTTGAAAGGCTGATACTTGAAAAGATTAGAATACTGGTGGAACCGCTAGTTGTAAATTTCAGTAGTAAATTTCAGTAGTAAATTTCAGTTTGCTTATATAAAATATCGAAGCACAAGTGATGCCATAGCAACATTAATGCATCTTATCCTTAAGCATATTGAATGCCCAACTGCATATACTCGACTAGTGTTTATTGATTTTAGTTCAGCCTTTAACTTAATATAGCCACATCTTTTCCTTTGTAAGATAGTCCATGCAAATGTAAATCCATTCTTAATTAAGTGGTATTATTCTTTCCTGTTTAATAGGCCACAACAAGTAAAGTTTCACTCTGCTCTGTCTGATATAACAGTTTGTAGTACTGGTGCCCCCCAGGGGAGTGTCAGTTCAACTTTCCTGTTTACTTTATGCACTAATGATTGCGTTAGAACAGAGGCAAACCAGCACCTGATAAAATTTTCTGATGACACAGTTTTACTCAGTTTGTTAACAAAAACCTCTAATCCAAATACTTATCGTATAGCTGTAGAAAACCTTGTGGCCTGGTGTGAGGTACACAAACTGCAGCTCAATACAAGTAAGACGGTGGAAATGCTGGTGGACCCTCGAACAGTTGAAAATTCTGACCCTGTGTCTATTCATGGTCAAACCATTGAGCAGGTAAGCTCATTTGAAATGTCTTGGAGTTTACATAGACTGTGATCTAAGTTGGAATACACAGGTGACCAGGGTGTGCTCTAGGATCCATCAGTGCCTTCATTTTCTGCGCAGACTCAGATTGTTTGGTGATTGTAACAACTTCATGCTAATATTCTACAGAGCAGCTATTGAATCAATTTTAAGATATGGCATTACAAGTTGGTTTGGTAATCTAACAGTTAAATTTAAGACACAAATAAATAGCCTGGTTAAGACAGCTTGGAAAACTATGGGCATTCCTGCCCTTCTTGGCCCGCAGAAGCTGTGGCCGCAGGCTATAATTAGGCAGGCTAGGAATATTGTATCCAATAGTACACATGCTCTATCAGGAGTACCAGCTCATGAACTCAGGCAGGAGATACAGGGTTCCTTTGTGCAGGCACAACAGGTTTAAACATTCTTTTGTACCACTGTCAATTAAGATAAATAATAATGACGTCTGACTGTATTATGGTTGTATTGGTGGTTGTGGGGTTGTGTAATAGTATAAAATGTAATGCACTTTAAATCTTTAATGTATTGTAATGATATGGTTTTTGGTCACATGATGTTTGGTATGTTTGTCTGTTTTTTTGTTGTAGTGCAGTATGCCCTCATTCTAAGCAAAATCTCTCTTCTGGGAGACAAATAAAGAAACTATGACTATAACTGAAGCTTTTACTAGCTTTCATTAGCACACAGAGCTTCAATTAATGTTAGCTCAAACATTTTCACTCAAACTCAGAGCTTCCTCTAGCAAAACAAACTAAGCTAGTTTAAACAAGCTTAAATCAGTAAGTATGCAGTTAGCAACATTTTTCTATCCATTCCAGCTTTCCATTCACAGAGATGGTTTTAGGTCACTGAACATGAACCTCTTTCAAAAATCTCTCCAGGGTAAACATATTCAGAAACTCTTGTTGTGTGAACAGGGGGAAATGGATTGTGAAAAAGCTGTCATCACAACATGTGCAAGTTTATAATCCTAAATAGCTCCTTAATGTTCACAATTCAAGGAATTGAACTTTCAGTTTCCTTTAATTTTTTTCAAATTAACAAATCTTTTATCCCCAGTTTGGCTCTACACTTACTCCCTATGGTTGTTTTTTCATTCATTATAGCTTTGAATTGTTTATTTATTAATCCTTATTGCTTTGGTGTGTTATTGTTTTTTGCTTTCCAGCCTGAGAATAATGAACCCTCCTTTCAAATCCTCTCAATGTTTCTTCCTTTTCTCTGTGGGGGTTTTTCCATAGTTAGCCTTGGCTTGTCGACTGGGGACCCAGACTTGGATTTCTTTCATGCTATTCTGTGACAAGGGCCAAGGTGTAAAGCTCTGTATAAATACATTTAAATGTTAACTTTTTAACACACTACAGTAAATCAGGAATGACTTTAACAAGGTAAGTGAATCACATTTAATTCATTAGGCAAAACAGTCACTTATAAGGACTCCAAATAAACCTTTCATCTTTAGATCTCTGTCTTCTCTTTATGTCCCTGCCCCTTTTGTTTTCTTCTTGTTCCCACTTTCTTGATGTCATCAGTCTCCCACTGAATGAGAGAGTTTGGCCTAATACAAACTGTTATTCTGTGTTTCTTGAAAAGAAAAATGTAATTCATTTCATCATACAAAGCTAAGCTATTTCAGACTCTGCATCAGAAATGGCACCCATAGACTGACTTTAGAAATCTATGAAAAAGGTATGTTAGAGGCTGTGTGACTAGAAGGTTGTTGACTTGAGTCCTGAACCTACAGGTTGAGACTGAAGTTACCCCAGAAATGAATGAATGGAGTGGAAAACCCTTGTTGTGACTAAAGTGTGCATGACTGTGAAAGAATGACATATGATGTTGCTTTCCACAATAGTTTCCTCAGTTTTAATCATGCCAACACAAAGAGGCATTTTGTAAATGCTTCTATATAGAATGAAAAAGGGTTACACTATCCTCACAAGTCACATAACCCTTTTAGAACAGGGGTGGAAAGTCAAGGGTCTGGAGTCCTGCAGAGTTTATGATTTCCCTGCTCCTGCAAACCAAATTCACCTGGTAATAAATAGGTTGAATCAGGTGTGCGTGTGTATCAAAAGCATTATGCAGGAATCTGGTCCTCCAGAATTGGAGCCCTCCACCCCTGGTTTAAAGTGTACATATATGTATTGAATGCAGTTATCCCTTAGCAGAACAGGTGCAGTGTGTGTCATTCCAGAATCCAGCAGTAAGGGCACACGGCCTGTAGGGATGGGCTTTTTAGAGTCTACTAAGGATCTATTGTCAATGCTGAAGATATTCTCTATATTCCTTCTAAACTGCCTTTACAGTTCACTGTGGACGTGAGTAGGCATGATAAAGGAGTACTGTTGAATGCACACTGCAAGTAACACAGAGGAAACCACTGTAGGTGGCGGATATGACTTATTTGCCTCTGAGGACATCTATCCTCCATTCAACCCAGCTAGAAACAAATACATTACAACCATCTGGCCCAATACCTGTGTTTGAATGTGGAGCTTGTATAAATAAAAGGACTATATTACTTTAAAGAAAAGGCATGTTTACTGTCATGCCCAACTGAGTGATCCCCAAGTAAAGTTTATATTAAAGGGAAAGTTGCATAACTACAGTGGGTCTCCTTAAGAGAGAGGAAGCCTGAAGCAAAACACAAATGAAATAGAGAGTTATTAGCCTGATTTTTACTTACATGTTGAATGCAAAATACATTTAAGGACTTTGCATGTCCACATTTAACACAATTGTGTGTATCAGCATGCAGACCTGGAGCTTTTTATGAGCTTTTTATATCTCTTTTCTGTCTAGATACAAATGATTCACAATGGTGGTTTACTGTTCACTGCACTGTTTCTGTGTTGTAAATTTCTACTTCTGCCTCAGTATGAAACACAAATCATCTCAAAGTTAAAGCCAAAGCAAATCAGAGATTTCCTTGCTCCAATATACTGACCATAATTGATGTCCACTGCTGAGGATTTCAGATCAGGTTTTCTTTTTTCCTTCATTCTTTCTTTGTCACATACCTAATCTCACACACCTCAATATGTTAAACTCAGCAACAGAGAGTGTGTGTGTGTGTGTGTGTGTGTGTGTGTGTGTGTGTGTGTGTGTGTGTGTGTGTGTGTGTGTGTGTGTGTGTGTGTGTGTGTCAGGACTGGACAGATGTGAGGCACGCGCAGGGTAAATTCCACAAAGTTCTTTAATAAAGAGACTGAGTGACGTACAAAAACAAAATCAAGGGATAATCCAAAAGCAAAGTCAAAACCAGAAGTAGGGTCAATCAACATGAGAAGCAAGGTAATACAAAGAACACAGAGTATAGCTCTAAAGGTGAATACTAGGCAAAGACACCAGGGTAGAACCAGTATATATAAGGGGAATCCCAGGTGTCAGTAATCTGGTCATTGGGTCATTCATGGCCCTCTGGGATGTGTAGTCCGGGTATGTGTTTGTGTGTGAGTGTGTGTGTGTGTGTGTGGGTGTGTATGTGTGTGTGTGTGTGTGTGTGTGTGTGTGTGTGTGTGTGTGTGTGTGTGTGTGTGTGCGTGTGTGTGCGTGTGTGTGTGTGCGCATGTGCGTGCATTTCCTGGTTTGATGAAATGTTTCTTCTAAAGAACAAAGTGTAATATGGTAACCATGCCACAGCCCATCCTGACACTCCACACTAGAATATTGTCAGTCCACAATGTCACATCATTAATTTTCTGCACCCAATAGGCCTATCTGATGACAATTATGGTCCTGGCATTAATTCAGACTATATGCCTACATGACTAACAGCATGGTTGACAAGGTTAGGAGAAACAGAATAACTCAAACAAGAACATAGTGAGTAGATTTGCTTGTAATAGAAACCATCTGGATAAAATTTTGATTTAAGTGGTCATACATGAGAAGAATAATGCTCTCCCCTCTCCCCCGGGCTCTGTGTAACTCTACCTTAGAAGAGCTTGGTTGGACCCCAACCACTACACAGAGAGAAGGGAAAACAAAGCTGAAGG
The DNA here is from genome assembly GCA_034509495.1 of Acestrorhynchus altus. Taxonomy (NCBI): domain Eukaryota; kingdom Metazoa; phylum Chordata; class Actinopteri; order Characiformes; family Acestrorhynchidae; genus Acestrorhynchus; species Acestrorhynchus altus. The sequence continues at coordinate 26,534,131 of CM067503.1, forward strand.
CAAGATTTGATAAGAGAGACCTTCAGGTGTGACTATATATATATATATATATATATATATATAGTAAAGTGCATCATTGTCAGCATGAACTTTCTGTCCACATTTAAATGAAATGGAATGCTATAGCAGGAGACTCTCCTGCTACTCCTGCTACTTGTGGGCTGCAGCTCACAAGCTAGGCTGCAGTTTGCCAAAATGGTTTACTGAAAATGGAATGATGCCTACAAAGAAAAGGACACAGTCAAATATGGTGGACATTCAAATGTTTTGGGGCAATTTTGCTGCCTCTGGCACTGGGTAGCTTGGCTGTGTTAAAGGCATCATGAAATTTGAAGATTACCAATAGATTTTGGGTAAAAATCTAGGGCTCAGAGTCAGAAATCAGTTTGTAAAAGAAGACTGGTCTAAAATTCCAGTTGAGCTGTTGATGGCTATAGGAAGTGATTGATATTAAGTTGAGGATGTCAATAATTTTGTCTTTTATTTCTATTTTTGTATTATTGCAATGCACACAAAGTAAATGTGTATAAAAAACATGTAACTGCAATATTTTTCTGTGAGAAATCGTGCATTTTTTATTTATAATGGCCCGATGTTGAATGATGCAGAAATCCACAACGTGTTCTAAAATTATGATAGAATCTAAATGACTTTATAGTGTTGAAATAGAAAGAACAGAAACACTTGATATATGTAGAAAAATATACTTGCACAAGACTTGAGCAACTGAAAAAAACAGTGATTCTGTTGATATGCAATGATCTTTCCTAAAACCTTGGTCATAATTACAATTGCTTAACTTAGCTCTTCATCATTACTCACATCTACTTATATAGCTGTAGAAAGCAATCCTGGCCTGTTATTGCTCACTTAACTCTAAGAACCCAAGATACGCATTTTGTGGATCAGTGAGTAATCCAGCTCAGAAAACAGCTGAAATTCACTTGTTTACAATTAAATTAAGTCCCAGTTATTAAATCCAGTTTATCTTAATAAAGCACTTTTGTAAGTTGCTCTGGATAACAGCGTCTGCCAAATGCTGTAAATGCCAAAGGAGCCTTCCAGTGCATGTTTACTGCTCTGTCCATATGTACAAGCTCAACCTGCCTACAGACTCTGACCTGACTCATCACTGACCTACTGACACCACTGACCCAGTTGTTAGATTATAGAGGAAGATGGGAAGGGAGGGGCTGTTTACTTTGCTCACATTGAAAAGTCCTGAGAAGGGATAACACTGATTCATGTATAACTAATGAAATAAACAATCGGTTGTTTATTTACTTTATTGTTTACTGTATTTTGAAGAACATATTATAAATATCCATAACAATCAAATTATTATACATAACTAATCAAAATTACTACATTTTCAGCACAAAATACTCTGGAAGATTAATTTATAACAGGTTTTAATCATTGTATGCTTGTAATTTTCTTTTATCAAAACATGGTCAATTTCCAGCAAGATTCTTTTCTGTTCATTTGTACGTCTCAAATGAAGACAAATATAAGTAGCCTAGGATCTCTTGAACATGTGTAACTCTCCAATAAATATGTTTTGAATCTTTTGGAGAATTAAATGACATAAGCAATGAATACATCCCACAAAATTGGCCTGGGGTTCTAAAGGTTAATTTCTTCTCCACACAGTAGAAAGAGGATAGGGTGCTCCTTGAGAGACAGATTCCTGCACAGTTTCTTGATTTTCCTGCTCAAGTACATCTGATTCAACTCATTAATTGTCAGGTTTAGTTGGAGATTTTAGAGCTGGGGAATAACTAAACTGTGCTGGACACCATTCATCAGAAACCCAGCACTACATAATATATCTCTTGTACCATCAGAAGATTAAAGGACATGGAGCCAGAAACAGCTGAGTGTCATGTCCACAATAAACAAGGACAGCAAAAGTGCTGTTTGACAAGGTGGACCCAACTTTAGCTCTTCTTATCACCCATGGAAAAACACTACAAGTACTATTGCTACACACACTGCTAGTCACTTCAGGACTATTGGCCTGGTGATCAGCGCTGCATGCTCTCTTACTTTTATCGGGTTTTTAGACACACATTTAAAAGGCTGCTGTTCTTTCAAGAACATCCAAGAAACCTGGAGAAACAGAAAACTGAATAAAGAAACCTACAAACATGCCCTATGAGCTAGTGGGATCTGGAAATGCATGCCAAATGAATGGTTAAAGATGTAAATAGATGAAAGCATGTTTTATGTGTTTATTGTTGGCTCAGGAAATAATGACAGCCTCCTTATTTAAAATCAACGCAAACCATAACTCAGAGTATTTATTGTGTTCTGTTCCACTTTTACTGCACGCTATTTCAGTGGTCATGCCTGTTTAAACAATGGTAGGCTGCTGCACATCTCTTTATGCAGTAATATCGTAAATAATCAATCTAAAGCACAATTTTGATAAGCTTACGTTATTGTTGATGGCAACCTTGCACAGCTTTCCACCAGAGTATTGCATCATAAGAGGTTTTATTGGTTAATGTGTGGTCCTTGGCCATGGGAGCTAAATGTTTAATGAGAAATGCTAGCCAAATCTTCGGACATTGTGTAACTCCTTGCACCTTGGCCTGAACTGGGCAAGCAATCTGAATGCTCTACAGGAATGCTCCCCTATGGACCACAGTGACTGAGAAGGCATTTCATCACAGGCCAATACACTGAAGCCCTAATGTGTTACTCAATCATAATCTAATATTAATGATATATTTTTTTAGTAACTTCTGAAAAAGTCTGCTTGTTTACCTCACACAGCTTTCAGTCTGGACTCCAGTGGATGGCCAGAGGGAGAAGCAGCATTTTGAACTGTGTGCTGCCTGTTACACATTCATTCTCTCTGCCAAAAACTGACCTGTGATGGGATAAGATACAGTTCTGTGTGTGAGTGACTGTGGTACTTGTTGGACAGTATATAATAATGTACTGTTCATGCCTCTACCCAGAATGTCAATGTAAATGGAAGAAGGAAAGGCACTGCACATGCTGTGAACCATGTTAATTAATAGAAACATATTCTCAAAGGCTGTTTACTGTTTCTGATACTGACAGAAATATTTCTTTCTCAGATTTTCATCTAAAGGGGTTTGAACCTGTCCAAACGTTTGCATATGTTGCACCTTGTACTTTACAGACACTTCACACTGCACTACAATTCCTCCCTGTCTGTGTACAAGAGAGCAGAAGATCAAAGTAATTATTCAATAATTACTGCCATTAAAACTATGATACCATAATAATAACAACCAACTGACACACTGGGGTATTTGTACTGTTAAATGTCTTCTTTTGCAGCACACCTCTCTTAGGTGAATTTGTTCATTTAGTCTGGTTATTGTAAAGTGTCTTGGCACTGGGTGGTGGTGTTTGAACAGCTTTTAATGCCTAAAGGGGGGGGGGGGTACATGAGAATAATCTATGTTTATTTTGTACTTCTTCTAATTTGATTTCTACATGTTAATACTGTATTGTTTTTCTCACAGTTGGAGAGACTCACTGACTGCTAAGTATTACACAGCATATATTTTTTGTTTCTTGGTGCTGCAGTTACTCCGGATCAATTTTATTTTACTTGCATTATATATACAGCACCCACCTCCTTGTCTCTACCTGTCCATTATTGACTCGTTTTACCATACAGGTGCACTTTGTAGTCCTATAATTACAAACTGGAGTCTGCATCCAGTCTATTTCTCTATTTCTCTGTTTACTTTGTTAATCTCTTTTCACCCTGTTCTTCAGTGGCCAGGAACCCACGAGACCCCCACAGTGAAGGTATTATTTGGGCGGTAGGCCACTCTTTGCACTGAAATGACACTGATATGGTGGTGGGGTGTTAGTGTGTGTTTTACGCTGGTATGAGCGGATCAGACACAGCAGTGCTCATGGAGAGTTTGACAGGATGAGGAGGAGAGGATGACAAACACAAACAGATGAACTTCTGTCTCTAACTTTACATCTTCAAGGTGGAACAGCTAGGTTGGAGTGTCTAATAGAGTGGACAATGAGTGCACTCATTGTTTAACAAGATCAGTGTAGTGTTTTTTTTGTTGTTGTTTTCTCAAATGTAAGCTATTGTACTTCTGTTAAATGTCAAGCTTCAGAACTCACTGCTTTCTGGTTTATGGGAAGCAGCAGTAAATTCTGGGATGACAGGCCTGAAAATACCGACATATGAGGCCTCATCCTACTGAAGTAAAATTCTCAAGGAGTCTGGAGACTGTTAGAGACTGTTGGGACTTCTGACGAACAACAACTCACATCTCAGACATAGTCAGACCATTAAAGTCTCCTTACTGACGTGTTTCCTCTTGACCATACCATCTTCTCTCCACATGACTTAGCCTCCCTAAAATTCCCCTTTGGCCTTAATGAGATACAACTTACTGGCACATGTGTAAGAGATTCATTGTAGTGAAAAGTAACCAGAAAACCACATCTTGTTCAGCAAGAGAGAATGTACCGAGCTCTTGAGAAATAATATAATAATTAATATAATTATACACATTATTTATCTGGAAACTTTACTTATATAAAGTTAACCCCCTGTAATTCCCTCTTTTTACAGTGCCTGGTGTATATGTAGTGTCATTTAGGAATGTAAACACAGTGCACCATGGTCGGGGGGCAAGAAAGTGCTACTGTTGAGTTCAGAAGGTAGATTACATTTTATTTATGTTGAAATATTGATGAAATCTCACAACAAACACAAATTTACCTTCACCTCTCTCTCTCTCGCTCTCTCTCTCTCTCTCTCTCTCTCTCTCTCTCTCTCTCTCTCACACACACACACACACCACACACACACACACAATTGCTGATATTCTTGTGAAGCATAAGCTTGGTTAATGTTCTGAAGATATATCTATCTATCATCTAGTTCAAATGAATATTACCAAATGTTCATGGGGTGTACTAATGTTTTCACATGACTGTAGATGGTAAGTCTTTGATAGACAGTCTTGTGTTTCATGTTTAACATTAAATCACTGAGAGAGAGAGAGTTGAAACAAATGTCTATATGGAGTTAAATACTCCTGAAACAGATGAGTCTTCAGTCTGCATTTGAAGACAGTGAGGGACTCAGCTGTTCGAACTGCCAGGGGAAGTTGGTCCGTTTTTGGCTTTGTAGGTCAGCATCAAGGTTTTGAATCTGATGTTCAGCTACAGGGAGCCAATGAAGGGAATGCAGCAGAGGAGTTACGTGACTGAATTTAGGAACGTTGAAGATGAGCCGCGCTGCTGCATTCTGGATAAGTTGCAATGGTCTGATGGTCCGCATAGGAAGGCCACCCAATAGGGAGTTGCAGGAGTCTAGTCTTGAAATGACAAGAGACTGGAAAAGCACCTGAGTGGTCTCTCTAGACAAAAAAGGTCCAATTCTCCTGATGTTATAAAGGAGAAATCTGCAGGACCGAGTCAGGTTTGCAACATGACCTGTGAACGATAACTGGTCATCCACTACTACACCAAGACTCCGTACTTTAGCAGATGGAGTGACCAGTGAGTTCTCAAGGGAAATGGTAAGGTCAGGGTGAGGACCAATGCTTCCAGGAATGAACAGTAGTTTGGTCTTGCTGGGGTTGAGTTTGAGGTGATGGGCTGCCATCCATGATGAGACATCAGAGAGGCAAGCTGAGATCCGGGATGAGACCTGGGTGTCGGAGGGTGGGAAAGAGAGGATGAGTTGAGTGTCGTCAGCATAGCAGTGGTAAGTAAAACCATGAGAAGATATTATTTTACCAAGAGAAGTAGTGTAGAGAGAAAAGAGAAGAGGACCAAGGACTGACCCTTGTGGAACACCGGTGGAGAGTCTGCGTGGAGCTGATGTGGCTCCCTGCCATGTGACCTGGTAAGAACGCTCTTCCAGGTATGATGCAAACCATTGTAATGCAGAACCAGTGATTCCAAGGCTACCAAGGATTGACAGGAGGATCTTGTGGTCTACTGTATCAAAGGCTGCAGAGAGGTCGAGGAGAATTACAACAGATGAGAGTTTGGCTGATCTTGCAGCATGGAGATTCTCAGTGACAGCAATGAGAGCAGTCTCTGCTGCCGGTTTGAAGCCAGATTGGTTTGGATCCTGTAAATTGTTCTGGTTCAGAAAGAGATATAACTGATTGTATACAGAAGGTTGAAGGATTTTTGAGATGAAGGAGAGCAGTGATTCTGGAATATAATTGCTAATGTTTGAACTATCAAGAGTTGGCATTTGGCAGTGTGTTCAGTTTTTGTCTTGTGCTTAGTGTTGAACATTAAATAATCAACCCTTGTATATACCTCCACACCCTTAATCATCTGTTCCATCTGCCCGAACCTGACACCAGGTCAAGCCATTGTAGCAGGTTCAGCCCAAGAGCAGACCACAAGCTGCATATAGAAGTCTCTAACAATCCCAAAATACCACAGGGAGCTCTTGCCACAGTTAGACAGATAACACTTTATTAATCCCGAAAGAAATGACAGTGTCACAGTGCTTTACATATTGCACATTATCAAACATACATTAAATATTAATCAGTATAAATATAAAATAAATATGTGAAGAACTCCCAGATAAGTATTGCTCTAAGAAGAGTGTATTAAGAGATGAGAGACCTGTGGAAGAGCAGCATAATAACATTATTATAGTAAAACGAAAGTGAGATAAGAAACGTCAGTAAAGAATTATAACAAGGATCCATTATGATTTCAGATCAGTTGATTAATTGATATCAAAGCACACCACTATGAAATCTTTTTTGTATCAGAGGGGGCTTGAGGAAAATGTAAGATTGTCTTCATAAAGACTGACATTAAAACATCAAATTGCTCAAGAATGTCTGTGTTGATGCAAAAAATATTTCTTCCAATCTATATCAGAATCTAGTACACAGCACAGAAAAAAACTAATTCACATTATTTTAGGCAAAGGAGGAAATACCAGCTATTAGGCCATAGGTTATCTCAAACTTTTCCTCACAAGAAAAATGCATTTCTAATAATGTCTAAAAGGCATTTCTTTCATTTTAAACCTTTAGTTATATCACCTCCATCTCTCAATACATTTAAAATGAAGATCAAATGTCCATATGATTAAATAGGCTTAAAAGTCAGACTTTGAAGGGATGTCCTAACTTTTCCCATGACTTTATACAATTATATTTTCAAATCTTTACCTCTGGCATTACAAGTCTTTGAGTTAAAAGATAAGAAGTTAAGTAAAAGTCTCTGCTATTATTTGTCCCTTGAATATACTTGAATATAAAGAGGGCTTGGGGTCTCGCTAAATAACAATTTCCACTTTCATTTTGTTTCCATATCCTCCAACTAATTCTTGGAGTCTTTAGGCCCTTTAATTCGAACAGAGAGAGAGAGAGAGAGAGAGAGAGAGAGAGAGAGAGAGAGAGAGAGAGAGAGAGCGTACGTGTGTGTTTACATGTGCATGTTTGCATATTTGAACTGGGTAGCTGCAATTTAGAGTCTAGTGAAGAAAGTGATGCCACATGTGTTTTGGTTTAACTGTGTTAAAATGTTAGCAGGGAATAGCCGTGTGTTCTTGATGATCTCTGTGAGTCACAGTGGAACTGCCTTTGCTTTTCCAGAACATCCTGGCCCATCTTTTACCCATGTGCCCTTTGTTCATCCATCAGTAAAACACACTTACCCTACACCTCACGCAAGCACGACATAATCTGTAATACAATTACACTTGATTACCTCCAAACTTGAAAGAATAAGCCTTTGAAATGTCTAAATGGGTTATGTTTGTAATACATTGCCTAAATGTTAAACATGCAACAACTTTCAAGAGCAGACTTTGTATATTCAACTTTCTCAGATGAGGCCCATAAACATTAACATTAGCCAACACATCAGAAGTCCAAAAAGTAGATAAGGAGAACCAAATCAAAAAATGAGGCAAATGGATGCCCAGTTTTATTTTCAGAACACTTATCTGAAAACACTGCGTTCTAACATTAAAACCTTATCCAACCTGTGAAACATGGTGGTGGTAATATCATGGTTTGGGGCTATTTTGCTGCATCTGGGTCCGGACAGCTTGCCATTATTGCTGGAACAAAAATGTCAGGACATCTGTGAGCTGAATCTCAAGACAATGTGGCAAGACAAGGACCCTAAGCACATAAGACATTTTACCAAAGAATGGTTAAAGAAGAATGTTAATGTAAGAAAATTATTGTTCATGGACACAGAGGAGTGATGTGGAGGCCATAATCAACCACTTAAACTGGGCATACATTTATTAAAGTCAATTTTTCTTAACATCATAAGAAGATCTACTCTAGATGATCAAACAAACAATCGGCATTACACATACAATGTTTGGCACAGAACAGGCAACAAAAATTCACAAAATAGCAAAACCCAGGCAAATAAGCACAATCCCCTCATGAAACGAAACCAAAATAGAGCCGGAAAACACAGACATGCAATGTATGCAATGACAGCTGAGTTAAAATTGTAAAGTGAGTGTCTTCCTTGTAGCAGTTCCTAAAGGTGTCCTGCAATAATCCATCCCATGCAGCTTGAATATTTTCAAATATCTTACAACATTGTACCCCACACCATAACACCAGGCCATGTGATGTGTGACCACAAAATGCTGCTCTCGCTGCTGACCACAGGACCTCCACACATGGTGTGTCCACCAAGATAAAAGTAGGAATTGTCACTGAAGATGACCTGCTGCTATTTTGAGTGACAGTCTGACACGACACTATTGCAGTCTTTGATGATGTTGACATGGTGTTAAGGGCAATCATGACAACAGTCTAGATGCCAGTGGTGCTGAATGTCCACAATTGTGGTTGTTGGGTCACGCCATGTCAGACAATTCATCATTTCTCCCTCTTATTGGTTCATTTACAATGAATCTGGAAAGTATTCACAGTGATTCACTTTTTGCACATTTTCTTACAGTCTTATTCCAAAAGATTTTCAAATTTATTCAAAATAAAAACACAAAAAAAAAATTACATAAGTTTTCACAGCTTTTGCCTTGACACTCAAAATTGAGCTCAGGTGAATCTTTTTTCTACTGATCTTCCTTCAGATGTTTCTACATCTTAAGCTAAATCTTAGGTTTCTACATCTACAGTTTTAACTATTCATATCTCACAATTTCAAACCTGTTTCAGTGCTGTCAGTTCATTCCATCTGGGTGCAGCTATTTTTGTATGATGAGTGTATAATAAATTTATGAAGTGCGTTATAATATCTGGAACAGTGTTAAGATCACTAAATGATAGATTTTCTTATGGTAGGCAAAAATCAATCAATGCATTTTGATGGATTATTCTAGACTTATATTAGACTTGGCTTAGTAGGACCAGAAGCATGAACTCATAAAAGTAAAAAGTCAGGTTTCAGTAGTTTGACTTTAAAGGTGATTTGCATTTAGATGAATGCATTTGTATTAATGTGTCGATGGGCTGATGTATCTACAGTGTTTGATGGAGCTATTATGTCACACAGATAAATCAGTGTTAAAATAGTGTTTTAAGTCGATCCTTTGGTGATGCTTTCATGATGCTATGTATAACCCATACAGTTAATCGAAATGTGGAGTCAGTGAGTGTAGATGGTCTACAGATAACTTGCATGAACAGCATGTTTAAAAAGGTTTTGTATACAGTGGGCTAATGAAGCACTGCGTTGTTGTGCAGTGACGCATATCAGCGAGCCTCGCAAAGACCTTCAATGTATATCCTTCACGCTTGTTCATGTGTGGAACAAGTTTGACCATTATCACTGAGATCTCACTGTAGTGTGTGGTATGAGATCTGGAACACTCAGACTTCTCATGTCATCACTTAGTGCTGGACAACATGTTTTACATTAAACTCTACTTCAGGAGTAGAAGTGGGGACAGCTTTACAGCAAAGAACATAGCTTTGCATACTCTCAAATGTGGAGTGTATTTATGGATAAAAAGTTATCTCCATTTGTTTCTGTGTGTGTGTGTGTGTGTGTGTGTGTGTGTGTGTGTGTGTGTGTGTGTGTGTGTGTGTGTGTGTGTGTGTGTGTGTGTGTGTGAGCGCACATGTGCATGCATGTGTGTCCATCCAAGAAAAAGTGTTCCATGTGTTTGAATCTAAAACACTGTACAATATTCAACAACTAGGGCCTCCAATCAACATCCACAAATCATAGGAAATGAAATGGATATTTTGATGAATCATTTTCTTTATGGGGCATTTTTCCTTTGAGACAGTTTCTCAGCCAGTAACAACTGAGCAGAAGCATTGCAATAGCAGTGAGACATATACAAGAAACTCCTAAGCACCTCCTCTGTACACTCTGGGCTTTGCCATGTTATGGTGTTACGCCCTCCTGAGCTAACGTTTCAGTGGTGATCACTCTGTCATGTCCATTGCACCCATGACAATTACTCTTACTTAAAGTTGAAGCTGAGGTGACGTCATGACCCATGAACAGAGAGCATGGAGCTCTGGTATGTAACTGGCCCATGCCATGTGCAAATGATTTGCCCCTCTTTTTCTGTTCATGTAATGAGTAGAAAGCTTTGAACCCTGGGTCAAGCAGCCACAACGGGAAACTTTGGATGCAGAGTTCTCATTGCCACGCAATATGAGTCGATGAACTGTGTCAATAGGCCATGTTTTGATTTATCCACAATATGCGCCAAGTGCTCATTAACACACCAAGGTGAATACGTTTATTGCACAATGTTCTGTGAAAAACATCTGACTCATTTCTCTTTTTTGTTCTGTTTTCTAGTTCTGGTTTATTGCAACCATAATCTTTAAGAATATGAACAACTTGGATTTTTTTTCCCAGCAGGTGTTTGAGTATCTCAGCAGTGTGGTGTAGACACAAAAATCATGTGTATTGTGACCCAAGTTTGTTTTTACAGCACGACACTAGCTGTTTACTAGCTGTTTTAGTAAATTCCACAAATAGCAAGTGTGAATCAGTCAAATACATGAGAAGTCTATATGCACTATGTGGATTAAAGTGTTGTATTCATTGTATCTTCTGAAATCAAGAGTATTATAAAGAATTTATCCTGCTTTTGTTGGAGTAACTGTCTCTACTGTCCAGGGAAGGTTTCTACTAGATATGGAGCATTGATGTGAGGATTTGATTACATTCACTGAGGTCAGGTTGTTAGAAGTTGACCACCCAACCTCATCCCAAAACTGTTGGATGGAGCACCACCTTTCCAATAGGCATGGTGCCAATAGGTTCATGTTACTTCTCTACAGGGACAAGACAAGCTGTGCGTGTCTAGCCAAATGCATTCATTGGAAAGGGTATCCACAAACATTTGGACATACAGTTTTTATATTTCTGTTAAGCTTTTTAAATCAACATCACATCAGTGATCACAGAAAGTAGTTCAGTCATTTAATGCTAGTTCAAATGTTGAATGATCATGTACAGTTCCTCTGGATTTTCTAATCAGTCAGTCAGTTGAGAACATTTCTATGGTTAAAAAAAACACCAGATTTTTTTAAATCAGAATTTACAGAACTCAGATTCTGTATCTTACTGGTGGTAAAGATACAGATTATCCTGAAAACTGATCAAATGTTCACCTCTGTCAGAACTGCCCAATCAGATCAGAAAAGGAAGATATGTCTGACTACAGTACTCTGACAGAGCCTCGAGTACACACCTCTACTACACTTTAGATAAGGACAGTAATCAGGGCTACATAAAGATAGAGGCTGAACAACACATTTGGCTGCTTTGTTAAAGGTCATGATTCAGTGAACACAGATATGTTCATACAAAAGTGAAAGAAGCTGAGGTGTGAGAGAGCAGAGAGCATGTGTGTGGTTCACACAAACCAAATCTTTCACAGATTCAGATTCAGCCACACACATGATTAACTGTCTGATTAGAAACACGATTAAGAAGCAGTTGAAACTGAAATTGAAACAGTTGTGGCATCTTCTAGAATTAGCCAATTCTGACCTTCATGTCCTTTTGTGTATGACAGAGATTACATATAAAAATAAAGTGACTGACAGTACAAAAATAAACAGTGGTGTGCTTAAAACTACCAATGTAACTTTGTAAATACATTTATCTGCACACTTTGCGTAGCAAAAGATTTTCTGAATCTGACTTAACAGCTCCCAATACACTTCCAATTGTCAACATGTTGTATTTTTAGCCTAACCTAATATTGTGTTATTATGCATGTGATTAATTGCATGGTATGTTTACTTTTTTTTTAATGTAGGGGTGAATTCTAGAGGAATGCAATCCCATTACATTCTCAGTGATTCCCCACCATGGCCAGGATGAGAATATCTTAGGGCCTGATTTACCAGATGCTGTGGGTAGTATAAAGTATTCATCAATGCAACCAGCCTCATCTACATAAGTAAACAGATGGAATGCTGCAAAAGATCACACGGTGGGAACTGCAATGCTGTCTCAATGGCCAAATCACACGCTGGACCCTCTTTCTCTCAGAAGCCCTGATTTACGGCCCTTGTAAAGGAGCCCAAGCCGGAGATGAAGAAAGGGAGAGAGAAAGTGGGAGGGGGCGATCCAGTGTGCTGGGAGGCCGCAGTCATTCTCCCTCTCAGACACCTCTGTCATGCCAGCTATTGTGTGTGGAGATTTACAGGCAGAGTGAGTGCTATTTCTGCACTACACACACTCCCCTCATGCTGCAACACAATAAGCATGTTTGGATTCGAGTGGCATAAGATGTGGAGCAGCCAGCTGTTCCGTAGTGAATAGAAGAAAAGTTTGCTATGCATTTTGATCAACATGTGTCGGAGGCTTTTATGTTTACCACTGATTTGTAATCATCATACCACACTCTTTCCCAAAGCTGCTCAATTACCTTTGATTACGCTTGAGTAAGATTAACATGGATTGGTTCTACGCTTCTACTTATAGTACCAGATATCAGATCTTCCCAGTACATTGTGCTGTGGTCAGTGCAATATCCTTAAACACTCATCATCAAAAATAGTTGCATCCAGAAGGGAAAAGCAAAGTATGCCTCAGAGAGGAGTTCATGGATGCTGGATGGTCTTATTGATGATCATGTGGATATTAGCATAGGAGACATGCCCTCCGTTAGTCATCCTGTTAGTGACAGTACAGTTGGCAGATGGCTGCATGATGCAGGGCTAAATGTACTCAGACTGCTATAACAACTGTGTCAACATCACCAAAGACTGCAATGGTGTTGAGTCAGACTGACATGGAGTCACTCAAAATGACACCGGATCATCTTCACTGATGATTTCTCCTTTTGTATTGGTAAAGAAAACCAGCAAATCCATGTGTGCCCTATTCCAACAGTCGCCAGACCTATTGAAAATGTGTGAGATGCTATTGGATGTGCTATCAACCTACCACAAAATCTGCAGGAGCTGAGTGAGAAAATTCAAGCAGCATGGGATGGATTATCACAGAACACCATTAAGAATCTCTCCATGGTGTGCTATACTCTATGCAATACTGAGAGACATTACTTCTGTATGTATTGATAAATAGATATAGCACATATCAGTCTAAAGTTTAATCATTTATTGTTCCTGGTAACCTTTATCTTCCTTCCCAATAGCATTGATTGTGTGAATATTCCAATAAGAAAGGATTTTCAAATTCTCTGATTGAATCATTGGAGAATCATTTCTACAATTTGTCAGAAGATATTACTGAGGAAACCTGAAGGATGGAAGAAACATGTTTTAGATTCCCAAGATGTTATTGCCAAGTGAAATCAAGCTAAATGGCCCACAATTCAGGTCATCAAATGTGCATTATTTTGCAGAGAACACGCTGTGAACACAGTTTAAGGGTGGATGACCCTTAGAGTATTGGGCTTCTCACGCTTTACACTGTCACTTCACAAAGCACACACTTTAGAAAACACACAGTTTAGCTTCTCCTCATTCCCGGGGCAAATAAGTGAGCAAACAGGCTGGAACTAGTCAGCCAAGATTCTCAAAAACAGTGTTCTTTGATCAGATGTTTATTGGGGATAACTCAGCTAACTCAGCTTACCACAGAGGAGAGGTAACAGAGCAAGTGAAGAAAGGCAGAGAAACAATGAACCCAACAAAGAAAATGGATGAATAATGATCTTTCTTCAGTGCAGGGGGTATTTGCAGATCAGAACACTGACTGCTTTAGATTACAGCAAAGACCGTTTGGTCCCCCTTGTTCCTCCAGAAAAAAAAACAACACAGGGAGGCCAGTGTCCAAAAGCTCCAGCACCCTGTGTCCACCAGGATGGCTACAGCAGTACCTCCCTGCTTTGCTGTTTATCTGTCTGTGTGGGATATGGCAGGTCTCCAATCACTGGGCCTTGGCTCAAGCTCCAGAAGCCGCTGGAGGTGGTTTAGCAGCACAGGTCAGCTGCTTTTGGTTAGAGTGCGAAGCCTCGGGAGTCTTCAACATCCCAGCATCCTCATTGATAGTCCAGCAAGCCTTGCCCTCAGGCTCTGAACTGATGGACAGCTACCCTGCTGCCCAGGAAGTAAGAAAACCTCCTCAGTAGATGCATGTGTTACAAAAAATGAAAATAGAAAAGAAAGAAAGAAAGAAAGAAAGAAAGAAAGAAAGAAAGAAAGAAAGAAAGAAAGAAAGAAAGAAAAATGTGTGCAAAATTGTAGGATTAAGAAAAACAAAATGTTATACCCACAGTAATATAAATTTTAAATATTTCTCATACACAAAAATTTATTGAGGGAATTTTTACAGATACATGAAAATAAATAAACAAAAAAATGATATCATTATTACAATTCCCAAATGAAGTTTTGCTATAAGGAAATTGCTACAGTGACTATAAAACTACAGTGGCATCCAAAATATTTTTTTATGAAAGAAAAGTGGTCAATGCAATACAGGCTAATCAAAATACCTGTTTGACTGCTAAAGAGGTTCAGGAAGATTGATTGATTGATTGGTTGGTTGATTTATTGATTGATTGATTGATTGATTGATACTTTATAGATCCCTTAGAGGGAAATTCATTTGATTAGAGTAGAGTAGTGTATTAGAGTAGTGGTGCACTGTTCTACTTTACAGCAACTCCTGCACACATAACCTTCATCGACGGGCCATCAGAAGAAAACCTTTCCTTCACACTTAAAAAACAGCATCAGAGTTTTTCAAAGAAACATCTAAACCTGTTAAGATGCATTAATTCATGCAGACTGAATAAGTGAAAATAAAACTTTTTCGTCATAGTTGGGGCTGCTATGTGTAATGCTGGTGTAGCAGTAGATAACAGCACTGTCCTTCTGATGGCAGACTTAAGAGTCCAGGACATTGCCTACCTGTATATTCCATCAAGAAAAGAGAATCAGCCAAATCCTATAAATGTAGGATGATCAAATGTTCCCTTTTTCTGGATATGCCATAAAAAACTGCATTCAGCATTTCTAAAGTGTGAAAAGTAATTGTGCATTGGTAATACATCAGTTCATCAAATACATCAGTTCTCCAGTAGCCATATTTACAGTGTGAGGATTTTCACAGCTTCATATACATCTGTTTGAGTTCCACCTTCTCATCACCACTACTGGTCTACATGTACCTGCATCTACATTAACCACTGGAGTGCAATTGCTGGTTAAAAGGACCCATTCAGCTGGCTGGCTATAAGGAGCCAATCAGCTTGCTAGCTAAAAAGAACCAATCAGCTTCAGATTGGTGACACAGAACTAGATAAGGAAAACTATGTGAACAAGCTGTTATACTAACCAAAGGAAGTATTGCAAAGTACAGAATAAGTTCAGACCTTACATCGTGTACATGCCTATTTATTTATTTAGTTATGTATTTATTTATTTAGGGACCAATTTTCTTTCTTTCTTTCTTTCTTGCATTCTTTTTTTTTACTATAAAAAGATGGAAACAAAGAACTGACGTTGGCCATAATATTAAATAAATAATTTATCTTTCTGATGATGCTTTTATTCATCTTTTACTGCTTATTTAATCACAGCAACACATCACAGCTCAGCTACTCACAGTACAGATTGATGAGAGGTTCCTAAACTTCTGTGTGCTGCTGAATATCACACCAGTCACAATCTATTCTCAGTAAGTGTTTAATGATCAAATAGCAGGTCTTATTTAAGGTCCTGCTGATTAACATTAAGCGGACATGTCAGACAAACACACACAGACACTTAACGCTCAAATGCATTGCTTATCTGCTGTGTCCTAATCCACCAAAAATCCTGATCACTGCGGATTCTCATTCACCACACTTGAACTCCTGCTCCTCCTCTTTAACACATACACACAAGTCGTTGAATGTATTTTCTGCTTTCCGTCACTCACTATATTGATGTATGCTCAATCTGTTGTTATCTCAGTGTGTTCTCCAGCACACACAGAGCACACACTCACACACATGGCCCCTTGGCTGCCCTGATGGCCTCAGATTTATGTGTGTTTATTTATCCCAACACTGTCGGTCTCTGGGGGTCTACCAGGGTCAAGCACTCCCAGAGGAAACCCAGGAATTCTCCCGTAATTCCTCTCACCGCAGTTGCACAAACACACAAGTGCACATTTCAGCAGAGCTCTGCACTTACTCTCTCTTTCATCCCTCTGGCTTAGAACACATCCGTCATGAAGGCCTCTGATCTCCACGAAGCCTGTATTGATGCAAATCTGACACACTGTTCATCAAACATTTGGGAATACCTAATATAAGTTGAATTCCCATTTTTTCCACATGTGTAGTATTGGAAGTGATGACACACCCAACAGTTAAATGTTTCTATAATTTAGCATGGTACCCAGGGGAAACACACCAAACTCTTCACAGATAGTGACCCAAGTGGGGATCGAATGCACAACCCCAGAACCCTAGAGCTGTGTGACACACACACTACCTGCGGAGCCACCATGCCACCCCATAGTTAGTTCATTATATTAAAAAGTGCATAAATTCTAATTTTCTTGCCTTCAAGATTTTCAACACTTAATGATGCATTGCCATATTATGTTTGAGCCGGTAAGGTGGTGTGGGTTACATGTGACTGGTGCTCATGTGTAACTGTTTGTGGCACTCATTGTAATTATTGAAGTAATAACATACATAACATCTCTTTCCAACATGCTCAAAAACACATTTGGTATGCCTTGCATGCTCAGACATTGGCCTCCTGTTCTATCTTGTTGTGACACTGCAGTCTCAGTTTGGATGAAGTTCCAAACTGAAATCTCAAATGGTGCATCGATTGTGTCCATTACATTTGAGGGTTACACTGGGGCTTGAGTTGGGAATGTCTGTGTGTGGGTGTGGAGTGAACAATGCCTGCTGTTTGTATCAGGCGGATGGGAAGGATTCTAGTGACCGTTTATGGTTAAATCTCTCTCACTTCCATAAACTCTACTACTTTCCCACCGATTGTGGTGAACTTCTTGCTCAACTCAAGAGAGCCTCATTGTCTGTGTGCTGTGGCCTTTCTCAGCAGTGTTCCAAATCCACTGTGGGTGTGGTACGAGGAGAACTGTCTTGGGATCAATGATTGTAGTATTGGATACTGGCAGTAGTGGTTAGAAACAGTGGTCTGGTTCACACACCTAGAACTTCCAAATCCTGGTGTCAAGTGTCCCTTAATATCATTGTAAAGAGTATAAAGAAAGATTACAATCAGATCACTGTGATAATCTGTTTAACAATCTACAACGTGAGAGAAACTGAGAAAGCTTCCTTTTTAGATGCTACAGGTAACTCTAGCAGTAGAAACCTCAGAGCTTTACACTAATAAACAGTCAAAGACATTGATTGAAGCAATCAGTAATTTTATCTGCTGTTCTGATTTTGATGAATTTGTAGCTTATGCTACAATTATATCTGGTTAAACTGCATTGTTTTTGAAATCATATTGTTTGTCGCTTGTTTTTAAAGTTGCACCCAGACGGAAGTGTAGGATTTCAGTTTGACTGAGAAGGAAGATAAAGGTTACCAGGAGCAAAAAATGATTAAACATCTAACTGATATGAACAATATTCATTGATCTAATAAAGAATTAGTGTATCTCAATATGCCATCAGGTATAATGCAACATGCAGACATCTCAGCATGGAGTTGTAGAGGTTCTAACGGTGTAATGTGATAATCCATCCCATGCCACTTGAATATTCTCGCTCATCACATAACTTTTTCCATCATATGTGACACAGATGATTAGCCAAATCAGATTAGAATATATCAAATTCAATGTGTTTTGCCACTTTCAAATGCGGTATTGAAACATATTCGATTTGTGCCAATGCTTCTCAGTCAGAAGGCAGATCAGGAATCAGTATGACCAACTTGGCTTTCCTCGTAAAATTGCCACAGATACAAAGAGAAAATAGCAGGACTGAGGGGGGTGGGTTATAAATATTTGGGGTGATATCTCTATTCAGACTAAATTAGAAGAAATGTCTGAACATGGCCACAGGAGGGCATGGATGCAGAAACCAAGATCATAAAACAAAGGCTTGGCTAAATAAAGCACCCTTTTACAATGAGCTGGAATGCATCCTCAGTGTCAAGGCCCATTTTTAGACACTATATTTTGATTAAACTAAACCTCCAGGAGTAGAACATTTGTGCATAGATTGGATTTGTTGAGAAAGTCAGCCTAAGATATGTAGATGCACTGATTTTTTTTTTTTTTTTTTTTTACCAGATGTTCAAAATGCGCATGCTAGGTCTCCTCCAGCACCACAATGTGAGCACTTTATTTTAAGCCAGGCCAGACTGATGCCTATGATGTCGTGTGACCTAAGCCCAATGAAGCTGGCAGCCATAATCGTGTACCCACTATGGGTATCATTTTTATAAGCATCACACACTCCGAGGTTCAAATTATAGCCGACCCCCCTTGCCCTGTGCACACTGGAATGAGCTTAAAATGCCGATTTAGAAAGCAGTGACCTCTGAGTGTGTCACTGTGCTCAAAATCAAGCCAGGTGCACTGATACAAGCCAAAAGAATCAAGCCAGATTAAACAACACAAGCATGACTACAGAGGCAGGGGAGGGAGAGTATGAAGATATTGAAATTGGGCTTCATACAACTGTGTGTGAGGCAGCAGGCCTGTTTCCCTCCACTGCATTTTCATTGCCTCCGAGTCTGTTGCACAACACTATTGTCCTGTACAGGCTGCACATGACATATTGAACATTGAGTTCCAGCTTATGCTTACAGGGAGACAGAAATATGGAGGTAGTGGGACTTCATGCATGTCACATTGTGGTGCAGTAATGTTTCTGTGGCTAAAATGGCCAGATGCCCTAATCAGCACTAAAGTGCTCTTCTCGGAGATTGAATGCCCACAAAACATATCTGAAATGGCATGAGTAGCGTTCATGAAAATAAATTTGTACAGCCAGTAAGAATCAAAGCTCCATGTGTGTTTTAAAGTGAAATACACCTCTTCCCAATATCAGTCAATGTCACTGAGGTAACTTAGAAATATATATGTATGGCTGTTGGAGGCAGTGAGGTTTGTTCTATTCTAATTTTGAACTGTGGCCTCAGTTGTGTTTGCAAGAAGCTTGAATAATGCCAGAGACCAGGTCCTGCTTGTAATCCTTGCAGGTTAGCGGTTAGCTGGCTTTAATAAATGCCCTGAAGGCACAAAGTGCATTTAGCACCACTCACCCATAATAACCTGATCTCACTGGGGACTGTGATTAGCCCTGTCAGAAACAGTGATTAGTGGAGCTCCACACACACAAGTGTATCTGTGACCTGTGGTGCTATGGCCAGGAATTGCCCCCATACTTCCAACTGTATCCATTTATGAGTGCACATGGGGAAATCTAATAAAGGGCTTAGAAACAGTGCTGTCAGTCAAAAAAGCAGTGCTAGTTGAAGATATGACCCCCTGCAAAGGAAGAAAGGTCAGCTTCTTTCTACCCACCTCCAACAGTCCGAATTAAACGCTTTTGTTACAAACAAAATTGCCAGAATCTTTTACCTTCTGTGTACAGACACAGATAAAACTCATAAATTAGCAGATGCAACTGTTGGAGAAGCATCCACACCGGTTTTGTTCCTAACTTGGAAAATCAAGCCTCATTTTAAGAATCCTAGTCTCCTCCTAGTGAATAGGAGATTGAGGTGGCGTTTTTTGTGTGTTCAATACAATTCTTCTGAAATGACTTTAAGGCAGCAAAATATTACAAACACCTGTGAGCAGAAATTATGACCAAGCCTAAAACAGAACTTAGTTTTGGGAAGATCCAACATTTGTTGTAATTTATAATAACCAAAAACAAAATAAATGAATAAATTGCACTCTCAGTGGAAAATGAGCAATATAAAGTGACATTTTAATTAATACTCTGCTTGACCATCAGTGAACTAGCTAAGAATATCTAAAGCACTTTTGCAAGTTAAACTGTCATATACATTTATGTCAAATGGCTGACTGCAGACTGCTAGCTTCCATCAGTGGGCCAACAGTGGCAGCTGATTGTATATTCTGATTAGGACTATGACAAAGAAAATATGCATACTGAGTAAAATTGTATATACAGCGAGGATTTTTTTCTTCATTAATCCTTAACACATATAAATGATGTGCCATTTGTGGCTGCTTCTTTTTTGCATCCTGCTAAAAAGAAACAAACAAAAACCACAGCAAACATGTTGTGTTTTGAACATTGATGTCAACCAGCACTACACCAGAATTAACCACATTAGACAAGCGTGGAATGAGTGATAGCTTGACTTCTCAAAAAATAAAATCGCGTTTGTCTCTACCCGACTGACATGCTCATATGGGTTTTACATGGATAAAACATGGGCTAGGCGGGCTTCAGGTGGGTAAGCATTCATTTCAGCCCACATTAACCTCACATGGGTCTCACCTAGGCCTAATACACAATGTACAATCCTCCTGGTCCCATCACTAATCCTAGTTGGTAGAAGCCATGAGGGATCCCAAGGTAAAAACACAGTCTGGCTCCCCAAATGTTATGTGGGTTGTGACTTAGTAACAATATTACAAGAGAGTCAAACTGATTAAGCAGTTATCAGACACACACACACACACACACACACACACACACACACACACACACACACACACAGTTTGTCTAGTGCCTGTTTAAGTACTGCCAACAGAACAGGACATTCTGGAGTAGATATACAGGTCAAAGGACACCCTTTTGTTTCAGAAACGAAAGGGAAAATGACATATCTGAATATCTGAACCCCAGCAAGTAATGGGTGAGTAATGGGCCATCGTGAAAGAAGCCAAATAGGATCAAGGGCAAGATTTTCCAATCAGAAGGTGGTCATGTAGCATATCAGAGAAGATGAGAATTGTCTCCGAAATCAGATTTGCAATATCTCTTGTGGTTCAACCAACACAGAAATTTCAAAACCTCTGTTGTTCAGGTCACTAAAGATGGAATTGACGAAAGAAGAGAGACTTGAAATGAGTCTGATATCCGGGGAATGCAGCTGCCATATCATTACTGCAGATTCAATAACTAACACGCAGAAAGCCCACCAATTTCACACAGTAGTGTTGCATCCCTCATTGCCAAATTCGGAGAAACCAGGACCGTAGACGACAAGCCATGTAATGGTCATTTCTGCAATAAAGTGTGACCTGTGACATTTGACTCAATCTGTATCTCAACTTATTGGTACCATGCCTAAATGCCAGGTGTAGTCAAGAGGGGCGGTTGAATGCCATCAAATCCTCATATTAGTTCTCTGAAGTCTATTAGAATGTGTTCTCTACATAGAAATGAGTCCAACAAAAGCAGGATACGCTCTTGATTTCTGAAGAACCCATTAATGTGCAGGTCTCTCAATACTTTTGACCATATAGAACTACAAACGTAAGTGTTCTCAAAGGGTCCTAACACCCAGTCACTTTTATGGCACTGTATATATTTTCCTTTCTTGCATGTCCTCCACTCAAGTTTTCACGTCCCAGTTTGAGGGGTTTCCACACTCAGACCTCACTTCTCTGCCTGCTTTCATGAGTGCTGAACATTTGGCTCCACTCTACTCAGCCAATTAGGCTCCTGAATTGGACCACTGTGTAACACGATCATGTGCGAGTCAATGACATTAACACAATATTAAAATTTACAGCAATATGACAACAAACACAAAAAACAAAACTGTTACATAAGCCCTTGAGGTTTGAGGCGATCCAGAGAAAAGAGCTTCAGCACGCTATTGCACAAATGCAGTCTCAGCGGTAGATAAGCACCTCACCATACAAGGATCTGAATCGTACAGCATAACTAGCAGTCAAAATAAGGTGAAAGGTTGAGCAGCAGAAAAACATAGCATGGGCTTAGACTACCACCTGCTGGGAGGTGGACATTTACCACTACAATAACAGCCACTTTTCAGTTTAGTCTTAGCATAGATTTTACTCTTAAACACATAGTGCTTTTTAGAAAAAAAAAAAACAAAAACAAATACAAGCCTTTGAGAGACTAAAACAATTACAGAATCTTTTGCAGGTTTCAGGGCACAAGAAAAATTACAACAGTTGCTACAGAAGGAGGAAGATTTACCTTATTTAGGAATATAATTACTATATAATCAGACAACAGGGCATTTAATCATGAACGTACTATAATCTATAGGACTTGATTTGCCAGTATGCAACTTTTTTGTCTGTTTCTTAGCTGCAGAATTACTGCAAGACATGAATATGTGACCTTCTCATAAAAAAAATACCCAATATGCCACACTGTCCATGGGCCACCGTTGGCACTGCTGGGTGTCTCCACAGAAACAATGATATGAATAGTGCAACCAAAAAACAACAAAAAAAAACACGTGATTACTGTGTTTCAGGTTGTTAATGTGAACCAACTAATGTTAGAAGTAGCAGCACGCTGGGGAGCCTCCTGAAGCAGGCAGGGCAGACATATTCTCTCTCAGCCTCCACTTCACCACATCTCACCGCTTCTCTAGTTTCTTAAATTTGGCCTCTGGAATTAAAAAAAGAGACACAATACAAACAAGTTCCTTAGAACACATATACTGCTCTTTGTAAGCTGACTTGACAGCAGAAAATGGCTTTCCAGTTTCAATTACAACACTAGTAAAAGCAAATTGTATACATAAGCTAAAAAACTGCTCAAACATCAACATACACACTAATCATAATCCAATATGCATTATCCAAATCTGAGATTTTATTGGAGCATGACCAGAGTGCAATGTTTGGTCTCACTACACCATCTAGTGGTACATCTTGATAAAGTACCATTTCAGACAGGGTTAGAGCACATCTCTGCATGTGTATACACAATAAAAGTGGCAATAAGACATTCATTAGACCTTCATTTTAAATATGGAAATCTATTCACCAGTTTGCACTTACCCAGTTTTTTGGAATATGTGTCCAGTTTATAGGCTGCCTGCTCCAGAGCTGTGACCTGTTCCTCAATCTGGTTGATCTGGTCTAAATATGGCTGCAAGCTAGCATCTGCAACACACAACAAATTCCTAGTTCCTGAAAAATGTGGTCTGAACGGTGACCCATGGGTCATAAAATGCACAGATAAACATATACATATACATTTTACTTACGGTTCTGACGCTACTAGAGTGGCAGCCAATTACAAAAATTCGTCATCGTACTTCATTTTAACTTTAACTTAACTCATTAGTTAAGTTTATTATGTAGCCTATGTTGTCTTATTAATATACATTTACACCCAACTCCGCCAGGTTCAGGTTTTTCCAGTGCAGCCACGGCTGTATTGTTTACACCAGGGAACAGCTGTTGCTACACCAGAGGACTTCCCCCGAGATACCACATGAGCTGAGGAGGCAAAGAAAGGGAAAACACTGGTGTTGACCATTGGAACGCAAGATCACTCTCCAGTAAATTGCACGAGAAAGCAGCACTGACAGGACACCTGCAGGAATATCAGCAGTACAGCCTGCTGTTGTGGCTAACTGAGCTAACCCCAAATGCTAACACTGCACTGGATGGCTTCCAAATTTGGCAAGCAGACAAGACAAAGGAAAGCAGTAAAAGGAAAGGTGGAGGACTGTGTACATAAATGACACATAGTGCAATCCAAAACACACTACTGTTAAAGAACAGATATGCTGCAAGGATGTAGAACTGTTAGCCTTTACAGCCAGCTAAACTACCGTATTTTCCGGACTATAAGCCGCTACTTTTTTCCCACGCTTTAAACCATTCGGCATATAACGAGGTGCAGGTTTTTCTTGTTATATGTGTTATTATCCAGGTTTTTTTAACTTTGCGGGTGTGGCTTATATTCTGGAAAATATGGTAACTACCTCTTGCATCTTATCGCGATAACTGTGTACACAGCATGTGACATCATCCACACAGTCATGAGCATAAAAACTTTTATGCAGACAACATTCACAGGCTGTTATTCTCATCTCTCTGTATTTCAACCATGCTTCCCTGTCCTCCATACTTTCCAACTTCAAAAAGTATGTGACTTGCAACACAAGAGACAAAACACTGGACCTGTTTTAAGCAAGCACCACAATCTGATACATCTGCCTGTGTACAATCCCATGTTCACAGGTGCCCTGTGAACACAAGACAGGTGAGAAGTTGGTCCAGCGGGTCCAATAAGGCTTTAAAGGACTGCTTTGAAACAACAGATTGGGAGGTCCTCCATGGAGGGAACTGAAGAAAATGAAGGTCAGGAAGGCAAACATCCATCCTGGGATCCAGAGGCACTGTGCACACCAACTATGTGGGCTAGTAACATTTTCAACATAAGCCTGAAACAGGAGAGTGTGCCAGTACTCTGGAAGACATTGTGTGTAGTACCTATCCACAAAACAGACTAGTGGCATGGACCTTGCATCTGATGAAGGCTCTGGAAAGACCTGTTCTTGCTTGTCTTTGTCCACGGATTGGACCAGCTATGGATCCTCTGCAATTTGCCTACTATGCAGGCATTGGACTGGAGGATTCAATAAATTACCTACTTCATAGATACCTCGCTCATCTCGAAAAGGTGGGAAGCACTGTACGAATCATTTTCTTTGACCTACTAGGTGTTTTCCCACACCACCAGCCCCACTCTACTAAGGAGCAAGATGGGGAGAGCAGGGGAGAATCACCAGCTCATCACATGGACTATGGACAGCCTCACAAACAGACTGCAGTATGTGCGACTTAATGACTGTGTCAGAAAAACTGCTCTGCAGCAGAGGGGTCCCACAGGGAACAGTCCTGGCCCTGCTCCTCTTCACCCTCACTGCCTCCAGATAAACACGGGTAAATCCAAAGACCTGGTGGTGGAATTCCACACGACCAAGTTATCCTCACCCACTCCAGTGAACATGCAGGGAAGGGACATTGACTATCTAAATCTAAAAGTACTTGTTCATCTAAACAATAAACTGGTCAGACAACACACACTGTGTATAAGAAAGGCCAGAGCAGACTCCACCTGCTGAAGACACTCTAGTCCTTTGGAATACAGGGTGGACTGCGATGGCAACAGCCATCTTTAATGGCATCGTGGGCTGGAGAGGTGGCATTACAGCATCAGACATGAAGAAATTAGGCAATCTTATCAGGAAGGCAAGATCTGTACTGGGATGTGCGCTGGACCCAGGGGGGAGGTGGAGGTTGGCCAACCTTGCATCCATAATGGACAACACCTCACACCCACTACAGGAGGCAGTTGCAGCACTGGGCAGATCCTTCAGTGACTGGCTCCTCCACACCTGCGATGTGGAAAAGAGAGATACCACAGCTCTTTTCTTCCCACTGCTGTTAGGCTTTAATCAAAACCTCCCCAAGCAGAGACTGAGAGAGACTCTGTCAAACAAACTATGGACCTATGCCCCACTCCATCCTAGAGCACCCATTACAAACACACCACGTCCACCTATATCTTATCCTACCTTTTATTAATGTGCAGTATTTGCTGCCGATAGAATGGTACAAGTGCAATACACACACAGGTTCTGTTTAATATCTGTAATTACTACTGTGCAATATCTACAATTTCTGTGCCTACCTACTCATTAACTGTTCAGAAATATGCAATACCTATACAAGCACATGTGTAAACTGTAAATGTGTAGTTTCTATATAATTCTATTCTGCTAACAGATGCCTTGTTTATTTCTATCCTATATTTTTTATAACGTAAATCTTTGTCTATGTACTGCTCACAATGCAAATTTCCCCCAGTGAGACAATAAAAGTTCATCTTATCATAATAACCAAGGTAAATCCATGCCTGTTGTGGTATTTATTACAGTGACATGTTAAGGTTTGTGTCAAAATTTCTGCTACCTACTGTGAACAGTTAAGTAAATTGAAGATGAAATGATCTCCAAAAGGCAGAGTTAAAGATGAAACACTAACATTTTAAGCAATACCAGTGTATTATTTTGGTGTTGTACAATTTTAATGGGAAAAAAGTACCATACTGTGAACCCTAGGACATTTGAGGACTCATAAATTTGACTGAGGTCTCAAAACTTAATTAACCTGTTAGGGTTATGGCTCAATCATCATTAGGAAGGGCGAAGTGAAGAATTTTTTCAAAGCTTTATACCCAGGTTCCTCTAACCATAAAGCAGCAGCCATGGGTTCTTATAAGCAGCTGCCTGGTACACTGAAAATAGTTCCCACAAATCAGCAGAAGGCTTTAAGAAGGTTTTTTTTTTTTTTAGGTTGCCATTTCTTATTTGCAAAAGAACATCAAAACAAGCCTGATGCATTTTGGAAACAAGTCCTGTGGACCAATGAAGTTACAATAGAACTCTTTGGCTGCAATGAGCAAAGGTATGTTTGGAGAAAAAAGGGCACAGAATTTCATGAGGAGATCAATCATGCTTTGGGGTTGTGTTGCAGCCAATGGGGAACATTTCACTGATAGAGGGAAGAATGTGTTCAAAGAAATTTCAACTAATTTTGTAAGCAACCATAACACCATCTGTAAAAGAAAAGTTGAAGAGAATTACTCTACAAATGGACCATTGGGAACCATTGTAAACACACCTCAAAATCCATAATAGACTACCTAAAAAGGTGCAAGCAGAAGGTTTTACCATGGTCCTCACAGTCTGTTGATTTAAACATCATTAAAAATCTGTGGATAGACCTCAACAGAGCAATGCATGCAAGATGGCTTGGGAATCTCAAAGAACTGGAAGACTAAATGCTGGTGACAAAAACCATTTACAAGTTGTGTTACTTGCCAAAGGTAGCGCTACTATGTACTAACCATGCAGGGTGCCCAAGGTTTTGCATAGGTCGCTTTTCCTTTTTTGTTAATTTGAAAATGTAATAGATGAAAAAGAAAAATAGTTAAAAACAGCTTAAATACAAAGAAAAAGTGTCATTAACATTTTGCTATTTGGACATCATTTCATAATTGATGAAATTCGTTTTGCTTACCTGTTCCCAGTAACGGTCTTTTTTTTTTTTTTTAACTGGGGTGTCCAAACTTTTGCATACCACTGTACATTACACTATCCAACCATAACATGTCATTTTGTACAATTTATAAAATATATATAAAAAAGAAATCACAAGTAAAAGTCTTACATTTCTGATTTAGGTCTTGTAAGTTGCGACTGATGTTGATTGAGATGTCCTTCATTTCCATATACTTCAGACTGGTGAGTTTGTTCATGTTCTCCAGAAGTTTATAGTCCTCACAGGTAGCTGGATACAAAGAAATTAAAACCACAATGAAAAAAAGAATAAAAAAAAAAAAAAGGTTTTTTTACACAGTAGCAAATTCACACAGAAACAATGACAGTGTATGTTTTGCTGTAAACACTCAAAACATACATACAGTGCTTCACTTTTTGCACATTTTATTCAGCCTTATTTCAAAATTGGTTCAATTCATTTTCCCTTAGAATTCTACACAAAATACCCCAATGACAGTGAAAAAAGTTCTCACATCCTTTCAGATGTTCCTACAGCTTGATTGGACACCTGTGGTAAATTCAGTTGATTGGACGAACACACATCTGCTTGTTTGAAGTCCCATAGTAGAAAGTGAATGTCAGCACAAACCGAGCCATGAAGTCTAAGGAATTGTCTGTAGACCTCCGAGACTGGATTGAATTGAGTAACAGATCTGGAGAAGGATACAGAAAAATGTCTGCTGCTTTGAAGGTTGTATTGAGCATAGTGGCCTCCATCATCCGTATATGGAGGACGTTTGGAACCACCAGGATTAGAACTGGCCACCCGGCCAAACTGAGTGATCATGGTAAAAAGACCTTGGCCTGGGAGGTGACCAAGAAAGCAACATTTCTCTGTGGGGAGAGGAAAATCTTTCAGAAGGACAACCATTTCTGCAGCACTTCACCAATCAGGTCTGTGGTAAAATGGCCAGACAGAAGCCACTCCTCAGTAAAAGACACCTGACAGCCCGTCTGCAGTTTCCCAACTGACACCTAATGAACTCTCAGACCATGAGAAACAAAAAGATCGAACATTTTGGACTGAATGCCAAGCATCATGTCTGAAGGGCCCTGCTCATCGCCTGGGGTCATCTGCCCAGCCAGAGCACAAACTTGAACATCTCTTAAGATATCTAAAAATGGCTGTGCACCGATGCTCCCCATCCAATCTAGGGGAACTTGAGAGCTTCTGCAAATTAACTTCCCAAAAACAGGTGTGCCAAGCTTGTAGCATCCTACTAAAAAAAGACTGAACTGCTGCCAAAGGTTCCAAAGGCTGTGAATACTTATGCAAGTTATACTTTGTGTTTTTTTTATACATTTGCAAAGATTTTCAAACAAACTTCTCACTTTGACATTGTGGGATACTGGGTGTAGAATTTTGTGGGAAGAAATGAATTTAATCTGTTTTGGAATAAGACTAACATAAAAAATGGAAAATGTGAAGTGCTGTGAAAACTTTCTGTATGCACTATAAATACAATACAAACATACTAAAAGAATCTCTCAGATCTAGGCTGCTTCCACCAAACATGTACTCCTGTACTAGTTCATCTCAAAATTATGTATAAAAAGGGTTCATTTGTGTTCATAATTTCAATCATAAAGGTAAACATTAGGGTTTTTTAATCACTATATTTATTTGTTGATATTCATTTTGTTTTACTTTTGAGCAGTATCATTTACCATAATCTCATATTATTAGAACATTTCATTTAATTTCATTTCATTACTAATCAGACAATACCAACATTAAAACAAACCAGGTTTGAAATATGTGACTTTAAATATCCAACAACTATTTTTGCATTTCCATTGTCACTGCCAACATTTGTTGATTTGGTCAATCCTTTAGCCAGCTTTTATCAAGTCAACTAGCTCAAATTGGTGAATGCAACAAGTAAATGTAAGACTGTCATTCAGATAGACATTAAGGAAAAGCCTGAAACTACTACAAACATAATGAGCGTTCCTGTAACCAAATCAAAAAGTCCCTGTATGTGCAGCTATGTGCAGTGATGTAAATGCAAACGTACCTGTGAGTTCTCCCTGAAGAAAAACTGACATTTTTTCAAACATGTCTCTGCATAGTTCATTTATGTCAGGTTCAGCAGGTTCAGTAGCCTCTTCTGCCGTTTCCACCCCACCGTCATCTACAATAGAGGTGTTCAGCAAAGGATCAAACATCAGTGAAGATTTAGCTCTGGTGGGAAACTGAAAACTAATGAAGAACCAGTTATTTAGTGTCAGACCGCATGTCATCAGCTGGTCCACATATTGGCCATTTTGGGATCTTGTTCAATAACTCTTTCCCAATTGACTGGAAGAAATTCCAAGGGGTTCTCAGTTTACTCAAATTGATTAGCTAAGAAAATGAAGGTAACTAGGCTTTACACTGAAATTGGGGGACTTTTTGGACAGGCTGGTGATGGGTGTTTTAACACTACATTCAGATTTGTGCTGATTTATATTTATAAACTTTATATTGTTATGTCTGTTATCAAACCATAGTATGTTGATGTCTGGTCTGAATTAGCACTAAAGAAAGAAGTCAACAGTGAGCACTGGTTAACAACCCAAGAGCCTTTAGATAGTGCACATTTTGCTCAATCTCTGGAAGTTGGTACAGAGTAAATATCTCATGGGGAGTGGTCTGAAAATGAGACGTTTATCCTTTACCAGCAGACTTTCATCTAAAGGCACAAACTCAGGGCTGGCTTTCCCAAAAGCCTGTTAGCTCAGAGATTATTCTCATGTGACAGAGTGAACATTGCACTAGACTACCGATAACTGAATGAGAGACTCTATATGAGTAGATCTTAAAAAAATGATTTAAACAACAGGAAATAAAACAGCAGCATATTGTGTCACATCGGTCTAGCTGTACATACCATTCAATAACAAAACTAAAAAGTTTCAGAAAATTAATCCCAGCTGCATCTTAGTTGAATAGTTAGTATAGCTGTTGTGTAGTCAGTGTGTAGTATAATCAATAGAGTAGTCAGTTTGTTGTGTAGTTAGTAGTGTAGTCGTTTTGTAGTGGTCAGTGTAAAGTGTAAACTTAGTTGTTTAGTTAGTGGTGTAGTTCATAGTGTAAGTAGTAGTGTAGTACTGTGTTGTGCACACACAGGAATTAATCCTCCGCATTTAACCCATCCACACACACTGATCCACACATACACACTAGTGAATTCACACACCACGGGGCAGTGAGCACATGTGCACGGAGCGGTGGGCAGCCCTATCTTCAGTGCCCAGGGAACAGCTGGGGAGTTCAGTGCCTTGCTCAAGGGCAATTCAGTCATGTCCTGCCAGGTCAGGGATTCAAATCGGTAATCTTCCACTTACAAGGCTGGAAAGTAATTAGTGTAGTTTGTTGTAAAGTTGTAGATAGTAATGTAATTATTAGTGTAGTTGTAGTTAGTAACTCGTTTATTGTGTAGTTGTGGTGTGTGATTTGTTGTGTAGTTGTAGTTAGTGTAGCTAGTTTGTTGTGTAGTTGTAGTTTGTTGTGTAGTTGTTAGTTTTGTAGATTTAGTAGTTATTTTGCTGTGTAGTTAATAGTGTAGTTGTAGTTAGTAGTGGCAGTTTGTTGTGTAGTTAGTAGTGTAGATAATAGGGTGGTTGTAGTTAGTGGTGTGGTTGGTTGTGTAGTTGTAGTTAGGTTGTTGTATATTTAGCCACTGGGACAGTCAGCTAACCAGGCTGTTTAACCGTCAAATTAACGCGCTCACTGTTGTTCGGAGGCTTTTTAGGCGCTGGTGTCACACTGTCGTTCGCCCCGTCGCCACCCACGTCCTCCTTCTGCTCGGAGTCGCTCCTCAGACTGAGCGCGGCCGGAGGCGGAGTGACTCTGATACTATCCATTGCAGCGGCCTTCTCCCCCGTGGCCGCCATTTTCACCCCAGCGTCACGTGACTAGCGCCCGTGAGCACGTGAATCCCCACATTCCTCCCGACCACACCCTTAGTTTAATACATGATTTAACCACGTAAACATATTTATACTTATTTTCTTTAGAATATTTATATTATTTTATACACGACTTAACCACGTACTAAACATATTTTATTTATATTATTTAGAGTCACCCTATATCAAATAAAATGATCAATTCGTCACTATAAAAGTAATCTAAATAGAACAATCTGTTGTGAGTTTGGTAGATTTGTTTTCTATCTTTAATAATAAAACAAATAGTTTTATTCACAGTGCGGCTCGGTTGGAGTGACGCTGTGAAATAAGGTCTTCGTGAATCAAAATTACAAACACGGGAAAACCGCGGGCTCAGTGCTTTCAAAATAAAAGCCCTGTCATCGCCGCGGCAGTGAACTGGACTGTCAGTAAAGAGAGAATAAACACTGAATAAGATACGTTTAATGGGCAGTGAACAGTGTGAATCAGAAAACATACGGGGTATTATTATATAAATCCGCAGAAAAAAATAAATGCACGTGTCTTAAGTATATTTAGTGTAAGAGGAGTTAAAGGACGTGGTTTATATTTCTAACTTGCTAAACTGAGCTGTTTTAGGAACTGAATTAAAGGTATTTTCATTCCTCAGGAGAAGCTGGAGGTGATCGTGCATGTTCATACAGGTCTCTCTCTCTCTCTCTCTCTCTCTCTCTCTCTCTCTCTCCCTCTCTCCCTCTCTCTCTCTCTGTGTAATGATGATGGGACTCCATCGTGACAGGACACCCCTGACTGTAAACATGGCGGCGTGCACAGCCTGCGGTCTGCGCGCTTCTCCTCCTTCCTGAAGTCCGGAGGATCCGCACACTTTCACCATGGAGACCGAGGAGGAGCAGCACATGACCACGCTCCTGTGTATGGGCTTTCCAGACCCGGCGGCCATTCGGAAAGCGCTCCGCCTGGCCAAAAACGACATCAACGAGGCGGTGGCTTTCCTCACCAACGAAAGCCCCGGACTCGGCTACGGATATGAGCCGATGGAGAGCGGCTCCAGCCCGGGCTCCGGGCCTGGAGGAGAGGGCGACACTGGCGGCAGGAGCGGCACGGGCGGCTTTGACCCTCCGCCCGCTTATCACGACGTGGTGGAAAGCGAGGTGAGTCCTGCGGCTGAGAGCGGCTGTCACAGGCTGGAGGGAAAGTGGCGGCATGCTATCTGGCTAACAGGCTAAACACAGCTTTACATGGGCTTCAACATCACACACCTCAGCTCCTCTTATGAACCAGACTGACCCGCAGAGTGTGTGTGTGTGTGTGTGTGTGTGTGTGTGTGTGTGTTAGTGTTAGTGTTAGTAAATGCAGTGAGTTTGAGCAGAGCTACCCTTTAATGAGGCAATGTTAGCTCATCAGTAAGGTTTGGGGAAGGGGGGGGCTGCAGGTCTCTAACACCGAGGCGTTTTACACCTGTTCACCAGTGTTGTGTGTGTATGTGTGTGTGTGTATGTACATGTGTGTGTCCTAATCAAGACCAGAGCACATGTGTGTATGTGTGTGTGTGTGTGTGTGTGTGTGTGTGTGTGTGTGTCATGATCAACACCAGAGCACGTGTGTGTGTACATATGTGTACATATGTGTACGTGTGTGTGTCCTGATCAACACCAGAGCACATGTGTGTACATGTGTGTGTGTACATACATGTGTGTGTATATGTGTGTGTATGTCCTGATCAACACGAGAGCACATGTATGTGTACATATGTATACGTGTGTACATGTGTGTGTGTCCTGATAATTTACATTTACTTTTGCGTGTTTACACCAGAATGTGTGTGTGTGTGTGTGTGTGTGTCCTGATCAACACCAGAGCACATATGTGTGTGTACATGTGTGTACATGTGTGTGTGTGTCCTGATCAACACTAGAGCGTGTGTGTGTGTCCTGATCAACACTAGAGCGTGTGTGTGTCTGTGTGTGTGTGTGTCCTGATCAACACTAGAGCATGTGCGTGTGTGTTCTGATAGAACAAAAATGTTTGTATGTTTAAACTAAAACCAGTGAAATTAAACATAAAGACAAACATGTCTCATGTTGTTCAAGAGTAAAACTAGTCAACCCTTTCAACCAGCTGTTGGCCAGTATAGTGTACGTTCAATTTGATTTTGGTATTGCTTGTCCTGGCCATGCTGGTCAGCTTGGTCATGATTATAAATTAGCATGGTCATGCTTGGTCTTACTAGTTGTGTAGCATGATCAGGGTAATGATGCTTAACCAGTTTGGCCCGCTAAAACTGGTCAAGCTGGTTAAGCATCATTGCCCTGATCATGCTACACAACTAGTAAGACCAAGCTTGACCATGCTGGTTTAGAAATCTTGACCAGCATAACCATGCTGATCTATAATAATTTTTTTAGCAGGTTAGTCACTGCAGCCAGCTCGGCCATGTAATCTTCAAGACTGGCCATGTATGAAGTGCCATACAGTATGTGTGTCTAAAGGTGGTTGTTGAACAACATGAACCGTCTAAAGGTCAGCTGCAACTCTGACCCACATGTATACTCCTTGTGCAAGTCTGGATTAGTGATATATTGTTACTGGTGCTGAGAAACCTGCTAGCGCCGATGTTAGGTTTCTGAACATTGGAAGAGGACCTCTGAGCTTCTGTGCACTGTGGTCTTGTCTTGGCTGGAGCAGTGTGTGTAGTCAGGTTAATGGAGCTAAGAACATTGCCCCTTAAAGGCCTCTGATATACAGGTGTGCTGATACTAGGGTTCTTAGTAGTGTCTGTTGGGCCGAACATCTTGATGAATGAAGTGTTGGTAATTGGTTGAACGGTTGTCTAGGGAGTGCTTTGGAACGAGTGCTCTAAGAGCAGGGTGTTCATATTAGCCAAGTACTCAGCATAACTCTTGTCATGATTGTCCCAGTGTTGGTCTGGAGCATGAGGCCTAGCAGTTCATGCTGGAACATGATGAGATTGCAGTTGCGTGAAAGCGCCTCACTGGGTGTTATTAGATGTACTCAGTCCGGTGATATGTACTGGAGAAGCTGTTCATATATATTGTTGACTCACACATTCTGAATATTGGCCTCTGTACATACAAGTATTCAGCCTATATCAGAGCGTCATCTACGTATGATAGTGGTAGAAATACAGTATTGGTGAAGGGATTTGTTTCTTTATGTCACAGGTCTAGATTGTGGCCTACCGATTGGGGGGTGGGGGGGCTTTATAAATGCTCCCCCTTTGAACTTCCGCATGTTAATGGTATACCAAGGGGGCATTAAGACCCTCAGTTCCGGGCTTGGTATCCACACACACAACTGTGCTCAACACCAATTACATGCTTGGTCACTCTTGCATATACATGCAGTATAGTCTGTGTGTGTGAAGCTAAAGGTTTGGCTGTTGTTAAATCTAGAGTATTGTTGCCACTTGTGTTCCGTATAAGCCATGAGTGCATCCAAATTGCGCACTAATAAATAAAACTAACATGTTTTAGAGTATGTAGAAAAAAGCTCAAATATTATACTCAAATATGCACAGTGTATACTTGGAACTGGTTGTTTTTAATGGATTACAATGGACACTATTCTCCCAGTAGTAGTATGCAATTGGGATTCTACATTGATGCCACATTGCTTGTAGACCAGAAACAGCAACTCCATCCCCATGCTGTTGTTTATGTCCTAGTTAGTAAGTAGTAACATGTAGCCTACTTACTATATGTTTGTCCCTGATGCTTGATGCATAGGCTAGTTGATTTTTGGCTATGTTCCTAGCCTAGTGTGTCCAATGCCGAGAATGAACAGTCTTGCCAGAATACACTCCAGCATCTTTGCTAATTTCCTAAACCTCCTAAAGCTTTCAGTACAGCACCAGGAACTAGAAAAAGTTTCTGATGTTTGTGATGTTTTTTCTTGTATATCTAAGAACTTATAGCCTATAAGTTCTACACAGGAACTACATAGTCATAGTATTTATTAATTAAGCTTTTAAATTTACATCTCCTGGCTTTTGATGTTTATGAATATACTTGTGGATGCCACTGGACTTACTTTGCAGGAACTCTGATTTGTTGGTTACACGTCATTGAAGTGTGCGTTTAGATGCAGGTTTCCAAGCATTTGTTAATTTACAACATATTTATGAGGTGAAGTATCATTTAGACTCTCTCTGACATTTTCCTTAATTGTCCTGTGTTTTCCTGATTTAATGGATTGTTATACAGTGACAGAACATGAGATGTCTCAAAATGTTCTCTATATTGATAAAATGCCTCCCTTTTTCACAGAGGTCAGGAGATGTTTTCTGTTCTTTGTCGTAAGCAGCCATATGATTAGCTGTAAGCAAGCAATTTATAGGCTGTGTAGGCTCTGTCCTCTTCTCATCCTTAAGACATGAGCATGGACCATTTGAAATGGTGTGAATCTTCACAGAAAAGGGAGGGTGACAGCTTGCAAGCCAACACAACTGTGAGATGTTGTGGTAGGTAGAAGTGCTTTTTGAAGTCAGTGAATGAGAAACTGTTTAGATTTGACTGGGCTGAGTAAACAGCATTTTCCACTGTTGTGTATTCCTTTCTTTCAGGTAACTTTAGTCATTTTTAAAGAGTTACACCAGATTCCTTTTATCGTTGTCTCCTTTCTGGTGAGTGGGTCATTTCATGGAAAGGTGCTTTAGCCATTAATTGTGGCCAACAGTGCAACATCGCTACTGCAGTATTATTGTACCAGCTGCAGTCCATGGCCAGAATAGCAAGCATTGCTCTAGCACGCTGGCTACCAGGCTCGTCCAACATCACTAACACCGTTAGTGCACCGGCTGCATCCGTTATCCATGATAGCTAACGCAGCATTAGTATGCTGGCTACAAGCTTCTTCCAACATCACTAACATTGTTTTAGCACACCAGCTGCAGCCCTCATCCTTGTTTGGTAAATAGTTGATTATTGTTCAGGTCTAGAAGCAAAACAGTTTTAAAATGAAGAAGAAAATAAGTAGCAAGAATCTTCTGACTAAGGTCAACAATGAGCTGTGATTTTTGGGGTGTCTGGTGTTTAGCACCCTGCAAGGTTTTTGGCCTTCATGACTTTTTTCCTTTTTCTTTCCATGACCATTACTATTCCCTGGCCTCTATACCTAGCCATCATTTTGGACTGCAGAAAGGCCATGAACTTAAAGCAATCATCTATGTACATTAATGAATGAGCTGTTCTGTTGCACAATGATGTTTCACGAGTGCAAAGTCTTTTGACCTGCTTCACAGAAACTTCTAAGCATGCGGCACACTGGGCTGCAGCATCATTAGGGTGGGTCCTCGGTAGAACCGTCCTAATGAAGATTACTTCTTAGTAGCCCATTGGTCACCCAAATGGATCCTTCTGGAACAGCCTAATGAGGCTGTGTGACGACATCACGCATTTCCTTTTTTTAACAGCTCTATGACGTAGCAGCCAAGAGATTCAACCTGCCTCCGCTGCAGCCTAGGCTTCGGTGTGGAGATGCTTAATGTGAGAAATGCTTAATAACACTTTTTTGGCATCATTTCTAGACATGATTTATGAAGCAGGCTGTTTGGAGCTGTTGTAGTATATCCTGTTGTGATTTGGAGGTCATATCGTTTACACCTACACAAGCGACACATCAAAGGCACTAGTCTTACATGAAAAGGAAAAAAAAAAAGGAAAAACCTGTTTGCTTGAGTCTGTTTATTTTCAAAACACTCCTATTTTTCCTTTCTAAAGCTCACCTCTGTATTCCGGCTTCTCTGTTTTTTCCACTCAGTATTCCTTTGGCATTCAGGAATCACATTGTAGCACAATTATAGCATCTTTATAATTTGTTGTTAACCTTTTTATTTCTTGATTTATTTAAAGCTGCTCTGTGACAACTTCAGTTGTGAAGAGCACTATACAAATAAAATTTGATTTGATCTAATTTGGGGAAGAGCTTGACCAGAAGATGCTGCTCCAGAAATGTCGACTCCTGGTAACTTGTATTTTTTTTTTAATTTTTATTATTAATTGTATAGATTGCCTTTACTTTTACATAAGTTCCAGTGTGAAAACCTAGAGAGTAGGAGTGTGCAATATGGTATAATTATTATATTATGATATTTACATTGACATTTGCACAATATACAATATTTCTTATTATATTCTGACATGCAGACTGAAAATCAGTAGTGACAGATTCTTAAACTGCTGTTCAGATTTACTACTCTCCTATACTGAGAACAGTGATTTTATTCAGAGTGGGCTGCACTTTATCTAATTAATCAGAACTAATTACACTAATGACATGTGCAGTTAGTCAGTGGTCTTTAAACACTGGTGATATCCACAATATCCAAATTTGTGTCATGATTATGGGTGTGTTTTGGCAAAAGTACATTTCAAGATACATTTGAAGATACAGGCATCAAGATTCAGCACATTCGACACAAGCCATTTTAGCTGTAATTGATCGAAATTGTCTTACATGATTGAATGAACACAATTATATGATAATATTGTCACATTGCCCACCCCTAACAGAGATGTTCCTTGCAGTTTAAAGAATTCTGTTGGATATTTGGATTCAGAGAGGACGTGCTTTATATAGAGCCCTATGATTTCCACAATATGGAAAATGAGAACATCTTTGCAGAACTGATGCGCATGCTGGCTTGCTTCTTTTACAAAGCTTGTAAAAGCTTGCTTCCTTTTACACCATGGTGTATAGTGTGGGGAATAATGCTGTCTAGACCTGCACATTCTTTAAATTGAAGCTCATAGCTTCTTGGAAAACTGACCTGATCAGACCCTCCTGGTGCTGCTAAATTTAACCCCCAACCCACACCATCGAACATAGATCTATAATGTTGAGAGAGAGCGAGAGTGCATGAGTGAGAGTCACTTATGAAAATTGATGCACAGACTATTGTTGTATTAGGTGGAATTCAAACGCAAGTCCAGAATGACCATGAATCTCGTAAATTCACTTCCATTGAAAATTCATATTTTCATATGCAAGTGTGGAGATACAAGGTGTTTTTGCCTGTATTTTACTCAATATAATTTCTGAGTTTTCTGCTTGTCTTCTAGTGTAGAACACTATGTGTATGAGAATACAGCTTATCTAGTGGCTGTAGAGCAGGGGTCTCAAACCGAGTCAGAAACAGGCTGGTGTGGCTGCAGGTTCTCATTCTAAACTGGCAGCAGCAACAGCTGATTCCACGCACTTGATCGATCAGCCAATCTTCAAACAACTGATCATATGAGCTCTTCGGTTTGGATGGAATGAAAGGTGGCCGGTTTCTGACACAGTGTGAGAGAAATACTGCCACTACAATAGGACTCTCTGGAGCTGCATGAACCTATTGGCACAATGCCTAATGCCAGATGTGGGTCAGGGGGTTCGATTGATCTGTGGAGCAGTGGAACTGTGTTCTCTGGAATGATGGAGCTCCATCCAGTACTTTTGGGATGAGATGTGGAGGTGGGGATCAGGTTGGGTGGTGATCCTCCAACATCCTTCACTAATGCTCTTGTCACTGAATGCAGTTAAATCTTCGCAGCGTTGCCCCAGAGTCTGGTACATAGCCTTTTCTAGACAGTAGAGACAGTTACTCCAACAAAAGCATGATCAAGTCTTTTTGGTACCGTTTTTTCAGAAGATATGAATGGCAGGTGTCCTAATACTTCATGGTTACATATGGTTATGACAGTAAATAATTTTACATTTCTCCTTTTTTGCATCATGTACAGAGTATTGTGATTAGGGTGTATTAGACTGTCGTGAGTTTCAGTTACAGTAAATGTAAAATGTATATATTTTTAAAAACCTGTTAAACTCAGGGAATAATTCTAATTTCACTTTCAGTGCCAAATTGGAAAAACACACTTTTGCAGCACCATGTCCTGAGTACTGACGTCCTTTAGCTGCATTTCTGTTGCTTTATGCAACTGCTTGTCTTGTTTTGCTGTATCAGGCTGTGTTGTTTTCTTCTGGCTTTGCGTGTCGCAGGTTGCAAGTCTCAAGGCTATAAATAGTGCAATGAGGAATACTGATCCTGAGGCCGTGCTCTGGTCCAGAGAGGGTTGGTACACATAGTAACTGACTGAAGCTCCAGTTACCCCACCTCCCTCAACAAACACTGCAATACTAAGAAGCTGAACATGCATACACACATGCGCACACACACACACACACACACACACGCACGACTCCACAGTATGGTTGAAATTCCATCTATAACCATATATTCTTACACGATATGATTATGATACACAATGAAACGTGACTTGGTTAAAGACTTTTTTCTGTCAGATTGGTTTACATATGAGATCCACTGAGACTCGTCTAGAGCTTATGAGATTGATCTGATATCAAATCTGCACACAGTAGACAATTTTAACACTTCTTGATCCAGTAGAGTGGAGGTCGCCCTAGTAGAGGAACAGTACAGCAGTGATATTTACCAGTGAAAATACAGAAGAATTTTAATTGTCTGATTCTATAGTTATGTTTTTGTTTTAGAGAACAGATTTTGTTTCTGATTTTTCAAATCAGATGAGAACCATTTTTCTATGTGGTCTTAAATCCAATCTGCATCTGATTTGCAGCTGTGTGACATGAATGTGAATAGTGTGATCAGATTTCATGCATCTTTTTGCCTACATGCATGCAGTTAGCGCTGGTTACTCTAATGGCTAATATGAATGAGCAGTGACCAGAATACTGGAAAGATCAGATTATTGTTTCAAAAACCTATTTCACCTCACTGATAAAATCTGACAGTTTATTAGGGGTTTACCCACAAACATGTCCACTTGCAATGTAACCAGCAAACTGATTTGCTGTTTTGGTGAATGGCAGGACTTTAATGTAAACAAAGGCCACTGAACACTAAGAGGCTGTATATATAGTAATATATATATACAAAAGTGTGTGTGTGTGTGTGTGTGTGTGTGTGTGTGTGTGTGTGTGTGTGTGTGTGTGTGTGTGTGTGTGTGTGTAGATGTGTGCTGTTTCAGGGGCAAATTTGTTCACATTATATACATACTGAGCAAAAACATTAGAATTGAGTAATGGGGCTTATGATGTGAATTTCATGTTCCTTTACTGGCCACGGCTGCAGGTTGAAGAACAGCTTGTAATCCTAGTCGATCTCGCTCTGCTCTGGGAAACAAACTGCTTCACCAATACAGTCACGTTAAATCAAGAAGTGTGAAAATGTCTATATATTTATGTATTTTTTCTAGACCATTTTCACGCTTCCTGATTCAATGTGGTTCAAAACAGCACAATGATGGTATTTAAGAATGAGGTTGTTAAAGACATTTTTACTCTATTCACATTATGTGAGCATTTTGTGATGAGCAGTTCAATAGAAATTGATGAACTGAAACACACACACACACACACACACACACACACACACACACACACACACACACACACACACAGGCACGCCTGCATTTCCACTCTTGCTGGAAGAAAGAGAAGGAGACACCCCCAGAGACACGAACACTCCCTGAAGCCCAAGCCAGCTGCTTGACAGCAACCACTAACCACCCAAACACAGATTGCAGGATGCAGGACTGATTTGTGTAGCTTTGTGGCTTCCCTCAAGTTGAAAACACCAGACAGTAGCATGTACTTTCAAATGCCTTTGACACTTGTACCTTCAAAAGGCCCTACAATCAGAAACTGTAGGCTCCTGTAAACTGCAATTTTCTAACACTCTGTAGTAGTTGACACCCATAAAGCAGGAGAAAGCAATATATAAACAGCAACCCATTGTCAGGTTGCTTTTGTCAGTTTGTATCATTCATACCAATTGAGAGGAGCAGGATGATCATATTAAGGTCTGGAACACCTGGAAAACATGGTTTAAAAACTACTCATATCATTGAAACCAACCAGGAATCCAAAATGCAGAAGACCTTCAAGAAGATTTATCAGACTCTGGGGTGGTGGTGGAGCATTGTTCTACTGTACAGCAACACCTGCACTTGTACAGATTTCGTGGTGGAGTCGTCAGATAAACCACATCCTCACCACAAAACTCAGTGTTAGAAGTTATCAAATGAGCATCTAAATGAACTGGAGGTATTTTGGAAATGAGTCCTGTGGCCTATAAATAAGTAAATAAATAAATTAAAATAAATCTCCAATGAACAAAGGTAATGTTCAGGGGAAAGAACACCTCGTCAACTGTTAAGCATGAGAGTGCATTGACTATGCTTTGGGCTTGTGTTGTAGCCAGTGGAACAGGGAACATTCCCACTGCTAGTGGAAAAATTCTGGCAATAAACATTAGACTTCTATAACAGGATAATGACCCCGCACACACACACACACACACACACACACACACACATGACCTTAAAGCACACAAGATGACCTAAGAATATCAAAAACCTAGAACCTTTTGCAAGAAAGAATGGATGACAGACCCCCGATCAAGAACTGAAAGGCTCTTAGCTGTTGAAGTGTTTCCAAGCTGTTTTTCTTATTGTAAGTGTTACTAAGTGCTAACTAGATTTTTTTTCCTTTTTTGTTATTAAAGTTTAAGAGATGTAGTTAAGAAAAACACCCTGGCTTAAATGTTAAAGGAAGGTTTTATCTTTAACTGCAAACCGTCATCTTTTATTCACTGAAATATTCAGAGACAAATACTTTGACCAGGGTGCTCAACCTTTTGCATGTCACTGAATATATACAGTCGGTTTGACCTCCCTTCTTCAAATGACACAAGCCTTTCAGTTTGCATGCTTAATAAACCTGCTGTCTTTAAGTTGAGCCAGTGAGACTTCATTAAAATACTTTGCATTGTTAATTGCTGTGTGAGGGCAGTGGTAGATAGGCAGGCACACTGTTTAGTAGCACATGGTGTGCAGAGGGAGGGATTTCATTGTTTCATTTCCAGCCACTGTCACATGGTCATGACTGTTTAGAATTTCATACATCTGCAGAATTTCATACATCTGGTGAGTCGGAGAGCCAACCACAGTCCTAGACCCAGCAGTTTATATATATATATATAAATATATATAAAAAGAGAGAGATAGGTATGTTGTGTACAAGCTATAAAAATGCTGTATTGTATTATTGTGTCTGTTAGGCTGGTTACCATCTGTGTATGATTTAATTCCCAAAACAGAGCGCGAGTGGATAATTTGTGTGGAAATGGTTTTGTTTCTGGAGGGATGACACATTAAAGAGCAGTTTTCTAATTATGTTGTGGAAATATCGCAGTTAAAGGTTAATATTTAAATATACAGCATGCTGTGTTACTGCTGCCACAGATAAATACTGATTAACTTTATACTCTGTTAAGGTTTTTATCATTTCATATCGTACGGCACCATTTCTGTTATTAGCATATTGAGATTCCAGTTTTAGAGGGATGATTGACCACCTCAATATCAGCTGTTCTGTAAATGGATTGTAAACTCGTCTAATTATGATTTTGTTCTTGTTCTGGACGCTAGATTAGTGCAAATTTGAGTTCCAGTGAATGAACCAAATGCAGATTGAATTTCTCATTTAACCTGTCAACTTGAGCCCAAAGACAGGCCTCCCCAGTGGGAGAAAAGGTCACCGACATTTCCACTGGACCGACTTCACTTTGACTCTAAACTATTCAGCACCTCCCAGCCGAGGTCCTGTGCTGGACTGTGGGAGTCTCCAGAATCAGCATGCTGGGAAGTGAGTAATGAGGGCCAGCCATTATTTGTACCATGTGACTCGTGTGTCCTAGCAACAAACTCAGGAACTTCTATTCGCCTCTGTCAGATGTCAACAACAAGGCTGCTGGTTTGCCATTTGCATTGGTTCAGCAGAAATTCAGTGTGTAGTGCTTACCACAAACTCTGATATTTGATCAGGTCTTAAAATGACTAAGCAGATTCTGCTAGAAGCGTCTGGTTGGGCTGCTACTCAAAGTTGGTTTAATTTGTTAGTGTAGGAAGAGGTTTTCCCCCTGGGGTAAGAAACCAACGTTCATGCTCCATGCACTGTGAACGCCTAAGGTTTAACCCACTTCTT
Source organism: Acestrorhynchus altus (assembly GCA_034509495.1). Lineage (NCBI taxonomy): Eukaryota > Metazoa > Chordata > Actinopteri > Characiformes > Acestrorhynchidae > Acestrorhynchus > Acestrorhynchus altus. The sequence continues at coordinate 26,577,500 of CM067503.1, forward strand.
TTTCTTTTTCTTTGAAAACATTTTCTCCAGGTTGGCCTCAGCCGACAAGATGGATGGACCACATGAATGTTGTCATTCAGAGCCTTGCAGCTAGCAGTTTGATTGACAACCCCTAAGAGAGGTTGAGATGAGCTGATGGTTCCACTGGGGGCTGGCATGGCACTATCCTCTCTGTTGTGTCAATGTATAATTAACCAGGGCTAAAAATAGACCATAAGTGTATCATTTTATTCAGATTATAACATGCAAATTTATGCTGCTTTATTCCACACATGTAGGCTGGGATTTAAATGCCCACCTACTCCTGTGAAAGGATGATTTGGGCATTTGGGTGATTTTGTGTCTTTGCTTTAATTAACAAACTTTTGGTTATTGAAATAAATGTGATGATCCATAACAGTGCAGTTTTGTAGAACAAGTGTGATCTCGAGGATAGGGCTGGGCAGTGTATCGTAAATATCGATATATTGAGATATATTTGTACAAGATCTTAAAATATGGCCACAGTATATTATTGCATCTGTGATGCAGGTTACCATCAGTGTACAATTTAATTTCAATAAAGAAATAAGGTTATTGTTTAAATGTACAGCATGCTGTGTTTTCGGTGTTTTTTAAAATCCTAATATTTAAAAATTATTTTTTGCTCAGGTTTTCAACATATATTATCCTATATTATATATTATCCTATCCTTGGTTTGATAACAAGGTATATTGTTTTATAAAAGAATGAAAATGAACAGAGTTGATGCAGATGAAGTCAAACCAAAGCTGATTGATAGAAAGAAATTTCCTCCGGTTGTGGAAGCTTCTCCCCCCAGTGTATTACATTGCCTGTGTTATTAGTGAGGTCTATTTATATTTAATGAACATGGCAAATGTATTCACAGATATGGCCTGAAAAAAACCCACTGTGTGATGGGAGGTTGTTGGCTGAGTGTCGAGTTTTTGAGAAGTTAGTGTTGTATACTGTTCGACACTCCGCTGTTATCAGAAAGGTGTTCTCAACCCTTCTGAGGTTATTAGATGTTAGGGGTGTGCTAATGCTTTTATTTTTCATTGTATTGTCCTTTAATCACTTTATTTTACTTACAGTTTGAGACATAGTGTGAGACATTTACTGACTTTACAGTTCAGTGCCTTTTAAACACCACTGTCTGATCTTTTGTGCAATATGTTGTCGATTACTGATGTGTAATAACTAGTTTGTAAATGGCTAGTTTACAGTGAACACGCTGTGAAATGGTTTTCAAGACCATGTGGGTTGGTGCTAACCTCCTCTCAGTTCTGGAGTCGCTCTTCAGAGTTGGTTTAAAAACAAATAAAGGCACAGATATTGTGTTTCCGTATTCTGCTGTAAAACTGCTGTTTAAACTCTTATTTACCTTCAGGGAAATTCCTCATGGCTGCTGGTTGGACAGTGTCCCATTAATGGCATCTTGAGTTTACCAGATGGCACGCTGATCACCATGATTCGGAACTGAATGGAGAATAAACCAGCTGTTACAGATCCATTAAAATATGCCTGATCAGCCCCAGATCCCAGTACATGGATAGGGATCAGGACATCACTATTAATTAATTACCAATTGTATTGAAAATGTGCACGCCAGGATCAGGCCTGAGAATCACTGATATGCAAGATGTTAAAGATTGAAGACCAGTGATAAAAACTTTACAGGTATATTATTCCATTAAAGTCATTATAGCATGACATGATTGTGGGTTTATAGCTACCTTTACTGGTGCGTAATGTTGGAGAGGCTACTCGTATACTACGCTATAATGCAGTTGGCAGGAAAAGCAGCTGTCTTGGCCTGGCAGGTTCTGAGACATGCCCTTTAAAATGGCTAACAGTTATCTCCCGGAGCAAGCACTCTTCACAGCTGAACTATTAATACGTCAGATGAGATAATGCCACAAAGTGTTTCACAGAACTCAGAACCTCTCACAACATCTCTGACTCTCTTGGTGAGCAGAGAGCCGTCCTTGCGATTGTGTGAACTTGTAAATTATTGAGTAGGTAGGATACATATGTTTCCTGAGAAACGGTTACTTGGTCATTTATCTGAAGAAGGAAACACTCCCTCACACACCTAAACACAACCAAACACACCCCATACTAACAGGTATGTTTAGGAATGTAATGATTACATTTCCACTCTTTCTGGCCATAAAAAAAGATTAGGATTCATCAAAACAACCTTTAAAAAATAGCATAAAGTGGCTATAAAGTTCTCACCGTCATTCCCCAGCCTTTCAGCTCTTTTCTGACATCTTGTTTAAACTCTGCATTTTTTATAATCAGTGCATTGCTTCCCATAAGCTTTTGTGTTACAAACCTGGCTGCCATCTTGTTTGGTCTGCAGCCACAATAAGAGAACTCTGATTGGTCAGTCTGATTTTAACATATCCAACATCACAGGATTGACTGAAACATTTACACAGCATTGCTATCCATCAGTTTCAAACTCTGTCTGTGTGTCTGTGTGTCTGTGTGTGTGTGTGTGTGTGTGTGTGTGTGTGTGTGTTTTCAAAACTTGTGTTTCTCTAAAATTCTGATTAAAATTAATGTTTAAAGGCTGTGTAAATAGGACTGTATAAATATACATATACAGTATAAATTTGTTATTATTTGTAGTTATTTGCTGAAATCCTTGAAAACACAAAGTTAACTAACACACCTTGACTGCCTCACTGATCCATTGAGGTGACGTACAGATGGGGAAAAATGGCATTTTGTCAACGTCCAAATATTTCTGGACCTCACAGTGTTGTGGCAGCGGCAGAGCAGAATAGGTACGTTCTAAGGAGAGAGAGAGAAAAAGGGTTATTAATGTCGTATTAGTAAAGGTAGTTGTGCTGTATAGAAACATGATGACTCAAATAACCTTTTGGATGCTTAAATGATTCTTTGTCAAGTTAAAAGCTTTTTCATATTTGTGGGATGCCTTTTTAGGCAGTTCTGTATAGGACTTGTTTTGTGGCTCTATGTACTACTAGCTAGGGTTCCAGAAGTCTCCTCATAAAGGAATAATCTGGTAAAAAAAAATCTAATGTACGGTTGCTCATGTTGCTCCTGATGTCATGTTTGGCTGTTTTCAAAGGAAAAAAAAAAAAACAGCAGTGACGTCTGTGGCAGTGTTTCAACACAAAACAAGGAATCACCTCCCAAGAATCAGCACAGCAGCATGACTCTCTCATTCAGTCAATCCAGCCCCTCAAACACACACCATAAACAGTGGATCCACAACCATCCACTAACACACCTCCTTCAAACTGACCGCAGAAAGATTGTCTACCAGTGTGTTCACAGGATGGATAATCATCGTTTTAACCAAAGTTTCCATCAGTACTGATAAACCTAATGGATGAACCATAATCCACAAGATGATTATGTTGTGGAGTCCAGCGAGTAGCCTGTTAGGCTGTCTTCATAACTGCTTTTATTTGGACAACATTTTCTTTTGATAAATAATATTATTGTTGATTTCAAGGCCATTATTTTTTTGCCACTAATATAATAGTAATATAATAGTGTAATAAGACAATTATACCCTTTAAAAATATATATATATATAATAGTTAAATAAAATATATCTGTCTTTAAACAAAGGCAACTTACCAGTTAGTTAGTTAGTTAGTTAGTTTAGTCTCCTTGCTATGAAACACATTAAGGGGTGACACTGAGGGCAGCGAAAAATATTGAGATCATGTCCACTTATTGTGCGATAAGTCGATAATGTAATTACCATGACAGGCCCGCAATCAAACTCCCTTTCCAGCAGCAAATGCAGTATCCGTTCAGTTTTTACACTCTGCCTTACCAAGCTCAGCACACCTAAAATTCTCATTCTGAAACGACTCGCCATGACTGCGTCTAGTGTGCTTAAATATACACTTTAACAAAAAGCAGTGCTTTAAAAACCATAAATTGCTCCTGAAACTGTGATGTTCAACATGATTTTTTTTGTGCGAGTTTTAAGCAACAGCTCGTCCAGAGTTGTTGCACATCCCAGAGACACACCCAGAGATTTTCCAGAGATGAACAGGGGCTGTTATATTCCTTGTCTTCCATTTGTATAAAGGCTTAACTTTTGCAGTTATGGCAACTCACTTAAGCTTGTGTTATGGTTGCCTCAAGCATACTTAGAAGAAAGCCCAGCTTGGATAAGCTCAGTAGACCTTATCCATCACAGCACTTATACGTTTATGTTCACACCTACTTTGTTTGGTGTAGATGAGTGCATTCATGTGCACTCAGTTATCCGATCGGAAAGATTTCTGCAGTTATCTGATTATTCGAGTGGACATGTCAACAGTGTACTCCACGACTAAAGCAATGGGAGTATGGTCTAGAAATCCAGTAAAGGGATTTTTCAGTGCATGCATGTTCTTCAACCACTGCTGTTTTGGATTCCTCAGTCTATATCACACCTTATTCTGTGAGCTTATTGGCTGAAATCTTGAGTTTACCATCATCTGATTACTCATCTGCATTCATATGCATTGATTTTCTGTAGTTACTGGATTCTTGAGTTGATATAAACACAATGGTTTTTTCAGCGATCACTCCACCTGTAGTTGGCTGCACACCAAGCATGTGAACCTTGGTCCTCCAAAAATCACTGGTCTTCTGTCTACTGCTGACAAGAATGTATTTGTGTATTTGTACCAAATCAGCATCAAGGCGTCCTAGCAGTTTTATCATTTGAATTGTCACAATAACCCAAAGTGTGATGCAGGTGAACTTTGTAAACGTTGATTTCAAATTCATGTCGCTGTGTTTCTCTGCAAGCTTTAATTGGCATCACTGTGCGCACGTGCAGGACACTCTGTTGTGAGCTGTTTTGACAGAGTGCTGCATTTTGTCATGAACTGGGCAGCATGCCCTGCAGTCAGCAAGTTCTGATATGGAGCAACAGCTGTGTGCACGCAAACCATACGCCTTCATAGAGCTCCACACAAACACGGCCACATCACACACGCTCACACGAACAGACTCTTTAATATGACAACTACTGTGGGCTTTCACTGTGTTTCACAACAGGGCAGAATGTCCGGTTTTTGCTCTGTATTGGTGATGCTTCTCCCTCAAACAAAGGGAAGGACACAGATCTTCCAGTTACTGCAGTTTTGCAGTGGATTTCTGAAACTAATGCAAGTAACAAAAGATGGACGCTGCCATAAACGCATCCTTGTCTCAAATCATGGATTGAGGTTGTTTATTTCTCAGTGTCTCACTGTTTATGGCATAAACATAAAAGGTATATCAACACATACGTACAGACATTTAAATAAAGAACTACTGATGGCAGTATGGGATTGCAATGCTATTGGAAAGGAAGATAAATGTTACCAGGAACAATACATGATTTAAAAATGTAGACTGATATGAGCAATATTTATTCAGCTGTACATATAGATGTAGTGACTCTGAGTTCGGCATTGGATATAATGCAATATGCCAGATGTCTCGTCATGGAGTTGTAGAGGTTCTTAATGGTATCCACTGACGTTGTGCTATATATTTTTGTCTGCTATATAAATTAATAATAAATGAATACAGTAATTTTCACCCAATTTCATCAGCAGTCAGGGATCCAACATGTAATGACAGTTAGCAATGCCTTCTGTGTTGGAGGGAGGGAGGAAATATTGGCCAGAATCTACTTCATGTCAATTTGTCATGTCAAAAATTGTAACATTTAATTGAACTTAACTTACATGACATTGCATATCTTACAGTGTGAATATTGCACATGTCCACATTGCGATTACTATGCTGAGACATTATATTGTGCAGCCCTATGATGCAGCTTGTATATTCTCACTCAGTTCCTGCAGATTTAGGGGTAGAGTGTTTATAGTGCGACCAACAGCATCCCACACCATCAAGCCGGGATCGGTCTGAGGACGTGACTGGCCATGGCATCATATCTGTGCCTTGGAACAGACCGTGACACAAGGCCTTCTGGATGTGTGACAACAAAATGTTGATTCTGGTGCTGACCACGGTGCCTCCACACACGGATTCATTGGTCGTATCCACCAAGACAAAATTGGGACTTGCCTGCATTGTCAGAGGAGAAGGCTTTAATTTCTGCTGAGGTCAGGGCATCTAATGTCCAGTGTATAAATTACACAAGAGGAGTCAGGGTTGGTGGAAAAGAATGGAATGGTTTAACCAGTTCAGCAAACCAGTCGATCTGAGTACATTTCCACCTGTTTTCCAGGCAAATCTGAACATGATCGAATCTCAAGAAATGATGCCAGGTGTAAACAGCCTCTTGTAGAGTTTGAAAAGACAAAAAGTAGAAATTCTTTCATACGTTCTGACACTTTGTGGCACATTCGTGAAAGATAAAGATGGCCAGAACTGCATTGCAGTGTGTATTTCATTCTCCTCCAAGCTGCTGTTTTTAATGTAACCCTGCTAATGAATTCACTTGTTGGGAATAGTAGTCCTTTGGAACCTCCGTGCTATAGTTCACTTCATTCCGTTGTACCTAACTGCACCGTACCTGGCTCGTAACATTCCCTACGACCCAAAGCCCATGGTCAGTTTGCGGTTAAAACCTTTGCTCTGTAAAGTGCCCAGCACAGAGCAGTAAGCCGCTTCACGCTTCATTTGAATTCAGTTTTCAGGGTGACTTTCAGCCGGTGACTTCAAAAATCACTGACTGCAGGAGCTTTGGAAGGCTGCAACATGCACCATACCCTTAAGGCTGAGAGAGAGAGAGAGAGAGAGAGAGAGAGAGAGAGAGAGAGAGAGAGAGAGAGAGAGAGAGAGAGAGAGAGAGAGAGAGAGAGAGAGAGAGAGAGGAGAGAGAGAGAGAGAGAGAGAGAGAGAGAGAGAGAGAGAGAGAGAGAGAGAGAGAGATCATTTGCTCAGACTCTCTTGCTTTCCAATCTGGCCTTTTAAAGGACCTGATTATACATTCACATATTGCAGCCAGCCAAGGGCAAACATATGTTTTGAACAGCCTACTAATTTTCTCCTGCCAGGCTTGTTTCCCCTCTGCAGTAGCTCCGTAATGCTCACACTGTAATCGGAGACCACTCGCTGACCATGGCAGAGCGGTCCAGAGATGAGGGCACCCCTTGTGCTCTTATGTTCACCATAATATGAAGAAAAACATAAACAAGAGCTGTGAAGGAGTAGAAAGACTGTCCCTCCTCCAGCCTTCTGTTCTTATCTTGATCTGAAAGAGAAAATGAAACATCATGAAGATACCCACTTCTGCATATTTTAGCTGGACATTTCAGGTGTGTTAGAACAGCGACAAGTCTTCACAGGAACTTGTAATGTCCCAACCTCATCCAGTGTATTAGGATCAGGTCTGAAGCAGTCATGTTTTAATGGATCAGGTATCGACTGTTTTAGTCCAGATCCAGTTTGGAGTCTCTGTTTTCACCATGGCAGCCGTTCGATGGTAAATAAAGGGTTTAGACTCTGCAGTGTGCAGCTGTTTTAAGGTGGAACATAACATAACATCTGAAACTATAAAACTCATTGTGTACTACTACTGTACTACTACTACTACCACACACACAGATTTGACTGCACTGCTTTTAAAGCATTGGTCAGTCAGACTGGATTATTTCATATTAAACGCTATAAATGGCAACATTTTATAAACTGTTACTGAAATTGGTTTTACAGTATTGGTTGTCTTAAACTGTAGGGCTGTATTATTGACACAAACACAAAGATCAGATCGAATCTGAAAGCCCTAGTCTACTCATTTTCATCATTCTCTATTATCTATAGGGTTTTTTTATTTTATGAATTTACTGTGAACTAGCAGAGAAAAAAAAACCAATATTGATGTTTTATGTGGATATATTTTTCAAATCTGTGTGTAGGATCTAAGTTGGTTTGGACTAAATTTGGTCCACATGATGTCAGATGGCCAAAGAGCCCATCAGTGATAGCAGTCTGTCACCTCAATTCCACTAGTTCTGCTACTAAAAGTCCTGATCTAGTTTAAGCTCTGTTGTATTGTCTAAAACAGTGTGAAAGTGTTGTGTTTTGAACATTTACACAAACACTGCTGCACCAATGAGGCTGGAGTTGTTCTCCAGTTTAACTCTTGGAATTTGCTGTTTCACCTTAAATGATGGAGAGCTTATAGGAGGAGTAACTGTCACTGTTTTAAGGTTGAACCTCAGCCTCATGCTGTGAGATTAGCAAATTGGCAAACTTTAAAAGTTAAAAACTTTATATCAGTCAGATTGGTTGAACACATGAATCAAAGTTATTGTTTATCATCACTTTATTAAATCATGCAAAAATGTCTATAATAAGAAGAAATGCCTCCAGATTCTTGGGTAGATCTTGTCTGCTGGTAGAAGCATTTTTCTGCAAATAATTATCCTTGCAGTTCTGAATGTCAGCAGCTTGTAGTTTTTAGAGCAGTTTACTAAGAATAAACTGTGTTAATGTATAAATATGTATTTAATGTAACATTGGTAAAGGGACTCTGAATGGATCACTGTGTTTGATCGAGGCGTGCCTACCTGAAACTACTACAACAGTGGTTCCATTACCTGGTCATGATGTAGACTGAGCAATACCGTTCTCTCTTTTTTCACCCACTTTAACTGTGGTGGAACTCTTTATCATTAGGAAAACATTGCTTAAGGATGGTTCTGGTTATCAGTGTTGTTGACATTTCATCCTGAATGCTGCTGTTGTAATAGAAGATGAAAGGAGGCAGCTTCTGGCAGCCTGGCATTACGGCAGGCAAATTAATCTGCATTTGCCTGCTAGTTGCATAACACACACCCTGTTGTGCTGTAATTTAAAATGACTATTGCAAACAGGATTTGGCTGCAAACAGGTGTTGTTTTGTTTGTTTGTTTGTTTGTTTGTTTGTTTGTTTGTTTGTTTGTTTGTTTGTTTGTTTGTTTTAAATGCCAGTGTCTGAAAATGATTTGCTGTGCAGCTGACGGGTTTCACAGGTGGTGGTGTGTAAAAGTTGTGTGGTTCTTAATACAGCATCTCTGCACCAGCACAGGTTAAGGGCCCATCAGTGATGGCCTGGAGTGCAAATTGTAGAAAGCACTGAGTTGATCAGTTTAGATTTCATTTCTCCTCTAATTTCCAAAAGTGATTAATTAGAATTCTGAATTGTAGTGAATGTTTTGAATAGGCATCTGTATATTAAAGTGAATATGTAAAACGTGATCCCTCTCTTCCTGTGTCTTTTTCTCTTTCAGAGGAATAATGATGAGAATGGGAACTGTTCCGGGGGCAGTATGGAGTTCCCCACAACTAACCTGTATGAACTTGAGAGCAGGGTGTTCACTGACCACTGGTCAATCCCTTACAAGCGAGAGGAGTCTCTCGGCAAGTGCCTCATCGCCTCCACCAGCCTCGCTAGACTGGGTAAGACTGTGCTGAAGATTGTGTGTTTGTCTGTTTCTGCTTGTTTTTGTCTATTGCAAGTTTCTGATAAACGTCAATACAGACAACCATCAAAAGCAATGTTAAGACCAGTGAAATGTTGTCACTGCATGTTGTACTGTGTCTAACTGTGCGTGACAAATAAAACGAACTGTGAACCTTGATTTAAGGTTTAATTTATAAAAAAACAACAAGGCCTATTTGTGATTGTGGTTATGATTAAGCTTCCTGAGACATGAGAAAATTAAAGAGTAATGCCAGGCCAATTATGTATAGTACAACAGTAAGTTCTGACTCTGCAATGTGATTGGCTGAGAAACATTCTAGCAGTGCCAGTATTGCTTGATAATGGCACTTTAATCAAAGCTCTTCAAGTATTACTCCGCCTGCATATACATAACTTAGCAATGACAGCACTGCTTACAAAACAAAAACACCGGCCAGATCAAAGCTTCTATGTTATAATTATACTAGTAAAAGTCTGACAACACCAATTATAACGAGTTCATCAAATCTGCTGAACTAAATGAAATTAAACTTCATTGGTTTTTGTAGAAATCCCAATTGAAAACCAAAACAAAAAGAGCTCTAAATGCTGGCTCTTTTATACCACTGACATCGCACACAAATACATGAAACCCAGACACTGCATTTAGTAGGCAGAGTACATTGAGTGAGACATGGATTTGATCACCCAGTCACAGGCAGCGTGATCTGCAGCACCAGGGTGAATTTTATGTTTTGTAAACAAAGTCAATGTCAGCTTCATGTTAATGTAAGTTCTTAATATTTAGCTGACAGCTTTGGCAGAGTATGCAGCCTTGATATAGATATATATATATATATATATATATATCCTGTAATGTTTCAACCATTGTTGTAATTGTGATGATGAGAAATTGTGATGCTGCCGTAGTGGAGACCTTGTTAGAATGGACCTATTGTAACTGGTTAATGTTGATAAATGTCCTTTTTTTTTTTTCTTTATTGCAAAGTCTAAGTATGGCAGTAACAGAACTGTGGTATAATTGCAGTGACTTGAGGTTTACATGATAATGTGAGATATTGGCACTGGCACTGGCACCTTACCTGCAGCCTCATGCCCATGACCACAGTCCACCAGTACCAATTTCTCATATTATAGCACTCCTGCTTGTGCATTATTGCTTAATTTACTCATTGTATAAAAGCATGTGTTTAATCCTAATCTTTTCCTGTTCTCTGTCTTCATCTGCAGGCCTGGCTGATGCAGATGAGAACTGTAAGAGGTTCATGGACCGATGCATGCCAGAGGCCTTCAAAAAGGTCTGTGTGTGTCTGTGTGAGCAAAAATGCTAGGAACAACTGTGCCCTGTTCACTAAACACAAGCCACAACTGTTACATACAGTTTTAGGCCAGATCTCACCGTGTGGAACTGTAGTGTACTTTACTGATCTATATACTGTTTGTTATTGTGCTTTGTTTGTTCTTGTGCTTTGTTGGCTGCCTGATTTACCTTTGAGCTATACACAGCTCTGCACAGAGACCCGACCACAGCAGTTCTACACTGTTTTGCTGTGACTGGGTGTGTAGCTCTGTGAATCACCAGCATTACTTTGTCAGTTATGATTATTTACTTTGAGTTCCTATGGCTTTGCAATGTTAGCACCCTAACAGAACCAAAACTGAGGACTGGAAAATGATCAGGCAAGTGCAAGGTGATGTGAACTGCTGATGTCTAATCCAGGGTTTCTTAACCTGTGGGCTGTGAAACGGGCAGTGGTTCATAGAAGACCATAACATGTATGACCACCTTTTTGTTTGAACTCTGTCATGATCAGCTCCACAGACAATACAGGAGCATTATGTTGTTCTATAACTACAGATTCTAGTCCATCTGTTTCTGTAATAGCCACCTTTCACTCTGTTCTTCAATGGTCAGGACGCCACATGATCACCACATAGCACCAATATTGTGGTGGTTTGTGTGTGTTTCATTGCTACAAATAGATCAGACAGCAATGCTGCTGGAGTGTTTAAACAGCATGTCAACTCCCTTTCCACTATTAGACACTTCTACCCAGTTGCTCACCGTGTTGATGTAAATCAGAGACAGAATCTCATCTTTTTCTTCACAGTTTATGTCTCATCCTCTTGTAGAGATGTCCCAATAGCAGAAATGTAGTAGTTGATAACAATACCACTGAAATTCTACAATTCTCAATACCAATTTCGATACTATAACCAGAAAAAAACCCAAGATTTAGTGTTTAATTACTTGGCTACCAGACTGCACTGAAAAAAATACTTGTTACTTGTTTTATTTGTTAAAATAAACATTTCTTATTAAAATATACATTTATTATGATGATGTTTTGTATTTAAATCATAATTCTGGTTTTCTGCTAAAAAACCAGGAAGTTGTTAAGCAATTGCATGCCTAATTAAAATAAGCTGATGTCGCTTTAAATACGTGCTCATGCTGACATTGACACGTTCATCTGACTTCTTTGAACCACATCACCTGAATACAGAGAAGCTATTTTCTACAAACCTTTTCCATCATTAATGTCTGATACAGGGAAGACATAATGTTCCCATACAAGAAATGTTGGCTAAATGACAGCGGCCTTCTCTGCTGCAGTGACTGTTGTAATTGCATATAAGTGACACAGTGGCTTTGCCTTTTTCAGATACGTGTTCGCATCAAAAATCAGAAATTCTGCTTCAAGTTCGAAATTTGACCCCTTAAGTGAAATAAATATATAGATTTTATGTTCAAAACAATGAATGACATAACAGGTTACAAACATTTTGACTAAACTCGTTCACCTTGAACTCTGTACAGTTCAGGATGTCTGTTTTTCAGGTGCTTAGCTAAATTCATGTTTTTTCCCCCCAAACAAGCTACAGTCAACTTCTCCAGGATTTGCCAGCACATTCCAGATGCTGCTGTTGTTGATGTAGCATTCTTTTTCCCTTTTCATCTACACATATAGGTTATATTTATTATGATGCCCGCTTGTGGTCTGCGAGATCTGTGAAACAGCTGGAAACAAGAATCGTAGCAATTTGAAATTTTTGGTATTGACTAGGCACCAAAGTATCAGTTCTCGTGATGTCTCCATCCTCTAGTCCTTCATCTGTGCTCACAGGACGCTGTTGACTGGATATTTCTGGGTAGTGGACTATTAGTCCAGCAGGACACCGAGAGGCCTAAACACTCAAACAGCACTCCTGTGTCTGATCCTCTCATACCATATATATATATATATATATATATATATATATATATATATAGATGGTATATTATATAAGTAGATGGATTGTTGACACAGAGTCTGACACATAGAGGCAGCTTTTGACCGAATGAATGAAGTCCACATTTTGCAGCTAGATGGGTTGTCTGATGTTAGTAATGCATGTTTACTGCCTATCTTTGTAAGGGACATTTGGGACATGTTTTCCCGAAGACATGCTGTTTCTTTAAAGCTACACTTCAGGCCCTAATTCTCACATTTTCAGTGTCTGCACTTCAGAAATATCACACTAAAACAGTTGTACATAAAAAACGTTGTTTTCTTGTGGCCTGTTATGCTGTGTAGTTATTAACAGGGGGCTGTGGAGTGGAAAATGTTGAGAACCACTGGTCTTGTGTAACTCTATTCTTAGAGTAGGTCTGCTTTGGCCATGTTGTTGTAAATACATTGATTAAAAATCATTCTAGCTTTTATTTCTTTAATTACTTATTTTAGAAATGGCACTAGTACACAAACTGTGCATACAAAAATTGGAGACATTTTAAAATGATTTCTATCTTAACATTATTCTGCTGTGTAGCCCCTTTTCATTTTTGTGGTACCTCCTGGATAAAAAGTATTGTTTAGTGAAGGGAAAAATGAACATCCTTTTTGAAATGTGCGACATGACGAGTTCTCTATTTGGTCGTGTTGGCTGTAAACAAAAATGCACATAAACACCATTTAAGTTGTTCCTTGTTATATAGTTATTGCTAAATTTTATGTCTGAAGAGTGTTATTGCATTTTTAAAAACTTTTGTTTGGTGTGTTTTGTTTGTGAAAGAGAATTTATAAGTCATGTCAGAATGAATTATAGATGAATTCATTACTAAATAATTATTTGCAGGAGCCCTAACTTTGTTCTTCTCCACACTTTCATCTTTTGTTTCCCTGTCCCCTGTAGTTACTGACATCGAGTGCGGTGCATAAATGGGGGACAGAGATTCACGAGGGTATATACAACATGCTGATGCTGTTGGTGGAACTGGTGGCCGAAAGAGTCAAACAGGATCCCATTCCCATTGGTCTCATGGGAGTACTGACTATGGTGAGCCTTACAAACACTACAATAAAGCCATTAACACACAGCACAGGCTTCTTATATAATAATACTTTGAAGTTCATTTTTTCACCTGTAGTTCATTGCTTAAGTGCACCAAAATGCATTACAAAATACCACATGACAGTGTTCTGCTTATTGGTCAGTCCTGTCTGGAGTGGGTGCAAGAAAGTAAATACAGGAATATGGTGCTGATTTCAGGACTCGTGCAGATTTAGACATGACATTCACAGCTGTAGAGATTATCTGACCAATATACCAGATTAAACTCTACCTTCAAAGCCAGTTAGCTCAAAGTTGCCCAGTACACCTGAGACTTGAGTCAGGTGGAGGTCAGATCACGTTCTTACCACAAATGAACCACAATTTGTTTAGCAAAGTGAGAACATGTCCTCTTAAGGGTCTTCTTACAGTTGTGTAGGTCTACATGTAGAAGGCAGTTGCTGTGTTGCTGTATCAATTTATCTGGTGTGAAAATACCCTAAATAATCACTTCTGGACTCACCAACATAGAGTAGAACTTCTGCAGCGTTTCTTTAATGTTGGAACACTTAGCAGTCTCATTGCAAAGTGCTCCGTAGGCTCAGGCAGCTTTTGAGAATGATTTTGGGAATGACAGGATTGGATTTGCAGATCTCTTCCTGTATCAGACCTCTTCAGGTTTCTCCAGTTTTCAACCCTGCTATGACTCACTCCCATCACATACAATGTTCCTGTGAAGAGGATGAAGACAACCCCATTCTCTTGTCAAGCAGTTATCATTGCATCATTGCTGGGCAGCCAATGCACTCAGAGGAAAATGCGAGGTCCCCAGCTCTGATATAACTACTAACAGACACTTGATAACCAGCATCGCACTGTGTGTGATGTGTGGAGAGGGCACCATTTACCCACACAGAGAGAGCATAACCAGTTTGGTTCTCTCTGAGATTCGACTTGTGATCATAGTGCTAGTGCATTTGACAGCTGAGCCAGCTTTGCACCATTTCAGGATGTTCACTGGACTTGAACTGCTTCAAAGTCAAGAAAAACTGGAAGAACATTTGAGTAGGTTACACTGTACGCACAGTGTCCAAGATGCAGACATTTGATTATGTAATACAAAAATGTTTTTGCAGTTCTCTGTCTCTCATCTAGGCTGCCTTTATCTCTGTCTCTTTGTCATGTTCTCAGGCGTTTAATCCTGATAATGAATATCACTTCAAGAACCGCATGAAGGCGAGTCAGAGGAACTGGTCTGAGGTGTTTGGGGAGGACAGCATGTTTGCTGTTTCTCCCAGCTCCAGCTACCAAAAGGTGAACTTTACCTTTGACACTGTCCTTTTCTACCAAGCTACTCTGTGAGTGTGTGTGTGTGTGTGTGTGTGTTTCGTGTATCACATGAAAAATGCATCCTGTCATACATGTGAAAAACAGGTTTCTGACATTCCATTGTGCACAGGTGTGGTGTACATAAAGGAGAGAGTATGACTGTGCAGTGACGTTGATGGATTATTTGTGTTTGCAAGTTTGGGAGATTTCTGAGGAATCTGGGATGGTTGCTTTGCTGGTCATTGTCTGAATTCTGCACTCTTTGTTCTAGATGGGGTTTTTTGGTTGGTGCATCACAGAAATTTTTCGCTACACAAGGAAATGTGCTTAAAATTCAGTGGGACATTTCAGTACATCTTAATACATACAGCACTGAAAGTGTGGTTTGTTCAATGCTGTACTTTTTTTAGAGATCTTTTTTACTTAAAATAATATTTTAAAGCCAAAAAGTCAGAAACGTGTGAAAGAAGTTGAGGTGGTTTCACCAATGTTAGTGAAATTAAATACAGAAAACCTAATTAGTAAGTTGATGGGACTGGTTCTGGAGGTGAGTGAAAGAAGTAGATTACAGTCCTCATAAATATACATAAATCAGAGTATTCTGGGCTAAAAGTGTGTCAGATATACAAATTCATGTAAATAGTTTTGCTATTATGTGCCTGTTTATTGTGATATTATGAGCACTAGTTGTAGACATGCAGTGATTGACTTCCTCATTTATTTTTGTGTGTGTCTGTCTATACAGGAGCCTCATGGCTGGCTTGTAGACCTTGTAAATCGGGTGAGCACCTTTATCTAATGGCTGTTAACTGTCATTTAAACTGTTAAATAATAAATAATTTGTTAATACTTTTGTTTCTGTTCATCTGTATCTTTTATTTGTGCAGTTTGGGGAGATGGGTGGTTTCACTGCCATTCAGAGCAAGCTAAACCAGGAGGAGATGGAAATTGGGGTAAGGATTCCTATACTCTGCTGACCTGGTCATTTACATTGGCGGATCACAGGTTCAAATTGCAGGTTATGCTGCTTGCCATCAGGAGGAGAGCGACATTGGCCTGCTCTCCCTCTCTAGGTGGGTAGATGGCTCTCTCTCCCCACTTTATATAATCAATGTGATGCTGGTCGGCACATGCGTCTGTAGCCATTGCATCAGACCTGGTGCTCCTCTGAGTGCGTTGGCTGTCTGGCGAGGATGCAAATGGTGGCAGTTCAATACAGGCATTTCGTTACGTGTATCGGAGGAGGCTTCGTCTTCTCCCTCCTAGTGTCGGGAGCATCACATGTGATGGGGGAGTACTATAGTGGGGTTGGAGAATTGGCATGTCTAAATATTACATTTTACATATTACATTTTGTTGGATTAGCTAGTCTGGGCTCAATTTCCAAATAGAACCTCTGAGCTAACAGCATGTTTGCTGGTAGAGAAAGTGTTTTGTGCGCTCTTTGCTTTGAGTCTTAAGATGCTTTTGAGAGACTGAGCTCTGGGTAACAAGTAGGGCTATATGAAAAGTCAGATTTGTATCATTATTGCCATGGGAGTTTCTGGAATTCATGTGTTAAAGACTGTGGTGACAGAAGGAATACTTGTGCTTCTGACCCAGAGTGTGTAGTGCATGTTGGTATACACTCTCATCCAAAAGTATTGGAACAGTGAGGTCAGTTATTTTGGTGTAGACTGAAAACATTTGGGTTTGACATTAAAGGATGAATATTTGAGAAAAGATCAACATTTCAGCTTTTATTTCCAGATATTTTCATCTGGATCTGATACACAGTTCAGAACCTTTAGTCTGACGCCACCCATTGTTTGTGAGCAAAAGAACTGGAACAGATAAACTTCAAATAGTTTGAAGTGAATTAGACTTAATATTTAGTTGTTGTTTTTTTTTTTGTTTGTTTTTTTTTTTTGCTAAAATGTCCAACATTTGTGTGATGGCTCTGGTTGATTGTAAAATCATCACAAAAGAAGAATGCAAAGGTTTAGTGATATCAATGGGTCACAGGCTTGATACATTTACTTATTCACTTTAATCAATCTGAGGTTTATCTGTTCCGAGGTGGGTTATTAACTGTGTATCAAATCCTGATGTAAATACCTGGAAATAAACCTGAAATTTTGATCATTTGTATCATATTAATCTTTTAATGTCAAACCCAAATGATTCCAGTCTACTGCAAAAATAAAGGATTGGCATTAGTGTTCCAATACTTTTGGAGGGTAGTGTGTATATTGAGTATGTTTATTTTTTTTAATGAAGTTGCTCCCTTTATATCACACTCAGCCTCAGTAGTGTTTCATTCAGGACAGCAGTACTGTGACGTAAGAATCTGGCTGGCAGAGTTTTCAATGAATGATTCAGTAACCACAGTGCTTTAGAGAGAGAGCGAGAGAGATGGATATAAAGGCTGGAGAGAGAGGAGAAAGCGTAGGAAGAGTTCACTGAGGGCAGAGATTCAATTATGTTGTGTGTGCTAAATATTTTCCAAAGTGTCTGTCCCTGCCAGAGAGATTATTCACTTTCTAATGGAGAGAAAGTGACTAGAAGATATACATGTACGTTAGAACCAGTTACTAGTGCTTCTACACACCTGTCCCATTTTTCAGCGCAGGCACATTGCATGGCTGATGTTTTACTTTTACTTGAAGGTTGGCAGGGAAGAGTAAGAGGAGCTGAGAGAAAGGTCTGAAGGGAAAGAGAACCTTCTGATGGTAGAACAATATTGTGTGCTAGAAAAAATATTTGACTCAGTGAACATGACTGCAACATGATGCAGCTTCAACTCTGTTATGTTGGTGGGTCTCTTCCCTGAACTGTTTGCTTCAGGTGCTTCCACAACATTTCTGAAACATTACATTTATTCTTCTTTAACCATTCTTTGGTAGAACGACTTGTGTGCTTAGGGTCATTGTCTTGCTGTCTGACCCACATTCTCATGAGGTTCCTCTCATGAACAGCTGTCCTGATATTTTCCTTTTGAGTTTGTTGATATAAATCAGGATTCATTGTTCCGTCAATGATGGCAAGCCATCCTGGCCCTGATGTAGCAAAACAGTCCCTGTTCTGTAAATTAAACAGGCTACTCACCCCTGATTGTCTCCCATGGATTTACAACACCTGACACTAATTTCACGTTCAAATCATCTGTTAATCGTAAAGGTTCATACCTTTGTCACTCAGTGAGATATTGGATCATTTTCCTCAATAAATAAATGAGCAAATGTAATAGTTTTGTCTCATTTGTTTGATTTGGTTCTCCTTTTAGGAAAACGGATTGTATATAGTCCACTTGATGCTATGTCAAACCATTTTTAAAGAACTCATCAAAAGCTTGTCCAACAATGCAAGGAAAGGGTTCTTTAGAGTTGCCTTTAGTGAAGAACCATTAAAGACCATTTCCCACCCCCACCCCTTTTAGGTGTCTTCACAAGAATGTGGAGTGTATGGATAATTAACTGAACTGCAGCTGCTTGCAGGATGAATCTTGTATAGGCTTCAGTCGCAGCAATTAATCTTTCTTAAAGATGAATCTTTACTCCATCAACTACAGAGAGCTGAAGAGTACAATCTGGCTGTCCTGTCTTTTTACTTGAAGCACACTTTGAATTCAGCATCATATCTGGCTTTTCATTTGCTGTGGGATAGAATCAAGATGAGTCTTTTAACGTTATTTTATACCACAGCGTGCCATAAACAGTGTTTGGGAGAAAAACTCATTTTTTGTTGATATGCCCTTTTACTCCACATTTTCAAAATTTAAATGAAACCTTAAAATCATTCCATACTTTAATCTAATGATATCGGTAGACATTTCAGTTTCACTGTGTTGAAATAAGCAGTCCCTCTTTTTTCATGGCATTGTAATATTTGGGACATTTGGCTTCACAGGTGTTTATTTTTACTCTGAGTTCCAGCGCTTCATTACTGCTGGCTGAAGACACCTAAGCTTGCTTTTAAGCTTTGGAGTCTGTACTCACCATTATTACACATGAGGACAAGAGCTGTGCCAGAGAACATCAAAGAATAAAAGAATAATATCATTAGTCAAACCTTAGGAAGGCCTGACCAGCTGTGAAACATAGGGAAGATGTGTTCATTTGGAGCTGTACGAGTTCATATGGACACACGAGCTTCTGAAAGGAAGTCTGTTTTGTTTTACATTACTTTGATGTTTGAGTTCCATGTGAACTGTTTATCTATGGAATGCACTGGATCTAAGTTATGTACGTGCTAGGTCCAGTTAAAAGGTGTGTGTGTGTGTGTGTGTGTGTGTGTGTGTGTGTGTGTCTGTGTGTGTGTGTCTGTGTGTGTGTGTCTGTGTGTGTGTGTCTGTGTGTGTGTGTGTCTGTGTGTGTGTGTGTCTGTGTGTGTGTGTCTGTGTGTGTGTGTCTGTGTGTGTGTGTGATATTGATTGATTGATTTGATATTGGTATTAAAGTCATATCTGCTAATTACAACATGCTATACGGACAAAAACAAATTGGGGTATTCAAATCAAGGGTATTCAAGTAGCTACTACTGTCCAGAGGAGGTTTTCTACTAGGTCTGGGAGACTACTGTGAGGATTTGAACTGGAATGTGCGCTGCGTACAGGCCCTTTGCTTGGAAACGTCAATATATGTATATCCACTACTATAAAATATATATTATACATAAATTATAAATATATTTTGTTTATAAAGAAAAGTAGACAAAATCCCTACGACTAAAGAAATATTGCATATATGTCATGTTTTTAAAAACACATTTCTGGACAGGCATATTGTTATGGGTCGAAGGGAGTAGGTGTGTCCAACTTAGGTGTGTGTGTGTGTGTGTGTGTGTGTGTGTGTGTGTGTGTGTGTGTGTGTGTGTGTGTGTGTGTGTGTATATATATATATATATATATATATATATATATATATATATATATATAAAATCTCAGACCTATGAAGCATCTTGGCCCAGAAGTGAAGCCTCCATATTTTTTAGTTGATGATTGGTTTAAGTACGGTAGCAGGCCCCTTCACAAGAGCCCTAGAGAGATACAGACTGGCTGGGGTCGCCCCCCTCTGTGCATTGGCCTAAATGTGCCCCCTTGTTAGTGGCCTGTAAAGCCGCCTTGTCTCGGGTTCCCCCCACTCTGCTTTTGAAGGCGCGCATTAGCATGTGCTGAGCTCCGTGGTGGGGATATAGCGCAGTGACAGGGAAAAGATGCTTTGATTTAGGATTTGCATGTGAATGACTGTGACACAGGAACAGGATGCAGGAGGGTGTGTATTTGGAGGGGGACCTTCTCCACTGCTACACCTGACCTGCTGTAGCCACGGTACTATGCTGCTGGCTCAGAGCCAGGCCCGCTGAGTGACTCTGCAAGTAGGGGTTTTCTTCCAAAGTGAAGCCCACAGGCAGAAGCTGCAGCACTGAAGGGAGTGAAGGGGATGAAGAGGAGAGGATACAAGGGGGGGAAGTTCCCTCTTCCCCCCCCCCCGTGCTCCCTTATTCATTCCTACTCTGCGAACGGAAGAGAAGTCACTTAATTCAGAACAGAGAAGTGATTCATCCCAGTTCTGCCGCTGCCTCTGTTTCTGTTGATTCTGCCTGGCAAAAGAGAATGTGTATGCGTGTCAATTGAAGGCGTGTGTCATTTTGAGGACACAACCATTTGATTTGGATGTAAATGTGAAAGTACATATTTGATGCTTGTTTCAGATAGTACAGTGCTCATCAGGTTTTCCCCTGATGTTGATGTTCACATATCCAGACTGATCCAGGCAAAAATGAATGCATCAGGTATCGTCTGTTAATCAAAATCCAGTTCCGAGTCTTAACCACGGTGTTCAGAGCGTCATCAAGTGGCCTCAGGTTGCCATTAACAGATTTACATTTATGGCATTTATCTGGTGCTTTTATCCAGAGCGAGCAAGGTTGCTCATATTACAGAGGTGGGCCAGAGTAGTGTTAGGAGTTTTGCCCAAGGACTCTTATTGGTGTAGCACAACATAGTTGCCCAGATTTGGACTCAAACCCCAGTCTCCCATATGGTGTGGTGGCTCACTGGTGGTGTAACCTGTTGCGCCACACCAACCAAATATTACTCAGTCCATGTGATTTCACTTTCAATGACTGCTCTGTATTTCTCAGCTTGTCAAGAACTTATGTCAGAATTATACTTTATGACTGTAGAAGGAGCCAATGAGCCAGAAGTGCCAATTCTCACATATTTCTATTATTAAGGGTTCTTCTATGATATTGCTCAAAGATCTGTTTGAAGTAGCTTCATGTTTAAGAGTATATTATCACCTTGACCAACTCAGTTAAAAAGAGATCAGTGAACAGGTCTTCCCAAGAAGCTGAAGTATAAGGGAGTTCAAGTCTGCATGATGGAGGTAGTGCTGTGTGTGAAATGTAATAAAAGAAAAATCAGTCAAAATGTATTTGTATAGTGCAGTTTACAACTGATGTCACAGAGCAGCTTTATAGAAGTCAAAAATAAGGTGAACAAAGACACAAGAAACAAAGGATAAAACATAAACCCCCTGTTGAGCCAAAGGGCAACAGTGGCAAGGATAACCTTCTTCAGACCTGGAGGAAGAAACCTTGGGAGGAACCAAGCTGACAAGGAGGACCCCTCTCCTCTGGTCAGTTTAGTCATACATAGGCGATGACAAAAGCCATTGCACTCCTAGTTTTATTATGAGTTGAAACTTATAAGATATTAGTTAGAGATATGACTGTGTGTTTACATCTGTGATGCAAAATTGTATTAATTGTATTAATTGACTATTAAAGTCAGGTTAACAGATTATAAACAGACTATCAGAGTATCTAATCTGATTCTGATTTCTGAATCAGATTTCTGAGATTTCTATTACCAATTGAAATACTGGATATGAATATCATATAAAGAAGTATTGGGACACATTGTATTCAGTATATCCTGTTTCTGTTGGAGTAACTGTCTATTGTCCACGGAACACTTCTACTAGGACGTGAGCATTGATGACAGGAATTGATTGTTTTCCATGATAAGACTGTGAGGTCAGGATGTTGGTGATCACCATCCCAGCCCATCCCAAAAGTACTAGATAGAGTTCCATAATTCTAGAGAACACAGTTCTACTGCACCACAGCTGAATGTGGGGGAGCTTTATAACCCATGCAGGGCATTATGCATGGTGCCAATATATTGCCAATATTTATCTACTATAGTCAGTCTGATTTTATTGGCAGAACCTCTTTACTGGGCCTAGACAATTTATGTGTGTGCATTTGCACTTCTATGTCAGCAATGAGTGCAGCTTACAATAGCAGAATGTGTTCATTAGAAGGTGCATCCACACACTTTTGGACATATAGTGAGTTTGCTCCACTGTTTTCACTGACGTCAGAAAGCTGACGCTGATTTGTGAGAGTGTTACAGACATGAAATGTGATCAGTGTGTTTTAGGCTGTGTTTTCGTAGAAGAGCATCTTTTCTAACTACCACACAATTGTTCCACCCAATGTGCTTGGAGAATGCTAATTCTGTTATTGTAGAAGACAGGCCCCTCTATTGGCTGGCACAGCAATCTCTACTGTTCTCCTTTTGTAGGACCCACATCCCACCCACCCAAGTAAGACCAATTAGAACATTCTCTTGGGTACCCAGCCGTCGGGAGTCTGACATATCTATTCCTGAAACTATATTCCTGACTATCATCTTCTCTCTCCATGTCATTTGATCTCATCGATGTACTCGGAGAGAAATCTAAAGAGTTCATAATACAGGTCATAACAATGTTTTTCTTTCTGTCTGTTCAGTGCGTATCTGCGCTGGTGCAGCCGCTCGGTGTGTGTGCAGAGTACCTCAACTCAAGCCTGGTCCAGGTCAGTCCAATGTCTTCCTGCCCACCTCAACAAGCACACATCTACAGCAGTTTTGCTTTTAATCCACAATAACTAGTAACAGCAACTCCACAATATTGGTGTATTATCTCATGCATCATTAAGCTTTGGACAAATAAGAATCAAAAGAGATTGGAATATTATGAAATATCGTCTTATCCACTGTACGTACCACTGTACCTACGGTGTTCAACTCCACTCTGCTTGGCTTTTTTGCTTTCCGTTGGGAAAATTTGGTATCTGATACCTGCAACCAGGTACTTTTATCATACCTGTTCACTCGTGGTTCCAAGCAAGTCAGGTAGGGACTAAAATGTGATGTGTAAATCTTGCAAAGTGCTGATTGCTGTTGCTGTGATATTGTGTAGTTAGATGCTGTTTAGGTTGCTGTGTAGTATTGTGAAGCTGCCAGTTCAACACCACTATTTGTTCCCAACAGACTCCTGACTCTCTCATTAACTTTTTTACACAATAATGTTATATTTTCTTAGAATCTATAAACCTGCCCAACCCATTGCTTTAGTGTTTTCTGATGTCATCAGCTGTATTTCAGGGGGAGCCGTGCTAGTGAAAAATGAACCACATAAAGCAAGTAAAGCCAAGTAGAATTGAGTAATGTAGATACCATGCAGTGGAAAAAGCACCAAAAGCAGTATTCAAAACATCATACATACTGCAGAAAAAGCCCAGTGAGGGTAAAAATGTTCATTACTACAGTGTCACATTACAGAGATCGATGTAAAAGTACCTGACATGTCTTTATGCCTGCAGCCCATGTTGGACCCCGTCATTCACAAGATGATCACATATGTTCAGAATCTTGAAGAGAAAGACCTGAAGGATAAGGTACACACACCATGCCCATACAATTCTGCAAATCTCCCTGTCCCAGAGGAGCCAAACAAAGTTCTAGAAATGCAGGATTCGGTTGAAATCACTTTTGACACTTTTTTTGTTCGTCATCCTTTAGCGGTTAGTGAGCATTCCAGATTTGCTGTCTGCCATTAAGCTGCTATGTATGAGGTTCCAGCGGGAGCTGGTCAATGTTGTGGATGACCTCAGGCTGGACATCCTCCTGCGGATGCTCAAGACCCCTCACTTCAGCGCAAAGATGAACTCCCTCAAAGAGGTCAGATTACTGACACACTGTTTTACAGCTGTTTTGGTAGCAGCAGCTGGTTGTTGATTTTTTCTGAGAGCAACCCAAGTGACCACTGTGTCCTGTTCTAGGTGACGAAATTGATAGAGGAGAGCACAGTCTCCAAAACTGTGAAGAACGCAATAGATACTGACCGGCTCCTGGACTGGCTGGTGGAAAACTCAGTCCTGTCGATAGCACTGGAAGGTAAGCTGGCTTCAAAATTACATTTTGGAAGAGGAAGGAATTAGTTAGGGGTTGCAGAGTCTAGTCTAGTCGCAGTGGGGACCTGTACACTTGTTGGAAGGAGAAGAAAAAAACAGTAGCAAGGATGCAGGCAAATGACAGAGAAAGCAACGTTTCTGCAACACTGTGTTAAATATGTTTTGGTCTGTAAATACATCAGAAGAGATTAATTCAGTTCTGCTGTCAGCCACATAACCTACGTTTAAGGGCAACAGCAGTGAAATGACCTTATACATAAATAACGTCTGCTTGGCAGTGAATCTCCAAAAAAAAAAAGTCTCAGGATAGAATGAGATTTAATTCACATAACGTGAAGCCATCCGGGACATGGGGCCACAATGTAGAAATCATGCTGAAGAGGCCCATAGCCAGAATGTGTCACAGAGTGGTGGTGTTTCTAGGACTGCAGCTGGCACATTAACACCTCAATACCGATGTAGGAGCAGAATGTTTTCCAGCATGATAACATCCTGCTCACAGTGTTGAAGCAGGCATGCTAACACTGTGCTATGTATTCTGTACGACGGCCATAGCCGGTGGGTTGACGACGCAGTAGCAATGTTGGAACAAGCAAGATGTTTTAATATTACCGTCAACAGTGATGGCTAAGCACGTGACACGTGATTGTCATGATGACCAGATACTCCACCAGAACGGAAGAAGGAGGTCCTGAAAGGCCACTGGTGTTGCTGCTGGTGTTGCCCATGTTTAGCTGTAATGTAAAATATGGTTTGATGTATCATTGTTGTTGGCAGTCAGCATTTAATGTACTGATTTGCTATATCAGCCTATATAGCAAGAGCTATTTTTCTATGATAAGAAGAGGAATTTGCACACTAATAAAGGCTCTATGGTGGTTTTTGTATTTGTTGGCCACAATATTCTTTACATTTCTTAAAAAAAGCTGTATTTGCAGCAAACACACAATATTGTATTACTGCTGAGATCACAATTGTGATTTGCCTAAAAACTATCATGCATTGTTGTTGTTATTGGCCCTGCTTTTAATGGACTTCTGATACTAATAATGCACCACATTGAGTGTCATATTGCTTTAGCAATTATTGTTGATTGTATTCATTATTTGAAGTTTGAGTAAATCTTAATATTTAGATCATGAAGATAACCTGGAGTGTCTGTGTGAATGGTGTGATCACACACTTCTCTCACTTGCTGAGAGATGCATCTGTGTGTTGTCCTATTTAGTGGCCAGATGGACACTCTGTATGGTTTCATTGTTTTGTTTTTTTGTTTTGTTTTTTTGTTTTTTTTTGTTTTTTTTGTTTTTTTGTTATCTAGCCTTTAGTTTGGTTCCCACTTATATATATATATATATATTTTGCTCTCCCTTCTATGTTTGCTCTTTCACACTTGATCAGAGCTTTCCCACTTTCACTTTTCTTTCTGTGTTCCAGTCCTTACTTTCACTTTGGTACTTCTTTCACTTTGGTGATCTTTCTCTTTTATATATATCACTTTTGCTTTCACTTTCTGATACTTTTCTTTTCTCACACTGTCATGCTCTCTCATTCTCACCTCTATCCCACATTTGTCAGGGTATTTTCAGGGTAATATGATCACACGTGCTTTAACCAGAACTTCTTTTGGTTTGAGTCATGTGATTCCACACATTTGTCCAAATATTTATCCATATATTCATATGCAAACCTTTCACTGATCTGAATGATGTTTCACTTAAATTATATAAATTGTGTTTTCAAATTGCATCATATGGTGAACATCAGGGTTCAAGCAGATTCAAGGGTGATTTTTTTTTTTGGGTGTAAATTGGATTTCTGTGGTTATTGCACTCAAAAATACTGAATAAATGCACATTTGAAATGTGATTTATTAACACCCCCACCCCCTTTCTTTTTGCCCCCCTCTGTGTGTTTATTTTTTTATTTCTGTGTGTATAGGGAATATTGACCAGGCACAGTACTGTGATAGGATAAAGGGAATCATTGAGCTGTTGGGCAGTAAGCTCTCACTGGATGAGCTTTCCAAAATTTGGAAAATACAGGTGAGAGACCCATATTATTTCTCCCTCCTTTTACCCTGTTGTTTTCTTAAATAATCTCTCTAGGTAGTTATATGTTTATTTATGAAGTACATTACATGTAGTATTTTATACATTTAAAGAAATAAGTAGTAATTACACCTTCAAATATAAGATTCAAAATGATGTTGACGCTCCACTGACTTAATAGGGGGCCGGAATGCTGCTCCTACACTCTGTAACTTTAGTGGAGCTGCACAAGGCTGAGGGCTGTACATCTCTGTGTATTTGTGTAGAATTCTGTTATGTTACACAACTTATCATCAAATGCACATTTACAGCTTTCTATGATTGGGAGCTTAAAACATGATTTGCATTTGCAGTAGTGGAGTGAAAGTGAACAACACTTCCCAACTCTAGTGGGAGCAGAGGAGCAAAAACTAGCAATTCTCACATAATGGTACTTTAACTGCTGTTAATGTGCTATGTTAAAGGTGCTGTAGATGTTAATGGCTGTTTTGTGATTGCTCTGTCTTTTCTTTGCTCAATGTCCAGTCTGGCCAGTCCTCCACAGTCATAGAAAACATCCACACCATCATCGCTGCTGCTGCTGTCAAGTTTAACTTTGAGCAACTTAGCCACCTCTTCATCCTAATACAGAAAGTAAGACTTCAGACTTGATATGCTGCTGTGCAAGTCTTCTAAGCCTTATATGTGCACTGTTTGTATGAGGGTTATTAGTGTTATGTAAAACTATTCTAGAATTCTAATAGTAGGTGTGCATTGGACATTTTGTGGAAGGACGTGAAGCTCATGGGAGGAAACCCACCAACATAAACGGGCCGAAGGTGTTTTGTATGGAGGAATGGGATAAAGTGCAGGACTAATCAACAGTTAATGGAAATGTTTAGTTACAGTTATTGCTGCATTAGGGGGTCAGACCAGGTACTGAAACAGTGATTCACATACTTTCATCACTCACAGATCTGTAATATTGGATCAGATTCCACAATAAATAAATGAGTATGTGTAACAGTTTTGTCTCAGTTGTTTAATTTGGTTCTTCTTGTTTGCTTTTAGAGCTACTTTTAGGAAAATCTTAGATCAAATTAAGTAGAAAATGTTAGACTCCACAAACTTTAAGGATCCGTTTGTTATTTATAGTTGTTGTTAATATTATTATCGTTGTTGTGATGTTTATTGTAATGAAGTAAAATGAATTATGACTGAGCTGGTTTTCTGTCATGTCCAGAGCTGGGAGATTGAGAGTGATCGTGTCAGACAGAAGCTGTTAAGTCTGATCGGGAGGATCGGCAGAGAGGCCCGCTCAGAGGCGACAACAGGAAAAGTATGTGTCACATGGTTCACTGTAATGCTGGGATTTGTTTGGTGTTTTGCTATTTTTATGTCTCATGTTGATTGTTTTGACTGAGTCTCAGGTGTTGGAGGTTCTGTGGGACTTGGCCCATCTTCCCACTCTACCCACCACTCTGGTCCAGCAAGCCCTGGAAGAGCACTTGACCATCCTAAGTGATGCCTATGCTGTTAAAGAAACTGTCAAGAGGAACTACATCATCAAGTGCATTGAAGACATCAAGAAGGTGAGATACACAGAAGAATGTCCTGGGTGGAGTTTCCCAGTTAGCATATTTCACAAGGTCTAGCTTTTGTGAGTACAGCTGTACTGCTGTATCTGTTTCTAACGATTCTCACTGTTAACTAATGTTTAAAGGTAACACTAATAGTGTTTTTGTCCTCACCCTGTTGTCTAAACTGTAATTAATTGATTTTTGTGATTGGGTTGTATGTTGTTTGTTGCTGCTGGCTTGCTGCTGGTGAACATGACTGATAAAGTGAACAGTCTTTCACTCCTTCCAGCATATTCTCTGTCTTCCTTCTTGCCTTTTCACTCTGAAAACTGCTAAATAACCTGCAGGAGCCAACAGAACGCAGATGCATATGAAGTCCCATGCAGTGACTAGTATTCTGCAATGAGCTAAGAGCTATATTAAGAGCTGAGCTGGGTGTTTTAAGGTGTCATTCTATCTCTGATGCCAGACAGATATTTGGCTAGTTGCTTGCCCTCCCACATACACACACTCATGCACTCGCACTTGCACATTCCTTCCTGCTCCCATTCTGTGCTTCAAGGCTCTTTGCCAGGGTGATTTGGTTGCTGCTCATCAACTCTCGGCAGAGCTCACTCAATGCAACTGCAGTTTATGTCTTTAGATACAAATACAGGAGGAATCAAAGTCTACCAGCGAGACACAGGTCTCTTTTTTTACGGGCTCCTGGGGAAGGAAGAAGCCAAGCTCATGGGCTAAAGTAAGAGAAGCACTCTGGCCTACAAAGACCCTACCCTTATGTTTAACACTGACCAATCACAACTCACCCTCAATCTCATTGCAGCCTATCACAGCCCAACCAAATGGGGTTTGGTTACAACAGGGGAATACAATTTGTGAACTGGTGATTCTCAGTTGATTTGGGGGAAGGTGTGCATCTTCTTTAATGCAATATCTTTGATTTCAAAGTGCACATTCAGAGCCCACTGGATGTCGGATGTACTGAACATTTGCTAGGATTCAACAAATTCCTTGTCAGCACTCGGCTGTGAGTGTGTTCACTTAAAATCAAATGCATATTGTGTCTCTGTGGACTTGTTAGGGTTGGGTGATTTTCATCAGTATTATTGTTTTGAAGTGTTTGAAAGTTTCATAATGCTTAAACACTCCATGGCCATTAACAACATTTTACTGACCTCTTTCCATTGCTGTTATCAGTACAAACATATTTAATTGTATTATTTGCTTAATATCATAATACATAAATTCTGGTCACTTCAAAATAAATCAAGGTTTTATTGGTATGCTGTAACGCCCACCCCTAACACTGGTACTGATGGGAGCACACACAGATACTCAAAAACCCTAGTCAGTTCCTTGAAATGAATTCTCTGGTTTTATCCACAGTGCTCCATAATTTGATGTTTGTCTCTGAATCTTTAACATTTACAGCACATGTGACCTTTTGAGCTTTTTGCAGCTTCATTCACTGTTTACTCTGTGTACACGTGTATTTGTGTTGTAGTCATCCCAACTGAGTAACCCTCAAGCGGTGTGGGTTGTTCCAGCTCTACGGCAGCTCCACGAGATCACTCGGTCTTTCATCAAACAGACTTACCAGAAACAAGACAAGGTAATAAATATGCTCCTATCTGCCGCCGGCATGGACCTAAATCTCTAGGTTTAATCCGAAGCCATACATTACATTTTGTTACTGGGCATCACAAATGCTGCAGGACACCAATTCTTATATCATCCTCAGAGTATAATCCAGGATCTGAAGAAGAACTTTGAGATAGTGAAGCTGATCACAAGTTCCCTGGTGTCTTGTCATCGTCTGGCTGTCTCAGTTGCTGGCTCCAATGGCCTTTCAGGCTCCACTCTGGTAGATGGCCGATACACTTATCAAGAGGTACTGAAATGCATGATGCATCATTCATTTTTTTCAAAAATGGAACAAAATAAAATAAAAATAATACAAAATATCTAGACTTATGAACCCTTTAAAATGTTCCATTTCTGCATATATCTGACCAGTTCTAGAATTAGATCTGTCCAATCTTCAGCTTCACAACAAATGTTCATGTGTAAACAGTCAAGTGTATCATGGCAGGAACAAAGTGGATTTCTGAGAAGCTCAGAAGATGATTTATTGATGCTCATGGAAAAGCTTACAAAACTGTCTCTAAAGAATTTGGACTCCACATCTAC
Organism: Acestrorhynchus altus; assembly: GCA_034509495.1. Lineage (NCBI taxonomy): Eukaryota > Metazoa > Chordata > Actinopteri > Characiformes > Acestrorhynchidae > Acestrorhynchus > Acestrorhynchus altus. The sequence goes on from CM067503.1 coordinate 26,607,590, forward strand.
AGTCAGACAGATTGTATACAAATGGAAGCAAATCAAGACCATTATTTGTGCTGGACCAACAAAAATCACTTCGAAAGGCAGTTGTATAATGATTTGGGCCTGTTTTGTTGCATTTATGCAGCGAGTTTTGTGTTCAAATTCCTACAAGCCAATGTGCAGGACAGTTGAACTGTACAAGTGGGTCACACCAGATACTGAAAGCAGATTTTCACATTCATATTGGATCATTATGTTGGACATATGCTACTGGATCTGGAGTAGTTGCCCACCTGCCATCACCAACTATGTAGAAGTGTACTCAGACCCTAATTAGCTGTTACTGTTACTATTATGTTCACCATCTAATTAACTGTGTGTAAGTAGTTTGACCAGTGAACCTGGTTCCTCCCAAGGTTTCTTCCTCCAGCTCTAAGGGAGTTTTTCCTTGCCACCTATTTTTTTTCTTTCTTTCTGTAAAGCTGCTCTGTGACATCAGTTGTAAAAAGCGCTATACAAATAAATTTTTATTTGACTTGACTTTCCTCATTAAAAAATTCAGCAATATAATGTTATAATTTTCTCTGTTTCATTTGATTTAGTTCTCTTAGGACTTGTGCAAATCTAATGTCAGCTTTCTGCAGAAATATAGAAAATTTGAAATGCGTCACAAACTACATAAAATATAAAATGAGTAAATTGATTTTCAGAATGGTGATATGCCCCATTATTTACCCTTGTGGAACATCTTTCTCTTTGCAGTATTTGGAAGGGCATCTGAAGTTTTTGGCCTTTTTTCTACAAGAAGCCAGTTTGTACTTGGTGTGGAACAGAGCTAAAGAGATCTGGGAGTGCCTAGTGTCCGGAATGGACGTGTGTGAGCTAGACCGAGAGGTACAGCACATTTTTTAGCGGCATTGATTTTGTACCACGTTTTGTTTGGGAGATGAGCTGCTGAATGTGGTGTAATGATCTTATCTTTTGGTCTCCCTTTCTGTAGATGTGCTTTGAGTGGTTCACTAAAGGGCAGCATGATCTAGAGAGCGATGTTCAACAGCAGCTCTTCAAAGAGAAGATCCTCAAACTTGAGCCTTATGAGATTACTATGAACGGTATTGTAATCCCAGCGTTTACACATTGCTGGACGATCTCGGCACTACCACAGAGATGCTCAATTTCAGTCAGCAGACAGAGCATGTAGATTTACTGAATTGAATGTCATCATAGTCAAACACTCCATTACCAGTCTTAGTTTAATCTTAATCTTATTTTTATATTAAATTGATTTGTAAAGCCTTTCTATTGTCTTCCAGGGTTTAATCTTTTTAAGACCTTCTTTGAGAATGTGAACCTCTGTGACCATCGTCTCAAACGGCAGGGAACTCAACTGGTAAGTCTGGACATATTTCTAAATAAAGTAATGCTACAGGATTTTCCAGCATGGGCGTCTTGTAATAGAATCAGGGATATTATACTGTTTTAAATATTTATGGCCAAAAAAAAAAAACAATAATTTGTCCAAAGGCAAAATACCAAAAACCAAATGTGCTGCTTTTACAAAGAATGTCTCACTTTAGTGATTTCATCACATCATCCAAAATATAATTGTTTGGTTTAAATTATTTGGTGTTTTCACTTAGTAATTTTTCACTTAATAATTATTATTAATTATATAAAAATAATAATTATAACAATAATAATAATAATTATTATTATTATTATTATTATTATTATTATTATTATTATTATTTCTTTCCCAAGTTGCTTAACATAGAGAGTAGAAAACAACATGCTTAGGACAGAGGAGGAGATGAGTACTGAGAGAATAGATGGAGAGTTTTAAATGAAGAAAAGGATGAGCAGAGGTGAAAACGTTGTGGTAATGTGTTCCATAGCGTAATGCGGAATGAACTTAATCCACCAAACACCAAAGGTGCTGAATGATTTTAGTTGTTGAACTCAGTTGTTCAGAGCCGTCCTAAATATACAATTTGACTTTAAAGACCTGCTGAAGGATGAATTGGTACAGACAAAGAAACACTTGCATTACTAAATTTAGTCATTCTTTTCTATTTCACGGGCAGTGTGTGGAGCGTTTGGACCTAATAGGGATGGACTTCATCTGGAGAATTGCCATGGAGTCTCCTGACGAGGATATTGCCAACGAGGCCATTCAGCTCATCATCACCTACAGTTACATAAACCTCAACCCCAAAATGAAGAAGGTCTGTAAACACATAGATAATACTGTTTTTTTTCTTTTCTAAATATCTCTGAATAGAGTTGTACTGTATAATGTAATAATAAAATGATTTTCCCTACAGGATTCAGTGTCCTTACATAAGAAGTTCATCGCTGATTGTTATAAAAGGTTGGAGGTAAGTACTAAAAATCTGGACTTTGTTGATTTATCTTTAGTTGGACTACTCTCATGTCTTCTCTTTGTACATGAAGGCTGCCAGCTCGGCCTTGGGTGGCCCAACCTTGACACATGCTGTTACCCGAGCAACCAAGATGCTGACAGCCACTGCCATGCCTACAGTTGCCACATCAGTACAATCGCCTTCCAGGTAGAAGATTCGGGACTTTAGAAGGATATTATGCATATCGAAATGAGGCATTAGTCATTTAACAAGGCATTACATTTCTTCCACAGGTCTACTAAGCTGGTGATCATTGAGCGGCTGCTGTTATTGGCTGAGCGATATGTCATTACCATCGAGGTGGGATTTCAGAATTGGGTTTAAATGTCCTTTGACTCTGTATTCAGTTACACTTGTAAAGGAGCTGGCACATTTTCTGCCCTAAAGAAATGCTGGGTTCTTTATCATTTGTTTTACTACAAATAATACTTGAGTCTTCACTTAAACACTTGTTTGCTTCTGGCTTAGCTGTAGCAGCAGTTTGTTGTGAATGACAGCTTAACTTGTTTATTGTTAAATGTACATTTGCAGGCATAAATTAACTCTGATTGTGATTTGAATCTATGTGATTCTCCTCATAGAATCTGTCTGGATATTTACATTGAACAATCCTGTGGGCATAGTGAAAATTAATCTAGTATAGTGCATCCAGAAAGTATTCATAGTGATTCATGTTTTGCACCTTTTGCTGTGTTACAACCTTATTTCAAAATTGATTAAATTCATTTTTTTCCATCAAAATTTTACACACATGACAAAGTGAGAAAAGTTTGTTTGAATGTATGAAAAATAAAAACAAAAGCATCATCCTTCAGATGTTTCTACAGCTTGATTGGAGAAGTTCAGTTGATTGGACATGGGTTGGAAAGGCAAAAAACTGTTTATATAAGGTCCCATTGTACACAGTGCATTCCAGAGCATAAACTAAGCCATGAAGTCCAAGGAATTGTCTGTAGACCTCCGAGACAGGATTGTAACGAGACACAGATCTGGAGAAGGGTACTGATATATTTCTGCTGCATTGAAGCTCTTAATGATCACAGTGACCTCCATCAACTGTAAATGGAAGACATTTGAAACCACCAGGACTGTTTCTAAAGCTGGTCACCCAGCCAAACTGATTGGGGCCTAAGTCAAGGAGGTGACCCAAAACCTAATGGTCATTCTGACAGAGCTCCAGAATTGCTCTGTGGAGAGAGGAGAACCTTCCAGAGGGACAACCAGCTTTGCAACGCTTCACCAATCGGGCCTTTATGGTAGAGTGGCCAGACAGAAGCCACTCCTCAATAAAAGCCACATGACAGTCTTCTGGACTTTGTCAAAAGGCATCCAAAGGAAAAGACAAACGAAAAGATTGTACTTTTGGACTGAATGCCAGGTGTCATGTCTGGAGGAAACCAGTCACTGCTCATCACCTAGCCAATTCCATTCCTACAGTGAAGCATAGTGGTGGTAGCATCATGCTGTGGGCATGTTTTTCTGTAGGGATGAGGTAAAGATGACTACAGCAATGTACAGAGATGTCATTAATGATAACCTGCTCCAGATCGCTCTGGACTTCAGACTGAGACAATGACCCTAAGCACACAGTCAAGGAAATGAAGGAGTGGCTTGGGGACAACTCTGTGAATGCTCGAGTGGCACAGACTTGAACCCGATTGAACATCTCTGCAGATATCTAAAAATGGCTGTGCACAGACACTCCCCATCCAATTGATGGATCTTGAGAGGTTCTGCAAAGAAATTGGGAGAAACATCCCAGAAACAGGTGTGAAAAGATTGTAGCATCATACTTACACAAGGCTGTAATTGCTACCACAGGTTTTTCAACAAAGTATTCAGCAAAGGCTGTGAATACTCATGTACATGTTTTATTTTTGTTTTATTATTTTTTTTTATATATATAAATTTGGAAAGATTTCAAACAAACCTTTCTCACCTTGTCTTCATGGGGTATTGTGTGTAGAATTTTGAGGAATAATTTGAATCCATTTTGAAATAAGGTTGTAATGTAAAATGCAAAAAGTGAAGTGTTGTATGCATTGCTTGCTTAAAGCTTGTTTCGGGAGCTCAGACTATAAATACCTGCAGTGTGTGTGACAGGATATATAGGATATGTATGTATGTATGTATATGTATATATATATATATATATATATATATATATATATATATATATATATATATATATATATATATATATATATATAAGCAGGTGTGTGTGTATGTGTGTGTGTGTGTGTGTGTGTGTGTGTGTATATATATATATATATATATATATATATATTTATATATAGAAGAGGTGGTACAGTGCAGTGAATGTCTTTTCCAGTGTGTGAAAAATGATGCTAAAATTAGTGATTTGCATTTGGGTGCCAAAAGCTATCATGTGAAAGAAAGAGCTGAATTAATAGGTTTAAAGCATACACCATACTGGTGATGAAGGACCTGTCTGGACTTCCAGAAGTAATTCTTGCCTGGAAGTGAAGCAATTTTCAACGAGCCGGTGGTCTCTGTCTGTCAGCATGCCCACTCTGAAAAAGCTAGAAAAGAGACTAAAGCTAGCAGGAGGGTGGGTACAGCAACAAGCTCTCTTTTTTAGCCTTAAAGCCTAAAACACCAAAGGTATTCTGAAGAAAATTAGGAAATCCAGAGCTCTGGATGACCAGCTTTTGTGGCAGATAGAGGTTTTTGTGCTCTGCATTTCCCAAGCCCAAGATATACAAACAGGCAATACTGCTCAATTGCTGTATTACCAGAATTGTTTAATAAATTAATCAAGCAATCACTCAATCAATCAAAGTTTATTCATATAGAGTTTTTTCCAGGTCCAAGCCTCTTTTAAAGCAAGCAGAAGGGAGAGTGTGGCAAGGAGAAACTCCCTCAGACTCCCTCCCTCCTCCTCTGATTGACACCAGAATAGCACAACAAAATGACATGAAGTACAAAAATAACTGGACAAAAGGAGTAAAATGATTGAGAGCTATGGCTAATGTGAGAGCAGGCAATAAGTATGAGAGAATGTGAGCGAGCGTAGGATACAACCTGGATGTTAAAGTCCATACCGGTTAAGCAATCAATCCATAAATCTGGTGTCAGGGCATGCGCACAGCTACTACAAGCTGGTTCCAAGCCGATACACAAGTTGCCCTCATTTGTAGTTGCTTTGTAGAAAGAAAGGGTCTGTCATGTACGCTAGTTAATTTTCATATTTGAGAATTTTAATATTTGTGAATGCTGTCAAAATCGGTTTTGGCCTAGATCTGAATTTGCAGCTCAGACTTTGGAAATCAGAATTGACAGTCCAGTTGCAACTGGTAGTCATATTGCGAGGTCAACACTAACTTTAGTCACAGTGTGACATTAAAATATCTTGACTAATAATTTGTATTATAATTACAGGCTAATTACATGCCTAGATGAGGATTTGAAATTCCATGTGTGGGGTAGTGGTGGTATTTATTATACTCCTTTAAAATGAGTTTAGAATGAAAATGCCCACAACTAGGGCCTACACGCCTGTCTGTGCAGAAGCCAAATAATGTGGTGCTAATTGTTAATGTGTAATACATTATTGGGTCAGTATTTTAATATTTATTTTTTCATGTATGGTTTTGTTCAAGAATCCAGACTAGAAATACATCTTATCTAGATAGTAAGTGCAATACATGACTAAATATTGTTTGTTGTCCTTTTAGGATCTGTACTCTGTTCCTCGCACTATTCTACCTCATGGAGCTTCATTCAATGGTCATCCTGTGACGCTCCACATAACCTATGAATCTACCAAAGACACTTTTACCCTGGAGGTACAGCCACACATGCTAGACATCTTATATCAAGACACAAACCTGGACTTGCATGTAATATCTCTCTCAAACGTGCACATACACATGCAGAGCAGATAACCGTTGCCTTTCATAGAAAGCCCAGTCCACACACCTCTTCATCCATAAATGGAGAGGGTAACTGCACTGATGTATGTAGACAAAGCATGAGTCAGAGGCACCCTGTTGTTTGTTAGTGATTTATGCTGCACTTAAATAGACTTTGCCTTATACAAGTGAATATTGAGGTGTGTGTGTGTGTGTGTGTGTGTGTGTGTGTGTGTGTGTGTGTGTGTGTGTGTGTAGGCTCACAGCAATGAGACAATTGGGAGCATCAGATGGAAGATTGCAGAACAGCTCAGCTGCCCAGTGGACAATGTGCAGATATTTGCCAACGACAGCATGGTGAGACAGTCTCTCTCACGCACACTACAATCTAGAACACTTATGTCTTATTTGAAGTTTAATATGTCAACATTGCTACCACAACAGCAATTGTCTTTTGTAGGTATCAATTTATTTATTTAGGGCTGCTGTCTTGAGTGGTTATCCCCTTGAGTACAAGTAAAACTATGAATAAATAAAATTATTGGACTAAGAAAAAAAAAAATGAGGACCTCCATGAAGACAGTACATTTATATATACATTTGACCTTCAGTTGAACAATACTGAGAGATGGTGATATAACTGAACACACTACTGAAGAAATTTAATGAAATAAGTAATATTAATTAATTAATTAATTAAAATATAATTAATGGAAATACAATTTCCTAATTCCTTCCTCCCCCACCCCCCACCCCCCCCCGTGAATGATTTTTCATTTCTCTGTGTTGAATTCTTTCACTTGTCATTTTTGAGGGGTCTGTTGCTGCACAGATGTTTCAAATCATCATACAGCATCACAGTAGGGTTTAGAACTGGGCTTTGGCTTGTATTTTTTATGAAGAGTGGAATGTCTGATGAGACCTTTTTAATCTGTCCCCTGACTCATATGTATCTACATCCTTCTGTCTGAAGGCATCAAAGAGCTCTTTGGATAGGACCTTGATGATACCATTCACTTCAGCAATCAAGGGCAAACCAAGCCAGTGTCTGATGTTTAAATAAGACCACCTCCTCCAAAGTCCTTTCTAATGTTGGTGTAAATATCTGCTGCTGATGTGGTGCACATGATTCTAATATTAGCTCAATTCTAGAGGGCTTTTTAGTCTTCTAGTCCTCGCCTGGCATTAGGCATGGTGCCAATAGGGTCATGTTTGTGGGTGTGCATTTACGCATCTATATCAGCAATGGGTGCAGCTTGAAGTAGCTGAATGCATTTGTTAGAAGGGTGTTCAAAAACATTTGGACATATAATGTATATTTGATTGTATGTGAATGTCTGTCCAGCTGACCATGAACCGGGATCAGAAGCTCTTGAACCAGTTGGGTTTCTCTGATGAGCAGAGTCTGACAGTGAAAAGCTCAGGAACAGGTACTCCTTCTGGCAGCTCTGCAGACAGTTCTGCCTCCGCCAGCTCCAGCAGCAGTGGAGTCTTCAACTCTGCATATGCACTAGAACAGGTACACTCACACACCCACCCACACACACACAGAGTAATCTGTAGTACACATTCTCTCTCTCATGCACACATTCATCTCAAATGCAATGTTTATGACCCAACTCATATATATAAATAAATGTGTGTGTGTGTGTGTGTGTGTGTGTGTGTGTGTGTGTGTGTGTGTGTGTGTGTGTGTGTGTGTGTTCTAGGAGAAGTCTCTGCCCGGTGTGGTGATGGCATTAGTGTGTAATGTGTTTGAGATGTTGTATCAGCTTGCCAACCTGGAGGAGCCCAGGTAAAGCTATAGCACCAGAGCATCGTAACCTGTACATTGCATCTGGAAAATATTCACAGCACTCCACTTTTTGTTCTTACAGACATTTTCCAAAATGTATTAAATTAATTTTTAATAGTGAGAAAGGTTTGTTTGAAATCTTCCCAAATTTATAAAAAGGAAAAAACATAAGTATATAAGTATTTACAGCCTTTGCTCAATACTTTTGGCAGCAACGACAGCCTCAGGTCTTTTTGAGTATGATGCTACAAGCTTGGTGTAATGTTTGCAGGAATGTTGTAATGTTTAACACATTGTAATGGGCTCGTATTGAACACACCATGGAATGTTAGTGTTAGTGAACGCACGACGAGCAGACGCTAAGGAGAGGTGCGCGTGTGTAGGACAGGTGAACAACTTACCTACAGACGTGACCACAACGTGGTGTGTGTGTGTCTGTGTGCTGTAAATAGCTAAGATCACCAAGTAAACTGCCACCAACTCCAAAGCCAGTGTTTGGGTTCTCTTTGATGAGAGTATGAACTTCACACTTGGTACACCTGTTTTTGGGATTCTTCTCCCATTTGTCTTTGCAGAACCTCTCAAGCACCATCAGGTTGGGTGTGGAGGTTTTAGGAAATCTCATTTTTAGAAATCTCCAGAGACGTTCAATTGGGCTCAAGTCTGGATATTCACTCAATGATATTCACAGAGTTGTCCTGAAGCCACTCCTTTGTAACCTTGGCTGTGGGCCATTATTGTGTTGGAAGATAAACCCACACTAAACCCACATTCCCACACACTAATGCCCAGATCAATGTTTGTTTCATCAGACCAGATAATATTTTTTTCTTATAGTCTGAGAGTCTTTTAAGGTGCCTTTTGTCAAACTCCAGACAGGCTGTCATGTACCCTTTACTGAGGAGTGGCTTCTGTCTGACCACTCTACCGTACAAGTCTGATTTAAGTGCTCCAGAAATGGTTGCCCTTCAGGAAGGTTCTTTGCTCTCCACAGAGCCAAGTTGGACCATTGGGTTCTTGGTCACCTCTCTGACTAAGGCCCTTCTACCACGATCACTCAGTTTGGCTGACTGGCCAGCTCTATGCAGAGTCCTGGTTGTTCCAATCTTGTTCCATTTATGGATGGTTGAGGCCACTGTGCTCATTAGGACCTTCAATGCAGCAGATATTTTTTTCTGTACCCTTCTCCAGATCTGTGTCTCAATCCTGCCTCGGAGGTCTACAGATAATTCTTAAGACTTCATGGCTTGGTTAGTGCTCTGACATGCATTGTCTACCATTGGACCTTTATATGAACAGGCGTGTGCCTTTCCAAATCATGTCCAATCAGCTGAATTTACCACATCTGTTCTCCAATCAATATGTCGAAACATCTCACGGATGATCAGTAGAAACAAGATGCATCTGAGCTCAATTTTGACTGTCATGGCAAAGGCTGTGAATGTTATATTTTGTGTTTATTTTTTAATAAATTTGCAAAGATTTCATACAAACATTTCACACACTGTCACTGCGGGTTTGTGTGTAGAACTTTGAGGGGGATAATGAATTGAATCAATTTTGAAAGAAGGCTGTAACAACAAAATGTGCATAAAGTGAAGCGCTGTGAATACTTTTGGCATGCAGTGCATATACCTTAGTGAGAGATGCACTTGTATATTGTTTCTTCATGTCTAATTTTATTTACAATCTTCCCTTTCCTTTATTGGTGTGGAAATGTGCCTTACAGGATAACTTTGCGAGTTAGGAAGTTGTTGCTGCTTATCCCCACTGACCCAGAGGTGCAGGATGCCCTGGATAACTTTGTGCCAAAAGAATCTAGTGTCTGGAGCCACCAGGTACCACAGAGAAAGCTTTGTGACTTTACATATGCTGTGTTTGTCGACATTGTGCAAAAGGCCCCCTCAAAAGGCCCCCAACTAACAACGTGCAGGATGACTCACCCTGTAGACAAAGCCATGTGACTCACAGCACATTCATAAAGCTTAGTTTGTTTATGAGTTTGATAAATACCAGTATGTGAGAGAACAGTATGTGCATAACACACTCTCCTCTCCTCTCACCCTTCCCTCTTTTTTTCTCCCCTCCTCCCTCTCTCACCCCATGCCCCATGTAATGTAGAAAACACTGTTCACGTTGGGTTCCGGCTCTCAGGCCTCCAAGTCTCCATCTCTGTCCAGCAAGCAACAGCATCAGCAAAGTGCAGCATCTATCCTAGAGTCCCTGTTCCGATCATCTGCTCCGGGCATGTCCACCTTCAGAGTGCTGTATAACCTAGAGGTGTGTACACACACACACACTATATCTGGCAAGGAAATTTGTAACATCTGCACATTCGTTTGTTTTTCTGAAATGTAGGGTATTACAAACAGTATTCTGCTTTTTTGGAGTAACTGTCTCTACTGTCCAGCAAAGGCTTTCTACTAGATTCTGGAGCATTGCTATGAGCATCTGATTGCATTCAACAACAAGCGTTTTAGTGAGTTCAGGAAATTGGATGATCACCACCCTATCGTATCCCCACCTTTCCAGCTCATCCCAAAAGCATTGGATGGAGCTCCAACATTCCAGAAAACACAGTTCCTCTGCTCCACAGCTCAATGCTGGGGGGTTTCATCTATTTCAGAATTGTGTGTGATTCATAAGGAGGGTGTCTACAAACATTTGGACACACATTTTATCGTATTAGCATACTTGCCTGGTGAAATGTGTTGATGTTGAATGAAGAGGACTTCAAATTCCTGTTTCACTATTTTGTTTTTCTTTTTTGTTTTTCGGAGGAAATGCTGCTTCAGTTTTTGTCTTGAAGAAACCAGCTTTTACACATTCACGAACACAGTGTCCAGAGTCTTTTTCTCTGCTGTTTTTCCTGGGGAACAAATCTACATCACAGTGCAGTCAGATTGTCACACAAAGTAGACACAAGTTCTCTCTCTGTTCTTCTGTGGCAGGTATTGAGCTCCAAATTAATGCCTACTTCTGATGATGAGATGGCAAAGACCAGTGTGAAGTCTTTCTGTGAAAACTTCCTCAAAGCTGGAGGCCTCAGGTAACTGGTGCTTTGCCTGATTAATATAATAGTTCAGGCTACACTGGCTGGAGAAGAAAAAAAGTCATAGCTGATTTACCAAGCTGTTCATCTGGAGCTGCATCTGTTCTGTAGCCATTTCTGGACCTAATGAGTGTCTGTGTGTGTCTGTGTGTGTCTGTGTGTGTCTGTGTGTGTCTGTGTGTGTGTCTGTGTGTGTGTCTGTGTGTGTGTCTGTGTGTGTGCCTGTGTGTGTGCCTGTGTGTGTGCCTGTGTGTGTGCCTGTGTGTGTGTGTGTGTGTGTGTGTGTGTGTGTGTGTGTGTGTGTGTGTGTGTGTGTGTGTGTGTGTGTGTGTGTGTGTGTGTGTGTGGATGTGGATTTGTCCCTCCCTTCAGCCTGGTAGTTAATGTCATGCAGAGAGACTCCATCCCCTCTGAGGTGGACTACGAGACCAGACAAGGTGTCTACTCCATCTGCCTGCAGCTTGCCAGGTATGTCTTCGTATCTCTCATGTTTCCTGTTCTGTCTGTCCTGTCTTTTCTGTCAGTTTAGATCAGTGACTGCATGTCTGCTACACATCCACATTTGACTCCCGTATTTACTGAATACTCTCCAGTACTCTCACTCTCTGACTCCATCTGCAGGTTTTTGTTGGTAGGACAGTCTATGCCGAGCATCCTGGACGAGGAGATGAGCAAGGAGGGTCTGGACACTCTGTCCTCACGGCCCTTCCGCAATGCTGGCAGGCAAAGCGGACGACAGCTCTCCCTCTGTGGAACCCCGGAAAAGTCCTCCTACAGGCAGATGTCCATGTCTGACAGGTCCTCCATTAGAGTGGAGGAGATCATACCAGCAGCACGAGTTGCCATACAGGTGTGTGTCTTCGGCTGTATTTGCACACAGTTGTTAAGTTGTAGATTCTAAATAGATTTGCAGATTAAAGAATTTTTTTTTTTTTGTATTTAAATTTTTAATTAATGCACATTTCCAAATACCCCTAATGTAGAGGAACTTACGTTAGTTTTGTACAGTGAGGGTAATGTACCAAACTTTAATCACTTCTTCAAGCTGTGTTGAGGTGTTAAATAATTTCTTATGAATGTTATGTGGCTATTTATTCATGTAGTCAATAGAATGTCATTCAGTCTCACCAAGCACAGTTGCAAGAAAATGTTAGTAACCCCATTTGGAAGTACCTGGATTTCTCCCCTGTTGCTAATAAAATGTTGTCTGATTATTATTAAAATCACTGTTACAGACAAACAATATTATTAAACTGAACTGCTCATGTCGTTTGTTGAGCACATTCAGCTAGAATTCTGTCACTGTCACATTGCAGGCTAGAAAAAGCAACTGAACTCTTGAATTTAATAACCTGTACATTTATCTTTATCTTCAGTCCCCTTCAATTAAAGTTTTCTATTGGACTATTTTATACCATTTGTCCCTGCAAATATTGTTCAGGTCTTTTATATTTTGGGATGCCTTGTGTACACAGCTGTATTCAGGTTGTGCAAACTGTCAATTATGTTGTTTTTGTCTGTGAGAAAATCAGTGCAGAAATCCAGGTAATTACAGAGGATTCTTGTTCTGTAAAGAAGTGTATTGAAGATAATTTCAAAATTTGGCACAGATACATGTTAACCATGGTAACCATGTGATGAGTAAAATTAGATAAATTGATTTAAATATTTGTTCAAACCTGGCTAGAAACTGAATGCATTTTTAATGCTTTAGATTACTGACCTTTCAAAATGGTACAGATTGTTGTTGAACAGGCAATTATACATATCTTGGCAAACAAAACACACCAGAAGCCTTTTGTAAATACATTCTAGTTATATATGATTTTTGTGATTGTCTCTAGACAATGGAGGTGGGGGACTTCACTTCCACAGTGGCCTGCTTCATGCGACTCACATGGGCTGCTGCCGCAGGTCGTTTAGACCTTGTAGGAAGCAGTCAGCCAATCCGAGAGAGCACTAACTCACTACTGCCTCTGGGGGTCCGCAGCAGAGTCAGCAGCACAGGTGAAACATCCATGCATTGACTCAACACTTTTAAAATTGCTATCCTCATGCACATAAACTGATAATGTGGACGTAAACCAGTAACTGCCTTGATTAGATCTAAAAAATGTGCAAAATGTGCTTATCCCACGTGTGTGTGTGTGTGTGTGTGTGTGTGTGTGTGTGTGTGTGTGTGTGTGTGTGTGTGTGTGTGTGTGTGTGTGTGTGTGTGTTCACAGGAAGTAACTGCAGTTCCAGCAGTGAGGGAGAGGCCACCACTCTACAGGCGGGTATCTGTGTCAAACAGCAGTGTGTGTCCATTAAAGACACAATTATTGCCCGAGAAGCTCTCTCTCTGCTTGTCACCTGCCTGCAGCTTCGCTGCCAGCAGCTCTGTAAGTGCGAACACAAGCATGCAAATTCACTCACACACTCTCTCTCTCTCTCTCTCTCTCTCTCTCTCTCTCTCTCTCTCTCTCTCTCTCACTCTCTGTTTCTAAATAGTAAATGCATTTTTTAGTCTTATGTAACTAAAGTTGCTTAGAACTGACATTATCATTAAACCTACATTGAGATAAGCTTGATAAGCTTAAATGTAGACAGTAGAGTATGGGCATTGGATTGCATACAGCCAGCATTAGCATAACAAATTTAATCTGGAGGTACCAGTAAATAAAATGATTAATTGTGCAGCCCAGTGTGAGAATCGGACATATCCATATACTGTTTTGAGTCTTGTGGAATGATGTTCTCCTGTTTCTCTACAGCTTCTTTCTATAATCTACCCTGTGTGAATGATTTTATCATTGATATTCTGCTGGGATCACCCAGTGCCGAGGTCAGTGGGGTCTTTCGGCTTTACATTTTATAAGAGTTTGAGTCATATGTGGTTATGTAACTGTTAAACAAACTTTCTTTTCTTACTCTTGAGAGTTATTGTTAATTCTCGCTTTCACTCCCCCTCCACTGAAATGTGTACACACACATACACAAACAGATCCGGCGTGTGGCCTGTGATCAGCTGTACACTTTGAGTCAGAGTGATACGTCTGCCTACTCTGAGTTGCAGAAGCCCAACCTGTTCCTTCTGAAGGTGGTGCTGACTGCCCAGCTCCCTCTCTGGTCTCCCACCAGCCTCATGAGGGGCATCAACCAGAGGTCTGTCTCTCTCACAGACACATTTATTTATATATGAATCAGTAGAAGGAGTAATATGTATTGAAAAATGAATTCCATATGGACATTCAGTGTGAAGTGTATGAACAGAGACACATTTTCTGTTGTATTATCAACAGCCGACTGCTCTTATAGACATATATGAAATGGTGTTGACACATGTGAAGCTCTGATACTTGTTCTCTAGGTTGCTTTCTCAGTGCACTGAGTATTTTGTTCTGCGATGCCAACTCCTGGATGACCTGACAAGTAAGAGTGCTTATTCACGTCTTATTCACATTCACATTTTATCACCGTATAAATGGGGGTTCATTTAATATTTTGCTTTTATTCGATTTTAAAAAAGTAGCTTGTAGATGCCCTTTATCCTCTGACTCCTTGTGTGTGCAGGCACAGAGATGGAACAGCTGCAGATCAGTCCAGCAGTGATGTTGGAGGATGAGATCAGTTGGCTGGATAACTTTGAGCCCACGTGGACCAGTGAGCTGGAGACCAGTGAGGCTGACAACATACTGCAGGCTGGCCATCTGCGTCTTATTAAAACCCTGCTCTCGCTTTGTGGCAATGAGAAGGAGCAATTTGGTGAGTCTCATTCATTCTCTCTCTCTCTCTCTCTCTCTCTCTCTCTCTCTCTCTCTCACCCTTGCATGCTCTCTAACATTTTTTCTCTCTGAAACATTGCTGTTGTGTTACATACTGTCTGTAGGGGGTGCTAGTAGTGCAGATATACCTCTTCTGTGTAAACAAGCTGTTACATACAGTTGTGCTCTAAAGTTTACGTACCCCGAGAGAATATGAATGATAACACAAAAATGTTTTTTCCACTCATGGTTAGTGGTTTGGTGAAGCCATTTATGGTCAAATTGTGTGTTTTCTCTTTTTAAATCATAATGAAAACCAAAACCATCCAAATGAACCTGATCAAAAGTTCACATACCCTGGTGATTTTGGCCTGATAACAGGCACAGAAGTTGACACAAATGGGTTTAAATGGCTACTAAAGGTAACATCCTCCTCAACTGTGACCTGTTTAATTGTAATCAGTGTGTGTACATAAAAGCTGAGTGAGTTTCTGGGATCCAGACAGACTCTTGCATCTTCCATTCAGTCACTGATGTTTCTGGAATGTGAGTCATGGGGAAAGCACAAGAATTGTCAACAGATCTACGGGAAAAAAAGCAGTTGAACTGTATAAAACAGGAAAGGGATACAAAAAGATATCCAAGGAATTGATAATGCCAGTCAGCAGTGTTCAAACTGTGATTAACAAATGGAAAATCAGGGGCTCTGTAAAAACCAAACCACAGTCAGGGAGACCAACAAAATTATGGGTCACAACTGCCAGGAAAATTGTTTGGGATGCAAAGAAAAACCACAAATAACATCAGCTGAAAAACAGGACTCTCTGAACACTAGCAGTGTGGCTATTTCAAGATTCACAGTAAGGAAGCATTTTCAAGGAAGAAAATGGCCTTCATGGTAGAGTTGCCAGAAGGAAAGCAATTACTGTGCAAATGCCCCAAAGTGTCTCACTTACAATATTCCAAACAGCACAGAGACAAGCTTCAAAACTTCTGGAACAAGGTCATTTGGAGTGATGAGACCAAAATCGATGTGTGAGCAACAAAGGCGCAGGAACCTTGGTCAAATTTGTAGGATGAATGCAGCATGTTATCAGCAAATACTGGAGGAAAATTTGCACTCATCAGCCCCGAAGCTGTGAATGGGACGCACTTGGATGTTCCAACATGACAACGATCCAAAATACAAGGCAACCTGTCATTGGCTACAGCAGAACAAAGTGAAGGTTCTGGAGTGGCCATCTCAGTCTCCTGACCTCAATATCATGGAGCCACTCTGGGGAGATCTCAAGCGTGCAGTTCATGCAAGACAGCCCAGGAATTTACAGGAACTGCTGCAGGCTTTTTGCCAAGAAGAACGGGCAACTTTACCATCTGAGAAAATAAAGAGCATCAACCACAACTACCACAAAAGACTTCAAGCTGTCATTGATGTTAGAGGGGGCAAAACCATGAGTGGAAAAAAAGGTTTTTGTGTTTTCATTCATATTCTCTGAAAAAAGAAAGAAAAAGCAAACATTCTGCTGGGATATGTAAATGTTTTAGGACAACTGTATATGCAACAGATATGACGCACTAATTAAATGGTTAAATCTCTGTAATGCACAATTTGTCCCAGGACAAGAATGTTTATTAGTTAACTAAATGAAAGTGTACTGATCTAATTCAGGATAGTATCCCACCAAACAAAAAAATCTGAATGTGGTCAGTTAAACATGAAGAGAACAGCAAGGAAAGTGAATAAAGATGCTCTCTATTTTGGTTTTCTCTAAAGGTTTAAATGTGGTGGTGTTTTTTGGGGTTTTTTTGGGGGGGTTCAGGTCCTTCACTTATACAGCAGCTGCTGGATGACTTCCTGTTTCGAGCCTCGCGCATAATTCTGAACAGCAACAACCCCTCCAGCACTACAGCTCCTCTACATGATTTCCACCCAAAGTGAGTGCATGAGTGAGTGTGTGCGCACACGTGTGTTTGTGTTTGTTTGTGTGTAGGTGTGTTGTAGTGAGTGTGATGGGAATGGCAAAGCCCAAAGAGTGGATGATGCATGTGAGGGAAGGAATTTAAAGAACTTGAAATCACAAATCAGCAGTTCCACTGTTTGGACAATAATGAGTGGAGAACATTAAAAACAATTGCAGACATGGCCAGGTTCAGCCCAAGTTCAGCCCAAGAGCAGACCACAAAGAAGCATAAAGAACTCTCCAATAATCCTAAAATGGTATCACGGGACAAAACTTCTTGAACATGAGCTTTCGACAGATGAATCCTAAGTTGAATTATTTGAGCACAAAAACAGAATGTTTGGCCCTCAAACCAATCACTGCACTTCAACACAAAACCTTCATACCAGCTGTGAAGCAAAATGGTGGAAGTGTCATGGTTTGGAGCTGCTTTGCTGAAATAGGGCCTGGAGAGCTCTCCATCACAGAAACCACGGTGAAACCTTTATTGTGTCAGAGGGGGCTTGACATACAGTCATGGCCGAAAGTGTTGGCACCCCTGAATTTTCTCCAGAAAATGAAGTAATTCTCCCAGAAAATGTTTGCAATTATACATGTTTTGTTATTCCCCTTTTTCCCTTTGTGTGTATTGGGACAACACAGAGGAAAAAAAAGCAAATTTGACATAATTTTACACAAAAATCCAAAAATGGGCTGGACAAAATTATTGGCACCTTTTCAAAATTGAGGGTAAATAACTTTGTTTCAAACATGTGATGCTCACTCATTCAAACTCACCTGTGATAAGTAACAGGTGTGGGCAATTTAAAAATCACACCTGACACCAGATAAGAAGGAGAGAAGTTGACTCAATCTTTGCATTGTGTGTCTGTGTGTGCCACACTAAGCATGGAGAACAGAAAGAGGAGAAGAGAACTGTCTGAGGACTTGAGAACCAAAATTGTTGAAAAATATCAACAATCTCAAGGTTACAAGTCCATCTCCAGAGATCTTGATGTTCCTTTGTCCACGGTGCGCAACATAATCAAGAAATTTACAACCCATGGCACTGTAGCTAATCTCCCTGGACGTGGACGGAGGAGAAAAATTGATCAAAGGTTGCAACGCAGGATAGTCCGGATGGTGGATAAGCAGCCCCAAGCAAGTTGCAAAGAAATTCAAACTGTCCTGCAGGCGCAGGGTGCATCAGTGTCAGCTCTAACTATCCGTCAACATTTGAATTAAATGAAACGCTATGGCAGGAGACCCAGGAGGACCCCACTGCTGACACAGAGACATAAAAATGCTAGACTGCAGTTTGCCAAAATGTATGTAAGTAAGCCAAAATCCTTCTGGGAAAACATCTTGTGGACAGATGAGACCAAGATAGAGCTTTTTGGTAAAGCACATCATTCAACTGTTTACCAAAAACTGAATGAGGCCTACAAAGAAAAGAACACAGTACCTACAGTCAAATATGGTGGAGGTTCACAGATGTTTTGGGGTTGTTTTGCTGCCTCTGGTACTGGGTGACATGACTGTGTGCAAGGCATCATGAAATCTGAAGATTACCAAAGGAATTTCGGTCACAATATTGGGCCCAGTGTCAGAAAGTGGAAACAAAGCGCTGGAGAGTTCTAAAGTAGCCAGCAATGAGTCCGGATCAAAATCCCATTGAACACCTGTGGAGAGATCTTAAAATTGCTGTTGGGAGAAGGAACCCTTCAAATATGAGAGACCAGTTTGCAAAAGAAGAGTGGTCCAAAATTCCAGTTGAGAGGTGTAGGAAGCTTGTTGATGGTTATAGGAAGCGATTGATTTCAGTTATTTTTTCCAAAGGTTGTGCAACCAAAAGTTGAGGGTGCCAATAATTTTGTCCAGCCCATTTTTTAATTATGTCAAATTTGCCTTTTTCTTCCCCTGTTTTTTTGTGTTGTTCCAATACACACAAAGGAAATAAACATGTGTATAATGTGTAATTGCAAAAAAATTTTCTGGAGAAAATTCAGGGGTGCCAACACTTTCAGCCATGACTGTAAATGTAAGACCTTCTGTACCAAGACTGACTCTGAATCATCATCACACAGCTGAAAGAATGAATGAAGGGGTGGGAAAATGTTTCTTGTAGTCAAAATCAGACGAGCTAATTGACATTATTTCAGGAAGACAGCTTTTATGGCATTTTTTTCTAGAGAGAGAACATCAATATCCATTATAAACACCGAGCAACAATGTGTAACTTCACTCTTTTTCTCTCTGTGTCAGGTGCAGTACAGTGAGCAGTCGGTTAGCAGCATATGAGGTGTTGGTGATGCTGGCTGATAGCTCTCTGACCAACCTGCAACTCATTACCAGGGAACTGCTTTCTATGCACCACCAGGCTGACCCCTCCCTCACAAAGGAATTTGATGTGAGTTTTCCCTTCTCCATCATCCTCCTTTCTTTTATTTAGATTCACTGGCCTTTTGTTAGAACCACAAGAAATATTTTTAATATGTTTAGCTAATGCAAATGGAAATTTGAGAATATGCATTATATGGGCAAAAGTATTGGGACAGCCGCTCACACGTTGTTTCTTCCAGAAAAGAAGAGCTTATTCTGTTTTTGTTGGTGTAACTGTTGCTACTGTCCAGGGAAGCATTTCTACTAGATTTTGCAGCATTGTTGTGAGCATTTGAATGCATTCAGTAAAGAGAGCGTTAGTGAGATCAGGATGTTGGATGATCATTCCACTTGATCCCCACCTCCACAACTCAATCCAGTAGTATTGAATGGAACACCATCATTCCAGAGAACACGGTTCCACTGCTCCACAGCTCAATGCTGGTGTGCTTTATACCCCAATAACTCACACCTAGCCTTAGGCTTATGTTAAAGTAGCTGAATGCATTTATTAGAAGAGGTGTGCACAAATGTTTGGACATATTGTTATTAGAATGTGTGTGTACGTGTGTGTGTGTACGTGTGTGTGTGTACGTGTGTGTGTACGTGTGTGTGTGTACGTGTGTGTGTGTACGTGTGTGTGTACGTGTGTGTGTACGTGTGTGTGTACGTGCGCGCGTGTGTGTACGTGCGCGTGTGTGTGTACGTGCGCGTGTGTGTGTACGTGCGCGTGTGTGCGTTCGTGTGCGTGTGTGTGTGTCCTCAGTACCTCCCACCGGTGGACAGCCGTTCAGTGTCCGGATTTGTGGGACTGAAGAATGGAGGGGCAACCTGCTACATGAATGCAGTTTTCCAGCAGCTGTACATGCAGCCTGGCTTACCTGAGGTGTGTGTGTGTGTGTGTGTAAAATAGCAGAACATTTTTTCACATTTTACTTGTGATGTAGTGAATGACTGCATGTAGCCACCTGGTATATGGTCACCTTATTCTTCTTTGCCCTCCATTACCACAAGATGGAGTTAGAGATTTGTTTCTAAAGAATGTGTGAAAGCGGGTTTTGGGCATTTTTGTCCAACACTGTTTTTTATCGGTCAGGCCATCCTGTCAATAGAAGATGATGCTGAGAACCCGGAGGAGAGTGTGTTCTGTCAGGTCCAGTCTCTGTTTGGCCACCTGATGGAGAGCAAACTGCAGTACTATGTACCTGAGAACTTCTGGAAGGTAAGTTTCATGTGCAGTTGTTTTGCACATCCTGTTAAGCTGATCTATGTTCAGAGGAAGCAGCTTAAGCTGCAATATAATGGAAAATATTGTTGTTAACAATTTCATGTGATTGTAATTGTGGTGTTTTGCAGATCTTTAAAATGTGGAATAAGGAGCTGTACGTACGAGAGCAACAGGATGCCTATGAGTTTTTCACCAGTCTGGTGGACCAGCTAGATGAACATCTAAAGGTACAGTTCACACAAAACTAACCATTAGACTCCAGAATCAGAAACACAGTCAAATACAGTGTGCTTGTAGGACAAAATGGGAGTGAACTATTCATTTTCAGATGCTATCAGTAAGCAGTACTTTGTGGAGTCACCTCCTTGTTTCTGCACATCATACAGGAGCACTACAATTACAGACAGTCGTCTGTCGGTTGCTCTGCATTAGTTATTTAATGGTCAGGGCCCCATAGGAACAAAGCAGGTATTATGTGGGTGGTTGAACATGGTGGTGTTGTGTTAGTGTGTGTTACTCTGGTATGAGTTGATCAGACACCGCAGTGCTCCTGGAGTGTTAAATGGAGTGGACAGTGCATGGACACAGTGTTTAGACAGTCCTACCTAGTTGGTCCACCTTGTAGATGTAAAGTCAGAGGCAGAAGCTCATCTGTTTCTGTACAGTTTGTGTTGGACATCCTTTAGTCCTTCATCAGGGCTCATAGGATGTTGCCCATTGGATATTTCTGGTTGTTGGACTGTTCTCCGTTTAAACAGCCCAGCAGCACTGCTGTGTCTGTTCCACCTGTACACCAGCACACACCACCACCATGTCAGTGTCACTGCAGTGCTGAAAGTGACTCACCACCCAACTATTACCTGCTCTGTGTTGGTTCTGTGGGGTTCTGGGGTAGGCTAAAGCAGAGAACATATGGTATACAGTCTGTAATTGTAGAATTAAAAAGTCCTCCTGTATTGTCAGTGTAGTTTACTAAAATAAGGAGGTGGTGATGATAATGTGACTCAACTGGGTTTTAGCTTATGAATAAAAATGAAATGTCATTTTCACACTTACAGTTTTATGCTCATGTTGATAAGAATAGAGTTAATTTTTGAATTGCATTTAATTCGAAATTTGAAAATGTTTTATGTAGTTCAAACCCTAAACATCTGGAAACCAAGCTTTACTGAGGCACATGCCTTGGTAAGATGCCTTAGTTATTTTTAGCACATGATTTTTTTATTTTCATTCAGAAAATTGGAAGAGAGCAGATCTTCAAGAACACATTCCAGGGCATCTTCTCTGACCAGAAAATATGCAAAGACTGTCCACACAGGTCAGTAATAACATTCAGATGAGCCACCTCTCTGCAGTTTACTACATCCTTAAATATCAGTTGGATTTCAGTAATTGTATTACTGTGACTGATGTTTATTTGTCTCCATTTAGTGACTCCTGGACTAGTATCTCAATGGGTTAGAGGAGGGTCTGTCTCATATGGTCTCTCTCTGATCTTTTTTCAATCTACCTCTCAAACAGATATGAGCGTGAAGAAACCTTCATGGCACTGAACCTAGGTGTAACATCATGTCAGAGTCTGGAGATCTCTCTGGATCAGTTTGTCCGAGGAGAGGTGCTAGAGGGCAGCAATGCTTACTACTGTGAGAAATGCAAAGAGAAGGTAAAGGTGGTAATTACATCCCAGCTGTGTCTGTCTTCGTGCTTGTGTTTAGAGTGAGGAGTACGTTTCTCATGCTCTTAGTGAGGTATAGCTCAGAAACAATACATCTAAACAAATCTGTCAGTTAAATATGTGGTGTTGTGTTGTGTTTTTTTTTTTTTTTTTGTTTTTTTTTAGAGGACCACTGTGAAGCGTACTTGCATTAAATCATTGCCCAGTGTGTTGGTTATCCATCTTATGCGCTTTGGTTTTGACTGGGAGAGTGGACGCTCCATCAAGTATGATGAACAGATCAGGGTAAGACCTTCACATTTGCTCCTGAACATGAAATATGGGAAACAAATGACGTACAGAACATTACAACGATTGGACATGGACACTTTTATAATGTTGGTTTATACTTGTACTGCTAGTTCCCGTGGGTGCTGAACATGGAGCCATACACAGTATCAGGCATGGCTCGGCAGGACTCCAGTGCTGACCATGGTGAGAATGGCCGGGGTGGAGAGGCTGGGCCAGGAGGATCTCCCCGCAAGAAAGTCACCATCTCTGAAAACTATGAACTGGTTGGAGTGGTGGTGCACAGTGGCCAGGCACACGCAGGACATTACTACTCATTCATCAAAGACCGCAGGTAAGTGGGAGTTTTTGTATACAATTTTCTTTATTAATAATCATAATAATAATGCTATATTATTCAATAATTGCACAACAATTTTAAATTCAATTTATCCAAAGTTATTTTAGGAAATAAACCTTAATTCATTTAAAAATAGTAGTCAGTGAAAAAGAAAAATTTGTTATTTAAGAAATAATCTACTTTACATTTCATCCCTAACTGTGAACTAGAATCTTTATGGAATCGTTTTTTTATTATTTAAATTAAGTATGTTTTTAGTTGATTAAGAATTAATACAGTATTTTAATAAAATAAATGATCTGTTTTTAATGTTATTTATTTAAATAATATGTTACATTAAAAACATTCATTTAACTTTCATATTTTGTAAAAGCTGCTGCTCCTTTCTAAATACTTCAGGAAGTCTTTCTGTTTATATTTAGGGAATGAACACCTTAGTGAGTATTAATAAATTGGTCAGTGTGAGGCCTGTGTCTCTGTTTCTCCTAAGTTCTTTTTACCAGTGGTTCTTGCATGTACTAACAGCTTAAACAGGTCCAGATGCCTGGCACAGCCATACCATTTTAAACTGGAACAGGCAACCAGGGAATGTAGGAATGACCACATTGCGCTGAACAATGCTCTTTTTTTCTAGGGGCAGTTCACGAGGCCGGTGGTATAAGTTTAACGATAACGTTGTGGAGGAGTTTGACATGAACGATGAAACTCTGGAGTATGAGTGTTTTGGAGGAGAGTACAGACCCAAAGTTTATGATCAGTGTAAGTCACTCTGCCTGCTGCTCTGTCTGCTCAACAGTTCCACAAGTGTCACATGTTAAAGCACCTGTGTTTTTGTTAATGGTATGCTTTGCTGCTTTTTTGTCCTGTAGCTAACCCATATCCGGATGTGCGGAGACGCTACTGGAATGCCTACATGCTCTTCTATCAGCGTATCAGTGACCAAAACTCACCCGTGCTGCCTAAAAAGAGCCGAGTCAGCGTCATGAGGCAGGAAGCTGAAGACCTGTCTCTGTGAGTTGCAAGCCATAGACCTTGCCATTTTCATACTGTCTGTGATCAAGTCCAGTGTTGGTACGGTGGTCAAAATATGAGCTCACGTAGGTGATGATGACAGGATGTAGTGAAGTTCTAAACACTAAACTGCAGTGTAAAACTAAAACCGGACCAGAAGAATATAATGTAACACAAATGCTTTCAGACATCAGGCCTGAGAATGCCCTTAGTGAAGGTTCTGATGTGCTCTTTGACTCTGATCTATATTTGTTGGGTTCTGCTTGCTTCCCTTTTAACATTATTCTTCTCTCCAGGAAAGTTTCAGATCATTTTACATTTAATTTAATGTAACCGAGTGTTTAGAAGCTAATCAGTGATACTTCTGTCTCTCAGGTCAGCCCCTTCCTCTCCTGAGATCTCTCCCCAGTCGTCTCCACGGCCTCCCAGAGCTAACAACGATCGGCTCACTCTGCTCACTCGCCTGGTCAGGAAAGGAGAGAAAAAGGGTTTGTTTGTAGAGAAGATGCCTGCCAGGATCTACCAGGTGCAGCTCCTTACTTATCCACCTCACATTGTCTCAGAGAGCAAACATTGTTCACAATAATTGTATTAACACAACATGAGATGATCTCAAGCCAAGTTCTACACAGTATATTACAATTCTAACAGCTGGTTGTATTTGTGTTTTAGATGGTGAGAGATGAGAACCTGAAGTTCATGAAGAACAGAGACGTGTACAATAGTGATTACTTTAACTTTACCCTGTCTCTGGCCTCTGTCAATGCGGTGAGACACCAGCATGTGTTTTTTCAAACCAAGGACACATAATGTTAAATGTTAAAACTTAATCAGCTTGAAGTTAGAATTGACTCTGCAATTAACTTTAATGATGAAATCATAATGGTTGGTGTTATGTGCTGATAGAGCAGGATGTTGGGGTTCACCTGTGTGATCCTTAAATTAAACTTAATATGGCACATGGCACTGAACAATTATAAGTAATAAAACAAGGGTAAAGAAGAGAGTCAGGAAAGAGAATAAATTAATGGTGTAGTCTATTAAAAAGGGACCCAACGATGAAATTGAACCCGATCACTGCCCTCAGAGACTGTACATTATAATCATGGTTTATTAGGAAAATACATGCACTACAATTTGTGATTCAAGTTGATGAATTGTTTCTTCGACATGTGCAGACAAAGCTCAAGCATCCATCTTATCAGGCCATGGCAAAGACTAGCCTGCAGCTGGCTGTGCAGTTCCTCTGTCACACCTACCTGCGCACCAAGAAGAAGCTCAGGTGCCAAATCTTTTTTGTTTCTGTACTGTAATCTGAAAATAATCAGATGAAAATAAAGTATTCATATCTCTGTCTAACTCTATGTCTGTCTTTGTCTTATAGAGTGGACACAGAAGAGTGGATAGCTACAGTGGAGATGCTGTTGTCTAAGAGCAGTGAAGCATGTCAGTGGATGGTGCAGTACCTGGTGGCCAACGAGGGCCGAGAGCTCGTTAAGTAAGTGGATTAACGCTGGGTTTTTTTGTTGTTTGGGTTTTTTATTGTTGTTTGAATCAATTCATATAAACCTGAGATTGATATTTAACTCTCTGGAGTCAGTGATCCTGCTCCTGTGAAAAATTCTGAAATTTTATCCTTTAAAATCATTAAATATTTACATAACTCCATGTTTTTTTGTCCTAGAAACATAATAAACATCCAGAAAGCTTGATGGCTGTACTTTTCAAATGTATATAAAGGGTGAAACTAAGTGTATTTGTATATTATTGTGAGAGAAGGAAATGTACATTAATAACATAAATGTATTAATAACATTTAAAATTACATTAGTAAAAAAATTCCACCTGTGAGAGAGCGCAAGCCTTGATGGCCCATCCATTCTTTTCAGGTATTAATATGAACAGCATGTTAATCCAGCAGCTCTTAATGGCTGTAGAATATTTAAAAACACCCATTTTTTTGAGATTGAAGTTTTGAGAGTAACAATTCTCGGCGGCAGCCACAGATGACACCACAGCTGTCATCTCATAGCACACACAGCATGCAGTGCCTCCTTCTGGATAAAAGTGGCATGGAACAACAACTTGTATTTCACACATTCAGCAGCGTGCCCCTGAAAGGCCTCAGACTCCAGAGGGTTAAAATTAGTATGTGCAATCTCTTTTAGGGTATTTGGTGCTGAAAGACAACCTGGATGTAGCATCTTCATTACTATTAACACTAATACTCTTAATAATGGTAGGTTGAGGTTTACTTGTACCGTTACATTAGTTCCCTGAAAATCTCTTTTCATATCTAAACAAAACCTGTTTGGATATTTATTTAGGCAAATATGCCTCAATGAATCAATAAGGAATCGAATCGAATTAGAAGTCAAATTGCATTTGAATTGTTTTATGAAATCAGTGTTGATTTCAGCCCAAAAAACACATGCATGTGGTTCTCTGATGGGTAAGTCTGATCACTGATTGAAGCAGTTCATAAAATATTCCTGCAATACTTTACAGAAAGAAGTGTCCCACATAACTGTGGCACTTTCACAAACACACTTTCTTAGCATTGGGATACTTTGTGTTTGTTGTTCTGGTTTGAACCTGACTTTCAGAGTGTTGTAGTTGAGCTACAAAATTATTAGCATATGTCTGTGTGTGCGAACAGGAGTGTGAGGTTTTTCCAGGGTCCTAATCACTTGCACCCGCCAGTTGTGGGGATGGCTGCTTTCTGGTAATCTGATTGGCCAGAAGAACAACCCTGACCACAGAATGTAAACACGCAGACTCAAAGGCATGCACATAAGGCAATAAATATCTAGGATGAAAGCTGAGGAAGGTCTTTCTGTGTTTAGTTCAGTGGGGTTGTTTTGCCCTCTTTGACGATTGGCTAGTTTGTGTCGGATGGTAGGACTGCACTATCACGCCAGAGCACCGTCAAGGCCAGAGAATGTGCTGAACTGGTTTATAATCCACAAGACGCACTGCACCAAATTCTCTCTGGTATTGCCTCAGACCAAAAGGGGCAAAAGTGAAATAGTAGTGCTCAAAAAAACTGCATTTACATGTTTTCTCTATTGCAGCGCGTTTTTCCCTGTAATACAGTGACACCCAGCTGTAATGATGGAGGCTAACCCGTGGTTCACATGAATCTTTTTAATCACTAGCACCACCTTGTTGGACAGTTGAACATGCTCTGAGATGAACACTACATACCAAGTCTCTTAAATCAGCTAACAGTTACCCTCTGTGGGGTTCTAGGTCCCAGGCCACAGGGGCTGGTGTGAATGCTGACGAAATTTGGCTGTAAATTGCAAAGTTAAATAATTTTGAAAAATTGTGAAGGAGTGTAGTCCTTTAGGACTGAGGATTCCCACTCCAGAGTAACAATCCGTTCAACCAGTAACCTCACCACCACAACACAACCAGACTATGTGCAATAATAGTTAAACATGTGCAGTAATAATGTGCAATACCTCTCTTTATCAAATACTTCTCTATTATTTTATTATATTATTAATAATTTCTTCTCTGTTTGTACTGTTGCTGTTGCTGCTGCTGTAATGTTAATTTCACTGACTGAACCCTCCCAAAGGGAACAATGAAGATTCATTCCTCCCTCGACCATTCCTCCCTCCCTCCCTCCCCCACCGGTCTTACATTCACTGTGCAAACATGAAATTGTGTTTTGGGGATTTTGCCTCCATGTTGAGCTGCTTAAGTTGAGAAATCTCCTTCTGATTCTCCGTAGAAACTGTCTGTTGGAGTGCAGTGTTCGAGAAGTGCGTGTGGTGGTGGCATCCATCCTAGAGAAGACTCTGGAGAGTGCACTGTATTTCCAAGACTCAGGGCTGGACTGCCTCCTGGACATGCTGCTCTCACTGTTGGACAAGGATGTTCCAGAAAACTGCAAAAATTGCTCACAGTACTTCAGCCTTTTCAGCAATTTTGCCCAGAGGGTGAGTGAGACTAAAAACGCCATTATATAATAAATAGGTTTTTTGTTTTCTTCATTTTGTAGTTATTTTTTCCTCCTTCTAGTAGGTCAGTTTAATATGTTCTTATGTGCCACAGGGATTTGGGCCATGTCAACTGTTGTTGAAACATGCTGCTTATCGACGGATGCTCATCTTTCTCTTGGGTCCAAATCGGCAGAATAATCAGGTATGACTGTCTGGAATTTATATGGTCCTATGTTTGAGGTTAAACAGAGAGCTGTGAGTGTAGTTCATCCATGCCCCAGCTAAATTCCTGTTGCAGTGGAAGTGAACTGGAAGATCTTGTTGTGTTTCTACCAGAACCGCCGATGGAGTTCAGCTCAGGCACGAGAGTTCCTGCATTTGCATAACACGCTGGCGCTGGTGGTGTTGCACACAGACCTCACATCTCAGAGAACAGAGGGTGAGGACAATTCCCTTTGCAGTCACAGTTACATCATCATTAAAAGTTCTGTTTCTGTGATGTCTGTATTTGAGCTGAAACAATAGAAGCCATATCATTTGGCTGTGCTTCCTGTAGTGCATTAGAGTAACTACATCTAACATATCTGCACCATGGAGCATTGTCATCGTCGTCATCAAAATTCCATATATAGTTTTTTTTCCCATCGTGGATGCTGTGTGTCCTAATTTAAACAGAGACATGCCTATAAACCTGTAGAGTGAATATAAATATGATATGTGAATTGGATCCCACTTTTTCTTTTATATATTTAGCTCCTGGCATATTCAAACACAGCTCCTCTGGCATTGTGGCTCCATCGTCACTCCTCTTACCATTGCACCCAGATGTCAACACACTGCTGTTCAAACCGGAGGGCCAGCCTTACCTTATGGAGGTAACACATACAGACACTTTTATTTTGCTTCTAGAACAGCACAATATGCCTGTGAATATCTAATGAATCGTCTTTTCTGCTGCCAAGCAGCTCCTGTGCCTGTGTTGATTTAGGTTAGTCTTTTTGTTCCAAGCATACTGTCTATGAACCTGGGGGTGGAGCTTAAAACAGTGCAGATGAACATTTTCTTCATTTTTAAAGACCTATATGTTGATAATATATTTGCTTCTTTTGTCAGAAGGGATTTTTTGATACCTTCAGATTTGTGCCTTTGTTTGTAGCACAATCCTTGTTTTCCATAATCTCCCAAATGCTACACATTTAGATATCTTTGAGACCCCTATCAACTACCCAGGTGTTTTACTTATATCATTTAGTATGCTTTTGGCTCAGCTCTTTATTTACCTTTGAATCTCTGTGGGAGGGGGAGTTGGGGAGGGAGTTCCAGCTGACGGATATAATTTCGCAAGATGCAGGCTGCTCCATAGTTATGTTACAGCCTGAATGAATTCAAATCATTTTCCCCTCAAAATTCTACACACAATACCCCCCAGTGACAAAGTGAGAAAAGTTTCAATCTTTATGAAAAATCTATGAAAAAATAAATGAATAAAAACACAAAAGTAT
The DNA here is from genome assembly GCA_034509495.1 of Acestrorhynchus altus. NCBI lineage: Eukaryota > Metazoa > Chordata > Actinopteri > Characiformes > Acestrorhynchidae > Acestrorhynchus > Acestrorhynchus altus. Next base: position 26,636,773 of record CM067503.1, read on the forward strand.
AACATGTACATGAGTATTCACAGCCTTTGCTCAATTTGTTGAAGGACCTATTAAGGAGCAATTACAGCTTTGAGTCTTTTGAGTTTAATGCTACAAGCTTCGCACACCTGTTTTTGGGAAGTTTCTCCCATTTTTCTTTGCAAAACCTCTCAAGGACCATCAATCGGATGGGGAGCATCGGTGCACAGCCATTTTAGATCTCTCCAGAGATGTTCAACCGGGGTTCAAGTCTGTGACAGAGTTGTCCTGAAGCCACTCCATTGTTATCTTGGCTGTGTGCTTAGGGTCATTGTCCTGTTGGAAGATCGTCCCAATTTGAGGTCCAGAGTGCTCTGGAGCAGGATATCTTCAAAGATGTCTCTATACATCGCTGCAGTCCTCTTTCCCTTGACCCTGACTATTCTCCCAGTTCCTGCTGCAAAAAAATATCCCCACAGCACCATTCTTCACTGTTGGGTTCTTGGTCACTTCCCTGACTAAGGTCCTTCTACCATGATCAATTAGTTTGGCCTGGCAGAAGAGTCCTGGTGGTTCCAGAGTTCGTCCGTTTACAGACGATGGAGGACACTTTGCTCATTGGGACCTTCAGTGCAGCACAAAATATTCCCTACCCTTCCCCAGATCTTTGTCTCCATACAATCCTGTCTCGAAAGCCTTTAGACAGACTTTGTGCTCTGATGTGTGCCTTTCCCAATCTTGTCCAGTCAACGGAATTTACCACAGGTGTACTCCAAACAAGTTGTAGAAACATCTGAAGGATGATCAGTGGAAACAAGATGCACCTGAACTCAGTTTTGAGTGTCATGGCAAATGCTGTGAATACTATTTATTTTTATTGCAAAAATGTAAAACACTGTATGTACCCAGTTGTTAAGAAAATGTGTTCTCAGCTGTTCAGCTTAATTATGAATTATGATATATGTATGGTTGGTGTGGCACAACAGATAAAACCACCAGCAACTGGGCAACTACAGTGGGGAAAATAAGTATTTAGTCAGTCACCAATTGTGCAAGTTCTCCCACTTAAAAAGATGAGAGAGGTCTGTAATTGACATCATAGGTAGACCTCAACTATGAGAGACAAAATGTGAAAAATAAATTGAGAAAATAATTTTGTCTGACTTTTAAAGAATTTATTTGCAAATAATGGTGGAAAATAAGTATTTGGTCACCTACAAACAAGCAAGATTTCTGGCTGTCACAGACCTGTAACTTCTTTTTTAAGAGGCTCCTCTTTCCCCCACTCATTACCTGTATTAATGGTACCTGTTTGAAGTCGTTAACAGTATAAAAGACACCTGCCCACAACCTCAAACACTCACACTCCAAAATCCACTATGGTGAAGACGAAAGAGCTGTCGGAGGACACCAGAAACCGAATTGTAGACCTGCACCAGGCTGGGAAGGCTGAATCTGCAATAGGCAAGCAGCTTGGTGTGAAGAAATCTACTGTGGGAGCAATAATTAGAAAATGGAAGACCTACAAGACCACTACTAATCTCCCTCGATCTGGGGCTCCACGCAAGATCTCAGCCCGTGGGGTCAAAATGATCACAAGAACGGTGAGGAAAAATCCCAGAACCACAAGGGGGGATCTAGTGAATGACCTGCAGAAAGCTGGGACCAACGTTACAAAGGCTACCATCAGCAACACACTACGACTCCAGGGACTCAGATCTTGCTGTGCCAGACGTGTCCCCCTGCTTAAGCCAGTCCATATCCAGGCACGTCTGAAGTTTGCTAGAGAGCATTTGGATGTTCCAGAAGAGTATTGGGAGAATGTCATATGGTCAGATGAAACCAAAGTAGAACTATTTGGTAAAAACACAACTTGTCGTGTTTGGAGGACAGTGAATGCGGAGTTGCATCCAAAGAACACCATACCAACTGTGAAGCATGGGGGTGGCAACATCATGCTTTGGGGCTGTTTCTCTGCAAAGGGACCAGGACGACTGGTCCGTGTACATGAAAGAATGAATGGGGCCATGTATTGTGAGATTTTGGGTGCAAACCTCCTTCCATCAGCAAGGGCAATGAAGATGAAACGTGGCTGGGTCTTTCAGCATGACAATGATCCCAAGCACATTGCCAGGGCAACAAAGGAGTGGCTTCGTAAGAAACATTTCAAAGTCCTGGAGTGGCCTAGCCAGTCTCCCGATCTCAACCCCATCGAAAACCTTTGGAGGGAGTTAAAAGTCCTTGTTGCCCGCCGACAGCCCCAAAACATCACTGCTCTAGAGGAGATCTGCATGGAGGAATGGGCCAACATACCAGCAACAGTGTGTGCCAACCTTGTGAAGACTTACAGAAAACGTTTGACCTCTGTCATTGCCAACAGAGGATATACAACAAAGTATTGAGATGAACTTTTGTTATTGACCAAATACTTATTTTCCACCATTATTTGCAAATAAATTCTTTAAAAGTCAGACAAAATGATTTTCTCAATTTTTTTTTCACATTTTGTCTCTCATAGTTGAGGTCTACCTATGATGTCAATTACAGGCCTCTCTCATCTTTTTAAGTGGGAGAACTTGCACAATTGGTGACTGACTAAATACTTATTTTCCCCACTGTATGCTGTGCTACACCAATAAGAGTCCTTGGGCAAGACTCCTAACACTACTCTGGCCCACCTCTGTAATATGAGTAAACGTATAAGTCTCTCTGGATAAAAGCATCAGTTAAATGCCATAAATGTAAATGTATATATATAATGTATGCTTTGTGGTGAAGAATTCATTAGCTCCACACAGTGCAGTGAGGGGACCCATGCTACTTTTAATCAGTGGTTTACCTTTCAATGTTTGTGCCAGACACAGTTCTTTATTTTAAAATGATTCTAATAGTACACTGATCATCAAAAAACAGTTGCACCCAGAAGGAATCAGCATACAGGAATGAAACTTTGTGGGGCAGGTTTGACATCATGAGACATGCAAAAGACATTCACATTCAGCCACCCGTGTCATGTAAGCAAAGACTGGTTAATTTGGGATGTGTTGGCCTGTTGTGTTAAACTCGACACTATACAGAGCTTCTCTATGTGTAGATCAATAAATATTGGCCATGTCAGTCAACGTTTTTTAATTATATATTATATATATATATATATATATATATATATATATATATATATATATATATTATAACCTTTAATTTCTTTCCCAATAGTATTTCAATCCCACAATTGCTTCTACATGCAACTATATTTTGAGTCTGAGTGTGTTTATCTTTATGTTTTTCTGGACCAAAAGGCTTCAGATTCTTATATGAACCCCAGCTAATACTTTATGTGAGGTCCTGTTGTTTTCTCTAATGGAGGATTTAAGATTATTTTATTATTTAGTAATGAAATAGGAAAGACAGGCATGAGTTATTAATGAATTATTCTGCATGTAGCAAACAGTAGTAGAATAAGCAAACACAACAATAGATATGCACTCAGACATTCTGTTGGATTTGATTGGATTTTATTGCACCAGTGTTTGTGAAAAGGTTCATTTTACTGAGTTTGTCTTGCAGGTAATGTTTGCCATGCGTGAGCTGTCTGGGCCATTGTCCTTCCTCATTGAGATGGTGACATACTGCTGCTTTTGTAATGAACCTTTCTCTCTGGAAGTGCTGCATCTACTCAAGGTAAGACCTTCTGGTCACATCGTCACAGAACTAGATACCCACACACACAAAAGACACAGACCGACACTTTAAAACCATATGCACTAGATTCTCTCTCAGATTTCCTGCATCTCTCACATTTATCTCATTTTGTAATTGTTATTTCATACACACCTGCCTTCATGGTATTTGTAGTGTATTGGTCTACAATATGCAAATGAGTCACAGAATCACAGAATTATTTATTCACATACATACTTGAATTTGTTGGCTTGTAATAAGACATGTCAGTTGTTAACCATCAGCGGTATGAATTCTAGTTTTTTCACAATTGCGGTGTGTAGCACTTTATTTGCAATATTTCATTGAATTGACATTAAACCACTCTACCAACAAAACAGTAATGATGATTGTGTTTTTTTGTGGTTTCTAGAATCAACTGGAAACAGCTCCTCCTCATGAGCTCAAGAATGTCTTCCAAATGCTTCTGGAAATTCTGGTAAGTGACATTACATAGATCAGGAAGGGGTCACCAACCCTGGTCCTGGATTAGGGTTGAATTATTATTGGATTATCTTCCTTCAGACTATAAATTCAACCGTAATCCATCCCACTTGATCCAACCAATGCCTTGAAGTTCTTGATTGGTATGGTGGCACAACTTCAGGGGCCTGGAGTTGTGGATTAGATTCCTGCCCCACTCACTGTCTATGAGGATTGTGCTTCCACACGGATTTCTTCTGGGTACTCTGATTTTCTTCCCACCTCCCAAAAATACACCTGGGTTGGTGTATTGGCCACATGAAAACACCCCTTAGGTGTGAGTGTGTGTGAATGGTTGTCTGTTGTATCCTGCAATGAATTAACCCTCGTCCAGGGGGTCATCCTACTTTGCAACGAATATCTGTGTGTAGTCACTGGAGCCATCACAACCTTGAGCAAGATGAAGCAGATAAGATGGATGAGCCGATTGGATATCTGCTGATATGTGTTCCACTTGTCATTTATCATCTATACCCAACAGAGCTTATATTCCATAATATAGTTATATTTCTATTCATGTTACAGATGGTAGAGGATTCTCTACAGTCCCAAAGACTGAAATATGCATTTGAGTCTGAAAAAGGGCTTCTGGGTAGGTACTATTTCCTCTTTCTGTCATCATAAAACTGCATGTGAAACCATGTTAGGCATTCCTCAAAATGTGATTGAGTGTGTATGTAAGCATTATGTTCATTTATTTTTGCCTTTTTCAGCTTTAATGCACCAGAGCAACAATGTGGACAGCAGCCGCTGCTACCAGTGTGTTAAGTTTCTGGTAACTCTTGCTCAGAAGTGAGTGAACATTTAATATCAGCTCTCCTGTGATAGCTGTTGGCTCTTTTGCTGCTTTAAACACAATATCCGGCATAATCCTAAATTCTGAACCTTTCAAGTAAGACAAAGACATTTGTTTTCTTCAGGTGTGCTCCTGCTAAAGACTACTTCAAGGAGCTCTCAGGCCACTGGAGCTGGGCAGTACAGTGGCTACAGAAAAAGGCAAGATGCTGAAATATCACATCAATAAACAAACCTGTTTTCATGAACTAAAAATATACATCAAGGGCCTTATTGCATTGTACTGTATGTGTGCATGCACATACAAGTATAATGAAACATTCCTGAAGGGATTTTAACCTACATAACACTGAATGTACACATAGACTCCACTGCACAATGCACAAGACAATGCACAACAAAGTACAATAAATGCAAAAATATCTTCTTTACTGATGTGCTTACGGTGTGATTTTCACTGTCTTAGATGTCTGAGCATTACTGGACACCTCAGAGCAATGTGTCTAATGAGACATCTACTGCAAAGACCTTTCAGCGAACTATCTCAGCACAGGTATGTGTGGTACTTCAGTGAAACAATATTGGTCCCTCTGAATAATGTAGCTTTTTGCTTTTAACGTATGTTTTGAATTATTGTGTGTGTGTGTGTGCGTGTGTGTGTAGGATACACTAGCCTATGCCACAGCTCTCCTGAATGAGAAGGAGCAGTCTGGCAGTAGTAATGGCTCTGATGGCAGCCCAGCCAATGAGAACTCGGACCGCAGCCTCAGACAGGTACACACCCAAGGACAGCATTCAACCTGCACTGCAGGTCAAATGTTTGGAAGCAGCACTAATAACGAGCATGATAAAACTAGTAGTTTATAAGGGTATAATGCACAATAATATGGTTGATTTAGAGTAAAGTGGGATAGAATGCAACTTTCCTATTCTTATTTAGTTACAGTGGTAAGATTCTTACGTTTGACCGTCTCCAAATAGCTTTAATAAAAAAATATATAGTTTTGTGAAAATCTTAACATGATTTATCACTTACCCTAGATGCAGTCCATCAGCCAAAACAGTTTGATTTCTGACAAGATGACTTTAATAAATGTTGGACTGTGGACTGTGACCAATCTTCATTTATTTGCTTCAAAATCTAGGAGGAACAGTATAGAAAGAAATTCAAATGATTCAGTACGATAGCATGGACAGACCTTAATAAACATTTAAATGTAATGAAAATAAAATCTAAAATAAAAGCTTTTTGAAAGATTTTTGAATTGAACTTTAAACCAAGGTACTATTTTGGAAACACCTTATGCACTGTATGTTTAATTGTTTGTAGACACCCCTTCTAATGAATGCCTTCAGCACTTACTGCTGACTCAGATGAGCACTGAGCTGTGGACCAGCGGAACTGTGTTCTCTTGAATGATTCTGTTCCACCCAGTGTTCTTTGAAGGAGTTGGGGATGAGGTGGACTAGTGATTGTCCACAATCTGGACAACATCCTGAACTCAGTAACAATCTTGTTGCAGAATGCAATCACGGCCTCACAGCAATGCCTTGTAGAAAGTCTTCCCTGAACAATAGAGACAGTTTCACCTACAAAAGCAGAATAAATAATTTGCAGTACACCTGAATTCACTGTGTCCAGACAGTGTATATAGATTTACATGCAGATCCAGAATCACATACAAGAGCTAAGAGAATGAAACACTTTATGAGTTAAGTATTGTGTGCTTGCTAGGGCCCAGAATCAAACCCCTGCCCGTGGTTAGAAGAACGTAACCCACAATGCTTTCTTCCACACTTCTCGCCTGTAGTGTGCATTTATAGAAGGATGTCCCTTTTAATTATTGATTGCTAAAGAAATTATCAATCACAAACTTTCTGATGTCTGTGTTTGTTTCAGGGCTCAGAGTCTCCTATGATGTTGGGCGACTCTAAGAGTGATTTAGAAGATGTTGACCCCTAACTCTCTTCATCACCAGCTGGGGCACTTTTTTACACTAGCAAAAAAAATCCCTCCAATGGAGAGACATTGTGGCTCCAAGCAGCCAATCAAAAGACTGCATTTGCCCTCCTATGGGCAGGAAGTGGATTGCCAGGGAAACAAGAGGCAGCAACCCATTCAATCAGAACACTGTCTTCAGGTTTGCCCTGGTGTGACTGAGTTCCCATCGCTGCAAGTGGAGCTCAGTAGAACATGGAGGAGGTTTTTCATTTTCTTAAACATTTTCACACAGAACTACAGGATTCAGTGGTGACGAGGAGGGGTGGAAGTTTTAAAAGAAATGGAAAAGGAAAAAAAAAAAAAAAAACGAAGGAAAAAAGAATTGCTGTTTTGTGGATATTTGCCAATATAATGAGAGATACTATTGATGAAATCTGTGTTCCATAGGTGTAATTTCAAATGTAAAATAATATTTTTAAGAATCCTTTAACACCCCCCTCCTTTCCATCTGTTTGAGTGGTGCCTCATAATCATCTCTAAGGGGAACTTGCCAGCCTCGGCTAGGTAAATAATGACTGAGCCTTTTTCCACCTCTCTTTCTCTTGCTGGTTTGTCTTTTTTTAAATGCACTTTATATATGAGTTCAGTTTGAGGGGGCAAGTGACATTTGACAAGTTCCTCATTTAGAGGTAATAGAATGGCCATATCCCTTGCTGCTTTGCTTTCTTTTCTTTTCTGTTCTTTCTTTTCATTTCAATGCTGTCAGGGAAGAGGGTGTGAAATGGAATTGCATTGTGGGATGCTTCTCCTCAGATCACTGCCTCTTTCTTCGGCCTCACCACGGTCATGGTAACCACTTGTGGTGTCCCTGCAATTGAGGTGCCCCCCCATAGTGTTGGCTCTACTTCAGGATTTCTTTGACTTCAGATATGCAAAGAGGGCATGATGACCACTTGCAGTCCTACATATGTTGTTGTTTTTTTCAGCAAGCCTACAAAAAAATCACCACGGAGAAAAGTAAATGGAACAGGTCATCTCTCTGGGCTTCACTTTGCTCCATGATAAGTGCCAGAAGCAGGCACCTGACCTCTTATGGTTGAGGTGGAGCTTTTGTTACATTATTTTCTGTATCTGCTGATGTTCCGTGTGACTTTGTCTCAGGCATGCTGTTAAGTCTAGTACTGATGCCAACACAAACCCCACACACACACACACACACACACACACACACACACACACACACACACACACACACACACACACACACACACACAAACACAAACACAACAAAAATACACTCACACATATTCACCTGCTGTCTCTCACTCCCGGTTCTATCTTGGCTCTGTTCTGTTCATATCTATGGCTGTGCAGTTGGAGCAGATGTTTCCTCAGCATGCAGCCTGACTGTTCTTACTCAGAACTTACAAACACTCAGAAACTACATCCAAGCTACAATTCTTTCAGATTGCTGCTGGATAAACAGACATTTGCCTACAAAGAGTGGAGCGATGGGCTTTATAGGACAAGAGCTTGTCATATCACACAGTCAACCTCACGCGTGATGCTTTTGAGCTTTAACTTTTGATGCTTGTTCAGGGGTTTTACTTGCCAACAGCCATTTTACGGTTTATTTGCATATGTGCGTTTACTTCTATCAATTCTGTCTGCCTTATAGCACACATTCATGATGGAAAGGATGGGGAAGGAGGAGTGGGGGTGAGGAGAATAGAGACAGAGTGAGCAAGAACTGGAGAAGAGTGCAGCGCACAGTGACACAGTTCAGTTTGTGGAGCCCACAAGTGCCTTTACCCCAGTCCTCCTTTGTAGATCTTTCAGTTTCCCTCAGTTACAATTTACAAATACTCAATGACACTGCTGTGCTCATCGTTGAGTGCCAAAAAAGTAGGAAAGGAGTCCTCTGCAGGAGTTTGTGTGCCAGGGTCACTGTGTTACTCATTTTGACCCATGGCATAGATCACGCTGAACGGATTCTCCACTCTTGTCCGTTTCCTCTTAGAGGCTCCTTGGGCCCTTTCTATTGCTTTCTGGGCCAGAGTGGAATCAGAAGCTCATCTAGAGCAGAGTCAGGGTATATAGTGTGCTGCTTATTTTTTTACTTAGACTAGATTAGACTAGACCTAGAGCGCTTAGCTACATTCACTCAATGTTTACAAACAAACCTATCTCAGTAGTGCACCGTGTGGCGTTGTTTGCTTTCTGGAAAAGGAACGTTGCATGAAACGTCCTGCAGTTGCCAATTCAAAGGCTTTCCTTTTTATTTTATTTTTTTATTCTTTTTCTGTTGTTCTTCAGCTGTTCTAAAGCCTAAAAAATAGAGGGATATTGGTGGCCTCATTGAAGTTCTGGAACAAAATTGAAGGAAATACTGTCATTTACCTCAGTATCACCTGCTGTTCACCTGTCTGCACCTGAGTGTCATGGTTACTGTGCTTCTTCACTTATGCATGCATGTCAGTGAATGTAAGTGTGAGAGCTTGACTTCAAGGTCCTTCAGTCAAGCAGTTCATGGATCACTTGAATTTACTGCAGAGCAATCTGTGGGTCTTCTTTGCCCCCATTTTGCAGTTTTAGCCTCTTGATCTGCTTCTTAACAATCAGCTGAACTATAGCTCTCTGCTGTAGTTTAGAAATATTTCACATAAAGGTCATGTGAATGAAGCTGTTTTTAAGATAATCAGATGCTGAAGTCAACATGTTGCTGTTTTGCAGCTTCCCACAAAGGTTTAAGTTCCGCTGTCCAGTTCAGGCTTCTTTTAAGAGGACACAATTCACCAGACCAGTGCCTTGACTCAAGGCTGACCTCTCACAGAGATGCTTCACTCACAAACCTCAAGACAACCTCCTTTATCAGTTTGTCAAAAAGTGCTTGCAACAGTTATGTGGTCACAGTCACACCGAAGAACACACTGAAGCTTAACAAATCATCCCTTGATGCAACATGGACATGTTTAGGTAGGGAAGGCACACTGAATGCTTTCAATTCAGCCTCTGTTCTTTTTTTCCATCCCTTTCGCAACTGTCACGTTCCCCTCTTTTGAGCGTTTTTAACTGGCAGGTATTTGGCCGGGGCTGGAGACACTTAAAGGGTTTTATTATGTACTGATTCTGTGCTGCACCTCTGCTGAGAGTGTGTGAAATGTCAAAATTGGGGGAAAATGCATGTTAAAACCACACTTTAATTTGTACATCATAGTTTGATTATGGGAACTATTTGATATAAATAATGATGAAAATGAATAAAACTGGAATGCACAACCTTTTATAAAAGGTGTACCTTGTCTTTGTGTCAAAATGACTTCAGATATGAGTTATACTGAAGCAAATTTATTTTATTCATACAAAACAGATCAAAACAATACATTTACAAAACAAGCTAGTGGAACACAGTGATTGTGTACAAAAAGCTTAATAATAGAGTCAAAACAATTATAAGGAAACATTTAACAAATCAAATACAAATGAATATTGAAAGGGAAAAGTATGGAGTCCCTCATGTGACACAATAAAAATAAATTGTGGGTACGATTCAGTAATGTGTCGGAACAATTTGAGACCTTTTCACCTGGTAAATCCCCTCCCCGTTTATTGTTTTATCTGGTTTAGAATGTAATTGTTTTGGTTTTTGTGATGAAAATATGGCAGCGAACTGGTTTTGGGTTGTTGAAAACGTGGCATTTGTCACTACAACTATACCTGCAGGGCTCTGTAGAAGATACTGACCATGAATACACTGCAGATGAAAAAAGCTGAACAATAGCTGTACATGAACTTGTGCCCCTCTGATGATGGCAGATAATTAGGTATTTTTAATGCTGTTTCTTACCAAGAACACAGTATCAGTATCTTAAGACAAGTAGAAATTTTCTTTGTGCTGCATTTCTCTTATACTCGTGCACTGAAAGTTGGAAAAGGTAATGAGTACTAAACAGAAGAAACAATGATGTGTTAAAGAATGACTTTTGGTCTCCTAAAGAACCTTTCAGTGGATGGTTCAGTGGTCCAAAATTTATCCTGGCCAGTCGTCCAGGATCTGATAACGTAATACTTAGAATTTACAAAATGAAATGGGACTGCTTACATTTTACTTTTTTGGTTCCTCCTTATTCTCTATTTTTGAAAGCAGGACTGTACAGTGCAATATAAAACATCAGTCACTCCACATAAATCTCTCTTCTTAAAGATTGTCCTAAACAGACACAAGGTTCAGGAGATGCAGAGTAAAGAGTTGATTGATGATGGCTCATGTGAAGCAGAGCTTTAGTGTTAATTTGCTCATGGCAGTTAGCTGGATTCTTGCTCAAAGCGGGTGATACCTGCAGCAGATGGCAATGGCAGCTGCTCTTTCACCCTCTTCAGATGCCTGTACCACACAGGTGTTACCTCGACCATAGGCCCCATGTGTGACTGAACCATGTGAGACAGAGTTGCATCCTGTCAAGGTCCAGGAATCTTCGCACGACACCTCCACCTAAGAGAGAGAGAGGTTGATAAATCAAGGTTTATTGGCAACAATGTAAATCCATCTCTTGTTGAAAATCTTCCAAAATATCTAATATCCTGCTGAAGTAGTCAATTAGTCACAACATAGTAAGTGTCTGGATTTTTATACTCGGGCTGCCAATAACCTGGATAAGATATGGTTGGACATGGAGGCGTACAGGTTCTATATGGTATCCAGTGACTCCCTAGAACCTCACACCAACAGTCGGGGCAGTGTCTCGCTCCAAGCAAAAGTAAAGTCAACTTTGTCAACTGGGCAAAATGTCTGCGTGCATAATGGAGGCATGACTAGCAGTCGAAAATCTCTCACACTACCTAAATGTAGTCTCAAGGAGCCTTTCTATAGGGTAGCAGGGGAAGCACTTTGTCCTCTAGTACCAAGACCCAGTGTCTAATCAGAGAACAACTGTAATCATTTACATATCTGAGAACTGCATGCAGAGCTCTGCAGTTATTCTATCTAGGTAGGATTTATTTTTGCCAGTGAACGTGTGTAAATGTGTGAATGTGTTTTGATTGATTTTTGAATGAGCATATGCTGTGTGGGCAGAAGTTCTCCTTTGATGTGGAAGCTAATTACTATGTGCTAAATAGGAGCATATATGTTAATAATGGAACTTTTTGGTCATGAAAACCAGTGAGAATATTCAAGCTTCATGGGATTGATTATAACAGGAACCATTAGGAACCTCTACAACTTCAAGCAGAGACATCTTGCATTTTATGTTATACAACCCCTGGCAAAAATGATGGAATCACCAGTCTGAGGATGTTCCTTCAGTTGTTTAATTTAGTAGAAAAAAATAGCAGATCACAGATATGACAAAAACACTAAAGGCTTTTCAAATGGCAACTTTCTGGCTAAGAAACACTAAAAGAAATCAAGAAAAATAATTGTGGTAGCCAGTAACAGTTGATTTTTAGAACAAGCACAGGAATAAATTATGGAATCACTTGGAATCACAAATTGTGTGTCTTTTCTTCAAGGAATGTTTTCACAGATTTTGCTCTATGGCAATATGCATCATCTTGAAAAATGATTTCATCATCCCCAAACATCCTTTCGATAGATGTCCAAATGTGTCCAAAGTGTCCAAAATGTCAGTGTAAACCTGTGCATTTATTGAAGATGTAATGACATCTCCATCATCATCCATCATCCATCTCCCCAGTGCCTTTACCTGACATGCAGTCACATATCATCAATGACTGTGGAAATTTGCATGTTTTCTTCAGACAGTCTGAATAAATCACATTGGAACGGCACCAAACAAAAGTTCCAGCATCATCACCTTGCCCAATGCAGATTCGAGATTCATCACTGAATATGACTTTCATCCAGACATCCACAGTCCACGATTGCCTTTCCTTAGCCCATTGTAACCTTGATTTTTTCTGTTTAGGTGTTAGTGATGGCTTTCTTTTATCTTTTCTGTATGTAAATCCCATTTCCTTTAGGCGGTTTCTTACAGTTCGGTCACAGACTTTGACTCGTTTCCTCCCATTTGTTCCTCATTTGTTGTACATTTTCTGTTTTCAAGGCACATTGCTTTAAGTTTTCTGTCTTGACGCTTTGATGTCTTCCTTGATCTACCAGTATGCTTGCCTTTAACCACCTTCCCATGTTGTTTGTACTTGGTCCAGGTTTTAGATACAGCTGACTTTGAACAACCAACATCTTGTGCAACACTGCGTGAAGATTTGATAATCCTCTCCTTTGTTTCAATTGACATCTCTGGTGTTGGAGCCATGATTCATGTCAGTCCACTTTTTGCAACAGCTCTCCAAGGTGTGATCACTCCTTTATACCTGCAAACTAATGAGCATCTTTAATCTGATGCAGGTGTTAGTGTTTGTAATGAAAATTTGCAGGGTGATTCCATGATTCTTTCCTCAGAATTGAGTGATTCCATAATTTATTCCTGTGCTTGTTCTAAAAATCTGTTACTGGCTACCACAATTATTTTTCTTGATTTCTTTTAGTGTTTCTTAGCCAGAAAGTTGCCATTTGAAAAGCCTTTAGTGTTTTTGTCATATCTGTGATCTGCTATTTTTTTCTACTAAATTAAACAACTGAAGGAACATCCTCAGAGACTGGTGATTCCATCATTTTTGCCAGGGGTTGTACCTAACATCATCCTGAGAGACGCTACTTCTGTATGTGTAGCTCAATAAATATTGCCCATATTGCCAAGCTGTTAATCATTTATTGTTCCTGATAATCTTTATTTTCCTTTCCAATAGTTTCACAATCTGACACAAAAGTATTTAAGCCAAAATATACTGAACAATGGTAGTTTTTCTTATGAGTGTTAGCTGCACAGTTCCAGTGGAAAACTTCACACCCCAAACATGTCTTGGCTGATACATTTGGATTTTTTATTGGCGAAACTTTAACAGTAGTCACTCTAATCATAAAACTTCAAGGACTTAAACATGTTGCCTTTGTGGTGCGATAAATGATTGACTAGCCTTAAACTTACCTGCTTCTTAAAACTGGATGGGTGATTCTCAATCAACCTGCACTCCAGACTGGGGGCATGACAACAAGAAGCATGTGACGTCATACCTTCTCTGGCAGGACATGCCTTACGGCTGCTGTAGAGAGACTGCATGGTGTCAATGACACCTCCAGACTCAAAGTGAGAGCTGCATCCTACAGGAAGAAAGAACGGTTACATAGCATGCAGACATACAAAGTAAGATGACTGGGCAGACAGATGCAGAACCAAGCAGGAACTACAACTTTGGCTTCAACATGTTTATAGAAATCAGACAATAATAACAGTAACCTAAAGGAAACTTACAAAGTTTAAGAAAGAAAAAAGAACTTAAGTCCAGTAATTAGAGACCATCCTCAGCGTAGGTCCATGTAGACACGTAAATTATTTATAAGACTAATTATCTCAGTGGTTAATGTGCTTTTGCCTGTAGGATCACTTTGATGACCGATGACTGATGGACAATATCTCCATAATTTTGTGGACACCCTTCTAATGAATGCATTAACCTAGTTGTTGCCATTGCTGACACAGACTGCTGCAAATGCACACACACAGCTCTTCTAATCCCTGTAGAAAAGTACTACAATAGAATAGGACTCTCTGGAGCAATAAACTAACATGAATCTCTTGGCACCATGCCTAATGCCAGATGTGGGATAGAGGGATATAAAGCCCCCCAACAATGAGCTGTGGAGAAGTGGAATGATGGCGGTGTTGGAGTAGGGGATGAGGTGTGGTGCTGACCTTCTAACCTCCTGACTTCACTCGTTTCACTTAATGCAATCAAATCCTCACAGTAATGTTCAAAATCTAGTAGAAAGTCTTCCCTGGGCAGTAGAGACAGTTACACAGAAGAAAATAGACTTCAGAAGAAATAGTGGCTGAGCAGGTGTCCCAATACATTTGTCTACATGTCTGTTGGTTAGAAGAGTATCAGGCTTGGTTGTTGATTTCTCTGTGAACTCCAGCCACAGTATGCATTTGTTCAGTTCCACCAGCAGCTCACCTGACTTACTTTAATATAAGACTAATCAGTTAAACTTCAGGAATATCAATCTCCCCAATTAGGAAGTAGTTGCTCCTAAAGAAGGAGCCCTAAAACGTAACCTCCAGTGGGCTACTGCTGTGCATGTTTCTGAATATAGTTAGATACCGAGATGAATGACTTCAGTAGATGAAGTCATTCATTCATTCATTCATTCATTCATTCATTCATTCATTCATTCATATATGTATCACAGTGATTTATTATATTAATATAGCTCCACAAGATGTCACAGCTCTTACCTGTGAGCTGGTGCTCTGGACTAGGGCATTCTGCATTCATGCCCACCTGGAGACTGGCACTAGCCTCGCACTGCACACTGTTCCCAGTGCAGCAGCGGGCAACGGCATACACGCCCTGCCCTCCAACGCCGTTATAGGCCACACACTGTTTCTGCCCATCCTGCATCTGGCAAAAGGCAATCAAAAAGTGTGTTAAATGAGTGGTTACTGAAAAAGAACTGTGGCTAATAAATTGTGTGTGTGTGTGTGTGTGTGTGTGTGTGTATATATATATGACACACAGACATGTATCTAAAAAAACAGTGCAGTGAACCCAACTTGTTTGTTCCAGCCTGCGGATGCTAGGTTTTATCTCACTGATTCTCATATGATGTGGGAACTGCTTTGTTTTGAGCTCCATATTAGAGCAACACATTAAATCCAGTTAATACTCTCAGAATCTGATCCACTGCCTTGCAATATATGCTTTGGAGAAGCCCTGCTAAAATGAGTGTTGCTGTGACATTTGAGAGCATGAAGAATTACTTCTACTGTCTGTGTCACTGAGCGTGAAAGGTCATGACTTACACCAGAGCAGACATTTACCATTTTTAATTTGAGACCTAAAACTTCTGTCAGTCAGTGTCTCTCTCGCGTTCTCACCTGTATTCTCTCTCCAGCTCGGGCTCCTGGTGAATAGCTGGAGCAGCTGAACATCTCTTCACCCTGGCGACAGTAAGCCACTGCTGTATCAAAGTTTGAGAAGCTAGACTTCTCAGACCAAACAGAGCGACAGAGCAGTACATCACCTAGGAAAACATCACATTCATGTCTTAAAACAAATTTGAACATTTTATTTTTCTATTGTGAAACAAAAAACTGGGACAAATTATCAGAAAACTTCAGTATGCATAACTAGTTACGACCACCACCATGTTTTGCTGTGGGGATGGTGTTCTTGAGGCGATGAGATGGGTTGGTTTTTGCACCAGACATAGCATTTTCCTTGGTGGCTCAATTCAAGTTCAATTTGGTGACATCTGACCTGATCACCTTCCTGTATACATTCGGGGAGTCTCCCACATGTCTTCTGGCAAACTCCAAATGAGACTTCCTATTTTTATCTGCAAATAAAGGCTATTTCCTGGCCATGCCTCCATGAAGTCCAGCTCTATGGAATGTACAGCTTATTGTAGTCTTATGGCCAGGTATTCCAGTCTCTGCTTGGGAACTCTGGAGCTCCTTCCAGATTCTCTTTGGTCTCTGTGCTGCCTCTCTGATTAATGCCCTCCTTGCCCAGACTGAGAGTTTTGGTGGGCGGCCCTCTCTTAGCAGGTTTGTTGTGGTACCATGTTCTTTCCATTTGATGTTAATGGATTTGATGGTGCTCTGGGGTATCATCAGAGATCTGCATATTTTTTTTATAACTAGACCCTGACTTGTACTTCTCAACAACGTTGTTGGAGATCTACTTGATATTCCCTCTGGGGCCTTTCAGAAAAGGCCTCTCAGACCAGGGAAAAAGCCCATTAATCAGAGAGGTGGCAGCACAATGACCAAACAGAACCCTGAAAGAGCTGCAGATCATGTGACAGTTAGATTGCACACAAGTGGACTTCATTTCACTAAGCATGTGATTTCTGAAGGCAATTGGTTTCACCAGAACTATTTAGGGGCTTCACTGAAAATGGGATGAATACATATATACATCACAATCTCATTTCACTTCACCAACTTAAGAGTATTTTGTTCAGACACGTCACAGAAAATTCAGATTCAAAAACATTTAAGTACAGGTTGTAATGTAGCATAATAAGATAAGCAGGGTGAATACTTTCGCAAGGCGTTGTATCTACAGTTATCAAATTTAGAAAAAATTAGCTAATTATACAATTAGTAAAATTAAAGTAGTATCTCCTCTCCTCTATGAAACAAATATGAGGACAACATTAAATGAGATGCTCTGTTTTGGCATTAAGACGATACAGTTGGGGGTCTCAGAGAGGTTCAGTGGTTTAATGCACTGACACTATGATCTGAGGGTTGCAGGTTTGGATCCTGGGTCCTGCTGCTTCCCACTGACTGTCTGAGACTGAGAGAGCAAAAATGGCATGTGCCCTCAGGGTACATCTAGGGTGGGTGCTCTCTTTCCACTTCACAACCAGTACGATGCTGGCCAGAACACGGTTGGGAAATTGGCACTTCCAAAAAGGGGAGGACAAATGGGAGTTAAAAAACACAGTAGTTAGAAGCTGTGGTACCTCCCTGCACACGTTTCACATTTACTCAGTCCATATCGTTCTCAACACATCTGCTATAATATTACTTGCTCATGAATATTTTACATTGAAGTGCAAGATCATTTGCTTCTGCAGTCGGCACAGATTTGGGCACTCTGGCCAAAAAACATAATTTTTTGTAAATACAGCCTCTGTAGCTAATCAAGCATAAACATTTGCAGCCTTTGATGGTTTTACATTTGTATCTAGGATTTGATGGATTCTTGCAGAATTCAATTTTTTAAATTATCTGTCTTTGGTCTGTCATTATCATTGTTGTTCTGCTGTTTTTTTCTTGTGTACTGTCTTAAAAAAAAAACACAATTCAGTTGGGAAGACGAGTCATTCCGCTGAGTCATTCTACTGCTCCTTATTTTCTAACCTTCTCAGCACTTTTCAGTAACACTACTGTGGTGCTTCATGCTGTGTTTCCTTTATGCTTGACATGGTCTGTGTAGTGAATAGAGAAAGATGTTCCTCCCATTTTTGAACATTTTTCTCTTCACGTAAAGATGAAAACACTT